>JAUDYJ010000006.1:1807500-2137500 GCA_030761175.1 Masticophis lateralis | reverse complement strand
TGCTATGAAGACACAGAAGCTTACTTCTCTGCTGGGGAATCTCCTAGTGGTCTCCTGTCCTTTCCTAGCGATCCTTCAGAAGGCTCGTTCGTTTGTACAAAGAGATGCTAAAACAAAGTTGTTGCTTCTTTTTCCACCCCAGAAGGAACCGAGGAGCCGGTGAAGGTACGAGATGTCGGCGATGGGGTTTACGAGTGTGAATATTACCCCAAGGTGCCTGGAAAGTACGTGGTGTCGATTACCTGGGGCGGCCACGCCATTCCGAGGAGGTAGGCCACTCAACGGCGGATAAGGGTTGGGAAACATGGCCCTTTAAGGACCTCCAGCCAGGAGCGTCTGTGAGACACACAACCACACTTTTGAAGCCCCACCCCCTTCGTGTTACGCTAGTGCAACCTTCCCAGAGTTGGGAGGGAGCTTAGAGGTCATCTAGTCTACCCCGCTTACCCCCACCCGATCAGAATAAGATCTGGTGGAGCAATTCTGACAGACGGCCATCCACATTTCCACCTCAAGGGCATGTTGTGCCTCCAACCAGGCCTGAACAAATGATAGTTTAGTAAACAGGGTTTTGAGCCTGATGTCTGCACTCAGACATAAAGTAGTTTTTGTTCTTCTACTTGGTCTTTCTCCACCTTGGCCAGTTTTAAGAGGGGTGGACTTCAACTCCCAGAATTCCCCAGCCACCAAGAATTCTGAGAGTTGAGATCCGCTCATGCTAAAGTTGCCAAAGTTGAGAAACTCCGTCCCAGTGTCAGTGAGTTTCACATGCGATGCTCAGAGAATGTAAACGGATGCAGAGGCTGATCCAAAGGGCTTCTGGACAGAAGCCTCTAGATGAATTCAGAGAGGGAGTTTCCGGTTTGCTAGATGTATCTAGAATCTGTTTATTTGTTTATTTTTATCTTGTCTTTATTATCCTGATAAATAAGGCGGTGAACATATCCAATATTCTTTTCTCCTATTTTCTTCACAATGACCACCCTGGGAGGTGGGCTGAGCTGAGGGAAAGAGACTGGCCCAAATTCACCCTGATGGCTTTTTTGTCTAAAGCAGGATTAGAACTCACCGTCTCCTGGTGACTGGCCCAACGTCACCCAGCCAGCTTTTGTTTCTTAAGACAATACAATACTAGAACTCACCATCTCCTGGTAATTGGCCCAAAGTCACCCAGCTGGCTTTCATGGTTAGGATGGAACTAGAACTCACTGTCTCCTAGTGATTGGGCTAAAGTCACCCAGCCAGCTTTCATGCCTAAAGTGGGACTTGAACTCACCAGCTCCTGGTGATTGGCCCAAACTCACCCAGTCAGCTTTCATCCCTTAAGACAATACTAGAACTCACCGTCTACTGGTGACTGGCACAATGTCACCCAGCCAGCTTTTGTCTCTTAAGACAATAGAATACTAGAACTCACTGTCTCCTGGTGATTGGCCCAAACTCACCCAGTCAGCTTTCATCCCTTAAAACAATACTAGAACTCACCATCTCCTGGTGACTGGCCCAATGTCACCCAGCCAGCTTTTGTGTCTTAAGACAATACAATACTAGAACTCACTGTCTCCTGGTGATTGACCCAAAGTCACCTAGTCAGCTTTCATCCCTTAAGACAATACTAGAACTCACCATCTCCTGGTGACTGGCCCAATGTCACCCAGCCAGCTTTTGTCTCTTAAGACAATACAATACTAGAACTCACTGTCTCCTGGTGATTGGCCCAAAGTCACCAAGCCAGCTTTCCTGCCTTAAAACAATACTAGAACTCACCATCTCCTGATGATTGGCCCAAACTCACCCAGCTGGCTTTCATACTGAAGCAGGGACTGGAACTCACAGACTCCTGATGATTGCTGCAAGGTCACCTACCCATCTTTTGTGCTTAAGACGGGACTAGAACTCACCGTCGCCTGGTTTCTAGCCTGGTGCTTTACCCACCATTCTTCCTTTCTTCTTTTCAGTCCCTTTGAAGTGCAGGTGGCACCTGAAGCTGGGTTGCAGAAGGTTCGGGCCTGGGGCCCCGGCCTGGAAACCGGCATGGTGGGCAAGTCTGCGGACTTCGTTGTGGAGGCGATTGGCACCGAAGTGGGCACGCTGGGTACGTAAAAGGAGTGTTGGGGACGGGAGACTGGCGGGTGGTGGGTGGGTGGGGAGAACAGTGGGCTTAAGTGGTGGACCAGCTGACCCAAGGAGAAATATCAAATTCTCCTCCCGTTCAAAATTCCTGAATTTGCCTTCGATGAGATTTCAAAAAGTGCAAAGAAGAGCAACGAAGATGATCAAAGGCCCGGAGACTAAAATGTAAAAGAATGGAATATGCAGGATTTGGGTTTGTCCAGTCTAGAGAAATGCAGGTTGTCCTCGACTTACAAGCACAATTGAGCCGAGACATCCATTGCTAACAGGGGTGGGTTCTACTTACCTTTACTACCGGTTTGCAACGGAGCCGCATGGTTTTGCACATGTGCAGAAGCGTTTTCAGGACGTCAGGGGGTGTTCTGCCCCAGCTACAGACCCCAAAGAACGCAGCACACACAAAGTCCGTTCAAACCTTAGTTTACTGAATGAACCAGTCTTTTACAACAACGGCTGTTAATTAGTTGCATTAACAGCCGCCAAGAATTCAAAGAATAATAACTGAAATCTTGGCAGAATGCCCAGAAGCAATTTGCAGGAAGCTGATAAGATAAGCAAGACAAGACATGAAGGAGAGTGAATGAAGTTGTTCCCTGCAAATTGCTTCAGTCGGCGTTCCTCCTTAAATAGGCTAAGGGAATGGCCAATTAGCCCCAAGCCTTACTCTCGAGGAGACCTCCTCCTGAGGAGCCACTCCTGCCTTTTGGCAGCTCTGCGCGCCCATGCATCGAGAAGAGGCTCCTCCTCTTCTTCCTCTTCACTTATGGGAGCTTCTGAAGGCCCTGGCTGAATCCCCGCCTCTGGCAACACCTCTTCTCCAGCCTCCTCATTTTCTGACTTCAGCGCCAGCTGCACAGGCTGCTGGCACAGCACCACACCAGCCTCCTCGCTGTCTGAATCAGCTACAATCTGCACAGGCCGCTGATGGGCCACAACAGTGGGCGGGACTTCCCACCGGTTTTACTACTAGTTCTATAGAACCAGTGTGAACCGGGGGCAACCCACCACTGGTTGCTAAGCAAGACCGTTGTTATGTGAATGTTGCCCCATTTTGCTAACTTTCTGCCCACAGCTGTTCAGGCCATCCCAGCAGTTGTGGAGTGAGTCACACGGTTGCTAAGTGAATCTGGCTTCCCAATGACTTTGCTGGCCCAAAGATCCCCCCTGCAAAAGGGGACCCAGGGACACCCAACCATCATAAATACGAGTCTGCTGCCAAACATTTGAATTTTGATCGCCTGACCATGGGGATGTTGCAACCGTCATAAGTGTGAAAAACGGTCCTAGCCTGCTTTTTTCAGTGCCGTTGTAACTTTGAAACGGTCACTAAACAAATGGTTGTAAATCGAGGACTACCTGTAGTCTTTGACAGATGACCAACGATTTTTGTTCTTCAGCGAGAGAGTTGTTCAGTGAGTTTCGACCTTCCTTGCCACCGTTGTTAAGTGAATCACTGCAGTTGTTAACTGAATCACATGTTGTTAAGTGAATCTGGCTTCCCCATTGACTTTGCCAGTCCAAAGGTCGCAAAAGGGGATCGTGTGATCCCCGGGACATTGCAACCGTCATAAACAGGAGTCAGTCAATTCAGCCTCTGAATTTTGATCACGTGATCATGCGGCTGTGGCAATCGTCGTAAGTGTGAAAAACGGTCTGAAGCCACTTTTTTCAGTGCCATTGTAACGTTGAACAACGTCACTGAACCAACAGTTGTAAGTCGAGGACTACCTGTAAAAGCAATCCACGATGGTCAGACAGGGAGAGCCAAAGGGCCACAATGTGGCCTGTGTGGGGGAGGGGAGGAGCGTAAAAATGTCCAGGTCTGGCCTAAGGGATGACACTCCACCCCCCTGACACCCCGTTTCCTAATTCTTTGGCCTCCCTACCGCCCTGCAGGGTTCTCCATCGAGGGTCCCTCGCAAGCCAAGATCGAGTGCGACGACAAAGGAGACGGTTCATGCGATGTGCGATACTGGCCCACCGAACCGGGCGATTACGCCGTCCACGTGATTTGCGATGACGAGGACATTAAGGACAGCCCCTTCATCGCCCACATCCTGCCAGCCACCAACGAGTATTTCCCCGAGAAGGTGAGCCCCTCTTAGCCCACCTGGTCTCCATCAGAGGGGCGGATGGGGGGGGGGTCCAAGTGTTGTTGGGCTGCTGGGCTAAGGCTGGTCCCAATCCCCTCACCCCCTTTGCAGGTCAAAGCGTTCGGTCCCGGGTTGGAGCCGGTGGGCTGCATCGTGAACAAACCGGCTGAGTTCACCATCGACGCCCGAGGGGCCGGGAAAGCGCCTCTCAAGATCTATGCTCAGGTCAGCTGGGGGGGGCGGGGTTGTCGAAGTCTGGAGGCCTGGAAGCCTCTTCTTTGCTTTTGTTATTTTGCTATTTTATTTTCATTTTTAAAAATTTTTATTGTATTATTTAAATTTTATATTATAATTTTATTTTGTTTTGCTTTATTATTTAATTTTTTAAAGTTTTAAATTTCTAATTTAATTTAATATTTTCATTTATTTTATTTTTTATTTTATTTTTATTGTTTTTTTTACTTTTTACTTTTTTATTTATTTTATTATATTTTTATTGGTTTTTTACTTTTTACTTTTTTCTGTTTTATTTTATTTTATTTTATTTTATTTTATTTTATTTTATTTTATTTTATTTTATTTTATTTTATTTTATTTCCATTCTTAGTGTATTATTCTTATAAGCAATTCAAGGTGGTGAACGTATCTCATACACCTTCCTTGTATTTCCCCCCACGACAACAGCCCTGTGAGGTGGGTTAAACTGAGAAAGAGAGGGATTGGCCCAAGGTCACCCAGCTGGCTTTCGTGCCTAAGGCAGAACTAGAACTCACCGTCTCCTGCTAATTGGCTCAAAGTCACCCAGCTGACTTTAATGCTAAGGCAGGACTAGGACTCACAATTTTGGCTGATTGGGCCAAAATTTTACCCAGACAGGTTTCATGCCTAAAGTGGGACTAGAACTTACCGTCTCCTGATTATTGGCTCAAAGTCACCCAAATGGCTTTAATGCCTAAGGGAGGACTAGAACTCACAGTCTCCTGGTGATTGGGCCAAAATTTTACCCAGACAGGTTGCATGCCTAAAGTGGGACTAGAACTCACAGTCTCCTGGTGATTGGTCCAAAGTCATCCAGCCAGCCTTCATGCCTAAGGCGGAACTAGAACTCACCGTCTCCCAGTTTGTAGCCTGCTGCCTTCACTCCTAGACTAAGCTGGCTCTCTTGCTTGAGGAAGGGAGCTCAGGATCGCTCTCAGCGCCCTGCCTGAAGTGATGACACTTCAGCCTGAGCAACAAAGCCACCTCTACTTGGGACCCTCAGGATGCGCCCAAGGACTTCTTTGACCATCTAGGAGAAACTCAGGAGTTGGTTTTCACCAAGGGTACTTTTCTTCCTAGGATGCCGAAGGTGTCCCCATTGACATCAAAGTCAAGGACAATGGCAATGGGACCTTCTCCTGTGTCTACGTCCCCACCAAGGCCATCAAGCACACCATCATCATCAGTTGGGGAGGCGTCAACATCCCCAAGAGTCCATTCCGGGTGAGTAACTCTAGGATGGAGAAGTATGTTGGTGTTGTGGGCTGTCGGCCGCTGGTTCCTCCAGCAGCCGAATCAGAGGAGGAGGAGGAGGAGGAGGAGGAGGAGGAGGAGGAGGAGGAGGAGGAGGAGGAAGACGTGTGGGAATCTGCGGCCAGCAACAGCTCCCCATCACCCGGTGCGTTCCCACAGGGAGGGCCTCCTTGGAGTACTGTCAGCCAGGCAGTGTCATCTGGCGACTCCTGGGGAACGGGCTTTCTCTGTGGGCGCACCTACCTTATGGAATCAACTCCCCCTGGAGCTCCGGGTGGCCCCTGACCTGCACTCTTTCCGCCGTGACTTTAAGACATGGTTATTTGCCAGGCCGGATAGGACTGAAGTGGTTTTTAAGGGGAGTTTTAATGGTTTTTAACATTCAATATTGATTTTATCTGTTTTTATTGCTGTGAGCCGCCCCGAGTCCTTCCTGGGGAGAGGGTGGCATATAAGCTTAATTAATAAATAAATAATAATTAATAAATAAATCAGGGCAACCTGAGAGCTCCGAGGGGGAAGAGGGAATGGAGCTGGCAGAGAGAGAGGGAGGGAGGGAGGGAGGGAGGGAGGGAGGGAGAGAGAGAGAGAGAGAGAGAGAGAGAGAGAGAGAGAGAGAGAGAGAGAGAGAGAGAGAGAGAGAGAGAGGCAGAGCCTGGGCCATCCATCAGCCCTCAGGTGGAGAGTCAACAGCCCCCAGGCCTGGAGGTAGCTGATGAGGAAGAGGAAGAACAGCTGGATGCAATGCCTGACACGCAGATGCTCAGAGGAGAGGAGAGCAGTGGAAATCTATGGGCTGGTCCTTGGGAAAGATGAGTCACCACTGCTAATGAAGCCCCACCCTAGCTCAGGGAATCAAAGGCAGGGGACGGAGATGAATAGGTGTGGCAGACAAGAGAGAAACTTTTTGCCGGGGCGGCTGGTGCTCCTAATAAAGGAATCTTTGAGTTGACTTCAGAGGGTTTGTTGTTGTTGGGGAACTGGGTCAGAACAGTTGGGGGGTTTTAGCCATCTTCTGCCAATGGTCCTTTGGGGAGCAGGGAGCAGTGTGTCCATCCACCCATGGACAGGTAGGAGATCCCTGGCCAATCTTCTACTGAAGCTTAGAGATGGGAAGGTCTCAGTCTAAGCCTATGGAGGAAATCAATTCTTCCAGCTTCTTCTAACCATCACGTTCATCTGGCTTAGGGCCATTCTAATTTTGAACGGTCACTAACTGAACTGTTGTACGTTGAGGTCCGCTTGTACACATCAAATGTCCTCCCTGGTTGAATCGTGATCAATATATTTAAAAAAACCCGTTGATCGCCTGACTATGAGGACGCTGCAGTCCTTGTCAATGTGAGGAACGGTCGTCAATCCCTTTTTTCCGGTGCCGTTGTAACTATGAATGGTCATTAAACGAACGGTTGTAAGCCATGGACTACCTGATTCCATAATTCTATTTTGCTCTTCATACGTTCCTCTGCTTTTCTTCCTCATCACAGGTGAGCGTCGGAGAAGGTAGCCACCCCAATAAAGTCAAGGTGTACGGTCCTGGAGTTGAGAAAACTGGGCTGAAGGCCAACGAACCCACCTACTTCACCGTGGACTGCAGCGAGGCTGGCCAAGGTGCTCCCGAAATTTGAGATCCAGGGGGGAGGTTATGAGATGGAAGCTAACCACAAACATGAAACAGAAGAGCAGAGGAAGGGATCTCGGAGGTCTTCTAGCCCAACTGTTGTTGGGTTGAAACACCTCCCAAGGTGTCCATTCTGAAGAAGACATCCCACTTTTGAATGCTGATTCTTCAACCACATCCTATTGCTAAGACAATCCTTTTTTTGGATTTTGGTGGGACTCATAGCAATGTTTCTCCACCTGGGCCACTTTAAGATGGGTGGACTTCAACTCCCAGAATTCCCCTGCCAACAACCCTAATCCTTGCTGGCTGGGGAATTCTGGGAGTTGAAGTCCACCCATCTTAAAGTGGCCCAGGTGGAGAAACATTGGTTTATAGGAAGACACTGATGTTGTGCACCCTTCCAGATTTGTCTGACTAAATTGCCCATCATCCCCAGCAGCAATCTGGATGCTATTCAGTTGGGGAAGACCTTCTGATGTCTTCCAGCCTTCTGATGGAGTTCCATCAGCCAGGCTTTCTGGAAGGATTCAAACTGGAGAAGCCAACAATCGGATGTTGGCTTGTCCAGAAGAATCTCAGGGAGAAGCTTCATCCTGTTGGGTGCGGAGATGATGCTGAGCTTGGAGTTAGAGATGACCAAGTCTAGTCTCCAAACTCTCTAGACCCTTAATCCCATTTTGGCTTTGCAGGAGACGTGAGCATCGGGATCAAGTGTGCCCCTGGTGTGGTGGGCCCAGCAGAAGCCGACATCGATTTCGACATCATCAAGAATGACAACGATACGTTCACGGTGAAATACACACCTCCAGGTCCTGGGCGTTACACCATCATGGTGCTCTTTGCCAGTCAGGTAAGGTTCATGGCGCCATGGGGCTGCCCAGCCTGGGAGCCTGTACCTATGCCAGATGTAGCCTTAGGACCCATGATCTGGATCAAAACTTTTGGGTCACTGAGGATTATTCTGCTTCTCCATTGCCAAGTTGCACGACTTCATGGCTAGTTTGGTCTAGTACAGGGGTCAGCAACCTGCGGCTCTGGAGCCGCATGTGGCTCTTTTACCCCTCTGCTGCGGCTCTCTGTCACTCAAAATATGTGTCACAATCGCCAATGTGTGACACCCACCGGCATGCAATTTATTGAGCTTTTTAATCCCCGGTAGGCCAACCATGGATAAATCCAAGAAAAGAAAAGTTTCAGAAGGAAACAGAATGTTTAATTCAACTACATATGCTAGTTTTGTGGCTACTCAAGAAACAGTCAGGAACGGGAAGGGTTTTGTGGCTCCCGGTGTTTTCTTTTCTGTGGGAAACGGGTCCAAATGGCTCTTTGAGTCTTGCAGACCCCTCGTCTAGTGGTTATGGCGCCAAGCTAAAAACTGGGCGAGAGTTTGTTTTAATTCCACTTTAGGCATAAAGGTTAGCTGGGTGACCTTGGGCCAAACCAGGAGACAGTGAATTCTAGTTCCACCTTAGGCATGAAAGCCAGCTGGGTGATTTTGGGCCAGTCACTAAGAGATGGTGAGTTCTAGTCCCGCCTTAGGCATGACAGCGAGCTGGGTGACCTTGAGCTATCGCCAGGAGACAGTGAGTTCTAGTTCCACCATAGGCATGAAAGCCAGCTGGCTGACTTTGGGCCAGTCACTAGGAGACGGTGAATTCTAGTCCTGTTTTACGCATGAAAACTGGCTGGGTAACCTTGGGCCAATCACTGGGAGACGGGGAGTTCCAGTTCCACCTTAGCCATGAAAGGCAGCTGGCCATACATTTATTTTAGTCCTGTAGGAGAAGAGGGAGCAGAGCTGGAAGGCGGAGTTAAGTGCATCATCAACCTAGAATGGTTGTGTTCCCACAAATATTCTAAATTCAGCCTCTCTTGAATTCCGTTGATCCTTACCTGGCGCCAATTTAGCATTGAGCTTGAGTTGACCAGATTCTTGTCTGCAGGCATGAGCCATAAATCTTCTTCATTGCAACTTCATGTATGGTCTTCCTGATCCATTACCCATGGAAAAAGAACAGATGAAGCCAAGAATATAAGATCCTCCCTTTAAGGTTATGTCCCCTCCTTCCTGATTCCTCTTTTCTACTGGATCTCTGCAGGAAATCCCCATAAGCCCTTTCCACATCAAGGTGGATCCCTCGCACGACGCCAGCAAAGTGAAGGCCGAGGGGCCTGGCCTCAATCGGACAGGTGAGTGACCCCACCACCACCACCAAAGGAAATTGTGCATATCCTCTTAACAAAAATAACAAATTGGATGGGACCTTGGAGGTCTCCAACCCTCTGGCCAAGCAGGAGACCCTCTACCATTTCAGACAAATGGTACCACCACCTTCTTGAAACCCTCCAGTGATAATTAGAATAACAGAGCTGAAAGGGACCTCAGAGGTCTTCTAGTCCAGCCCCTTGCTTGAGCAGATCCTATATACCATTCCAGACAAGTGGCTGTCCACCATCTTCTTGAACACCTCCAGTGATGGGGTACCTAAAACTTCTGGAAGCAAGTCATTCCATTGGTTAATTGTCCTCCCTATTAGAAAGTTTCTCCTTAATTCCAGGTTGCTTCTCTCCTTGGTGAGTTTCCATCCATTGCTTCTTGTCCTGCCTTCAGGGGCTTTGGAGAATAATTTGACCCCTGAAAAGAAGGACTAGGGGAGACAGGATAGCCGTCTTCCAATATTTGAGGGGCTGCCCCAAAGAAGAGGGGGTGAAGTTATTCTCCAAAGCACCTGGAAGGCAGGACAAGGAACAATGGATGGAAACAAATCAACGAGAGAAGCAACTTAGAATTAAGAAGAAATTTCCTGACAGTGAGAACGATTAACCAGTGGAACAGCCTGCCACCAGAAGTTGTAGCTGCTCCAACACTGGAAGCTTTTAAGAAGAGATTGGACAGCCATTTGTCTAAAATGGTATACCTGAGCAGGGGATGGACTAGAGGACCTCCAAGGTCCCTTCCGTTATTCTGTTCTGCTCTGTTTTGCTTTTTAGAATACTTAGCGATTGGAGCACTGCTATTATATCAGCCCTCTTTCAAGGAGGGTGCAAGTTTTGGCTCTGGGGGAAAGCCAGTTTTTTTTTAAAGGTTCCAATGACATTTCCACAGATGGGTGGGAGTCTCCAGCAAGGAATCGATTGCAAACCTAGCGCCTCCAAGCTGGGTCCCCTGGAGACGTGGCCGCCACGCCGTGTTGTCCTGCAAGCCAGGGAAAGGTGAAATCTGATCCCTCCTTCTTGGTGTTTCCTCCCCAGGCGTGGAGGTTGGGAAGCCCACTCACTTCACCGTTTTCACCAAGGGAGCGGGCAAAGCCAAGCTGGACGTCCACTTTGCCGGTGCCACCAAGGGCGAGGTGGTGCGTGACTTTGAGATCATCGACAATCACGATTACTCCTACACGGTCAAATACACAGCTGTGCAACAGGTGAGCAAGGGGCTGCTGTGCTAGTCCTTATTTCTGGTGGTGTTGTGGCCTGTCGGCCGCCGACCCCTCCAGCAGCCAACTCGGAGGAGGAGGAGGAGGAGGAGGAGGAGGAGGAGGAGGAGGAGGAGGAGGAGGAGGAGGTGTGGGAGTCGGGGTCAGCATAAAGGCAACCTGAGAGCTCCGAGCGGGAAGAGGGAATGGAGCTGGTGGAGAGAGATAGAGGCAGAGCCTGGGCCGCCCGTCAGTCCTCAGTTGGAGAGTCAACAGCCTCCCAGGCCTGGAGGTGGCTGATGAGGAAGAGGAGAAACAGCTGGGTCCAGTGCCTGACGCACGGATGCACAGAAGGCAGAGGAGAGGAGAGCCATGGAAATCTATGGGCCGGTCCTTGGGACAGAAGAGCCACCGCTGCTAACGAAGCCCCACCCTAGCTCTGGGGATAAAAGGCAGGGGAAGGAGACAATCTCTCTAGCCAACCTGCATCTTTCCTGGGAATCCCCCACCCACCTGCAGGTTTTGCAGGACCTTTTATTATTATTATTTTATTATTTATTAAATTTATACCTTACATAATGTATTCCTGTCCCCACAAACCAGGGAAACATGGCAGTGACAGTGACCTACGGCGGTGATGCCATCCCCAAGAGCCCCTTCCCGGTCTACGTGGCGCCCCCTCTCGACCTTGGCAAGGTCAAAGTGCAAGGACTCAACAACAGTAAGTTTGAACTTGGGTTTACTTGTTGGGTGCAGTTGAGTTGAAAGGATGGCGAGAGTTGGAATGCTGGGTTGTGGTAGGAGAGGACCAAGCTGAATTCGAGGGTGGGGTCAAATACGTCATCAGTTTGCGGTGATGCAAGAAGAAATCTAAGCCCAGCCCCTCCCCTTGAAGTCTGCTGACTCTTATCTGGGGCCAGTTGAGACCTGGTGGCTCAGCAGACTAATGCATTGTGATTAACTCCAGCTGTCTGCAATGACTGTAAGTTCGAATCTCACCAGGCTCCAGGTTGACTCAGTTTTCCATCCTTTCTAAGGTAGGTCAACTGAGGACCCAGTTTGTGGGGGCAATAAGCTGACTTTGTATCAATATACAAAAGGATGAAGGTTATTGCTTAATGCATTGTAAGCCGCCCTGAGTCTCCAGAGAAGGGCGGCATATAAATCAAATTTAAAAAAAAAATTAAAAAAAGTTTGCCTTGACAGTGTTGACAGAGTCAGCCACTTGCCCCCAACCATCTGGGTCCTTGTTTTACTGACCTGGGTGGGATAAAAGGCTGAGTCAACCTTGAGCCGGTCAGGATCAAACTGCTGACAGTCGGAAGAATTAGTTTGCAATATTGCATTCTAACCACTGCATCACCACGGTCCTTCCTTCCTTCCTTCCTTCCTTCCTTCCTTCCTTCCTTCCTTCCTTCCTTCCTTCCTTCCTTCCTTCCTTCCTTCCTTCCTCCCCTCCCCTCCCCTCCCCTCCCCTCCCCTCCCCTCCCTTCCCTTCCCTTCCTTCTTTAGCACTTAGACATATACCGCTTCACGGTGCTTCCCAGCCCTCTCTAACAGTGGTGAAATCCAATTTTTTTTTACTATCAGTTCTGTGGGCATGGCTTGGTGGGCATGGCTTGGTGGGTGTGGCAGGGGAAGGATACCGCAAAATCTCTATTCCCACCCCACTCTGGGGCCAGTGGTATTTGCCGGTTCTCCGAACTGCTCAAACTTTCCGCTACTGGTTTTCCAGAACCTGTCAGAACCTGCTGGATTTCACCCCTGCTCTCTAAGTGGTTTACAGAGTCAGCCTCTTGCCCCCAACAATCTGGGTCCTCATTTTCCAACCTTGGAAGGATGGAAGGCTGAGTCAACCTTGAGCCGGTCAGAATCGGACTCTTGGCAGTTGGCAGAGTCAGCCTGCAATACTGCATTCCAACCTCTGCTCCACTAGGGTCCTTCCTTCCTTCCTTCCTTCCTTCCTTCCTTCCTTCTTTCCTTCTTTCCTTCTTTCCTTCCTTCCCACTTAGCATTAGCACTTTGACTTATATACCACTTCATACTGCTTCACAGCCCTCTCTAAGTGGTTTACAGAGTCAGCCTCTTGCCCCCAACAATCTGGGTTCTCATTTTACCCACCTTGGAAGGATGGAAGGCTGAGTCAACCTTGAGCTGGTCAGGATCGAACTCCTGGCAGTGCACAGAGTCAGCCTTCAATACTGCCATTCCAACTTCTGCACCACCGGGGCTCATCTTGACAGAATCCAATGTGTTTCCCTCTCCTGTTCTGTCCATGTGCAGAGGTCGATGTGGGTCGGGATCAAGAATTCACGGTCAACACGCGAGGAGCCGGTGGCCAGGGACAGCTGGACGTGAAGATCAGTTCGCCCTCCCGCCGGCCCATTCCTTGCAAGATGGAGACCGGGGCCACCAACGATGTCCACTCAGTGAAGTACATGCCACCTGAAGAGGGTCAGTATAAGGTGGACGTCACCTACGATGGGAATCCTGTGCCCGGAAGCCCCTTTGCCGTTGAGGCGGTGATGCCCCCAGACCCAACCAAGGTCAGCTCCAGCTGGATGTTCAGTGCTGCAGGATGTCAGAAGGGGAGGGGGCGAGATTGCCTTGGGGGTGGGAACTGGGAAAGGATTCTGATGCCCTCCTGCAGTTTCTTGCTTTTTAATGATAACTTTATTAAACTTTTAAGGAAGAGAGATAAAATTGAGCAAGGACTCTTAATTAAGGCGAGAAAAAGAAAGAGGAAGGAAAGGCAGGAAGGAGAGACAAAGAAAGAACAAAGAGAAAGGACATACAGAAAAAGAAGAGGAAAAGAAGAAAGAAAGGAAGGAAGAAAGAAACAGAGAGAGTAAGAAGGAGAAACAGAATGAGAATGAAGCCCAAACTGCAAAAAAAAAATAAAAAAAATAGCCAAACACCAGGAGATGGGGAGTTCTAGTCCTGCCTTTAGCATGAAAGCCAACTGGGTGACTTTAGGCCAACCACTAGGAGACAGGAAGTTCTAGTCCCATCTGTGGCATGAAAACCAGATGGGTGACATTGGGCCAATCACTAGGAGATGATGAGTTCTAGTCCTTCCCAGGGCATGAAAGCCAACTGAGTGATTTGGGTCAATCACCAGGAGACGGGGAGTTCTAGTTCAAAGAGACAACCAACGAATGAATGAATGAACAAATTTTTTTAAAAAATTTGATTTATATGCCGCCCTTCTCCGGAGTCTCAGGGCGGCTTACAATGCGTGAAGCAATGGCCTTCATACTTTTGTATATTTTATACAAAGTCAGCTTATTGCCCCCACAAACTGGGTCCTCAATTGACCTAACTTAGAAAGGATGGAAGGCTGAGTCAACCTTGAGCCTGGGGAGATTCGAACTTACAGTAATTGCAGACAGCTGATCTTAATTACAGTGCTTTAGTTTGCCACGCCACCAGGTTTTTCCTGATGAACGGAACGAATGGACGAATGAATGAATGAATTGAAAAACGAGTAAACCTGACACTACCCCCTTATTCTCTGCTAGGTGTGTGCCTATGGGCCTGGCCTGAAGGGGGGCTTTGTGGGAAAACCTGCCCCTTTCACCATCGACACCAAAGGAGCCGGGACAGGCGGGCTGGGCTTGACTGTGGAAGGTCCCTGCGAAGCCAAGATCGAGTGCCAGGACAATGGCGATGGCTCCTGTTCGGTCTCTTACTTGCCCACTGAGCCTGGCGAATACACCATCAACATCCTCTTCGCCGAGACTCACATCCCGGGGTCCCCCTTCAAGGCGGACATCAAGCCCGTCTTTGACCCGACGAAGGTGACGGCCAGCGGGCCTGGTCTGGAGCGTGGCAAGGTGGGAGAGGTGGCCACCTTCACCGTGGACTGCTCCAAGGCGGGTGACGCCGAGCTGACCATCGAGATCATCTCCGATTCGGGCGTCAAAGCCGAGGTGCTGATCCAGAACAACAGCGATGGCACCTACAGCATCACATACATTCCTTCCTTCCCGGGCACCTACACCATCACCATCAAATACGGCGGGCACCACGTGCCCAAATTCCCAGCCCGGGTCAACGTGGATCCCGCTGTGGATACCAGCAACGTCAAAGTCTATGGGCCTGGCGTGGAACCTCGAGGTAGGTTGTGGCGAACAGGACGACAGCCATTTTACTTCGGCAGGATGAAAAGGCCGAGTCCCAAAGTGGGGAAAATATATTATGAAATTAAGAACCATCCTGTAGGAGATGACAAGGCTGAGCCTGAGGAAGGGGTCAAACGGGTCATAAATCATGAATCCCTGGGTGCCCGCAAGAAATCTAAGTCGAGTGCACCTTGAATGCCTTTCTTATCTCCCGCTCATTTCCCCTTAATAGTTAGTTGGCCAGATTCTTGTAGAGAGCATAAGCTTGCAATAATATTCATACAGCTCGACTTCCTTTAATGATGGTTCAAAGTTACAATGGCTCTGAAAAAAAGTTACTTATAACCATTTTTCATAGTTATGACCTGTGTAGTATCCCCATGATCATGTGACCAAAATTCGGGTTCACGCTTGGCACCCGACTCATATTTATGACGGTTGCAGTGTCTTGGCATCACACGATCCCCCTTTTGCGAACTTCCGACAAGCAAAGTCAAAGGGGAAGCCAGATTCACTTAACAACTGTATTCTGAACTTAAGAATTGCAGTGATTCACTTAACAACCACAGCAAGAAAAGTCCTAAAGTGGAGCAAAACTCCCCACTGATTTTCCTTGTTAGAAGGTCACAAAATGGGATCACATACTCTGGGATGTTGCAACCGTCATAAATACGAGTCAGTTGTCCAAGCGTCTGAATTCTGATCACTTGACCGTGGGGGAGGCTGTAAATGTGAAAAACAGTCGTAAGTCACATTTTTCAGTGCTGTTGTAACTTTGAATGGCCACTAAACGAGCTGTTGTAAGTCAAGGATTGTCTGTATTCCTCTATTTTTACTGTTGTAAACCACTGAGGGTAGTCCCATGACTAAACAAACAGCAAATAAATTTAATAAAGCAGAAGTAAATTTTTGGGGTGCCCCCCAGATCCAAGCGGGGTGCTCATTATTGCTCACTCCTTCGCTGTTCTCCCCAGGGGTCCTGCGTGAGGTCACCACTGAGTTCACGGTAGACGCCCGCTCTCTCACCAAAACGGGGGGCAATCACATCCAAGTGCGTGTCATTAACCCTTCGGGAGCCAAGACGGACACCTATATCACCGACAACGGGGACGGCACCTACCGGGTCCAATACACCCCCTTTGAGGATGGTAAGTCTTCCCTGTTGCGCCCCCTCCCACTTCTCTCCCCCCACACCCCACCCCGCTTCAATTTAAGCCCTTCTCGGACCCTTGGATGCAAAAAGTACAATTCAATAAATGAAAGTAGCAACTTGGATTTTCCTCCTTGCAACGGTGGCCTGGGGTGGAGCTGTCGCCTCACAATCAGGAGGCTATGAGTTCGATCCTAGGTAGAGGCAGATAGTTCTCTCTCTGGGCACACTGAGAATATAATATATCTGCTGAATAAAATTCTGCATTGGCAACAAGAAGGGCATCCAGCCAGTAAACATTCGGCTCCATTCAGTTGCCCAGACTCCACCCCGATGCAAGGGATTACTATGGGGTCGTTAAAAGAAGATGGTGATGTTGGGAGCATTATAATAATGGAAGGGAAATGCAGAGACCCCCACCGCCCCAGGTAAGGGGGCAGTGATATTTGCCCTGCACAGGGGATGAAGGCTCAGGTGAACAATTTGTCTCCCAGGTATGCATCTGGTGGAGGTGACATACGATGACGTGCCGGTGCCCAAGAGCCCCTTCCGGGTGGGCGTCACCGAAGGCTGTGACCCCAGCCGCGTCCGTGCCTACGGCCCCGGTCTCGAAGGGGGCCTGGTGAACAAGTCGAACCGCTTCACCGTGGAAACCAGGTGAGTCTCCCCTGCCTCTCTCAGAGACAAACCGAGTTGGACGGTGAGAATCTTTGTAGGTGGAACTGGATCTAAACCGGTGTGTTTCAAAGCCGGCCATTTTAAGATGGGTGGACTGCAACTCCCAGAATTCCCCATGGCTGGCTGGGGAATTGAAGTCCATCCATCTAAAAGTCTGGCCAAGTTTGAAAACTGATATAAACTATGTCACAATCGAGAAAGGAAAATTGCCTAAGGGTGAGAAGTACTGGAAACTAAACCAAAGAACTGCAGTTCTTGTTGTGAGTACATCTATCTATCCATCCATCTATATCTATCAACCTATCTGTATCCATCCCTCCATCCATCCTTCCCCTCTATCTATGGTATCAATTTATCATCTATTTGTCTGTCTAGATCTATCTATCTATCTATCTATCTATCTATCTATCTATCTATCTATCTATCTATCTATCTATCTATCTATCTATCTAATGAAATAAATACTGTAGCTAGATATAGATTAGATAGATAGATTACATTAGATTAATTTATCTACTATCTATCTATCTATCTATCTATCTATCTATCTATCTATCTATCTATCTATCTATCTAATTAAATAGATACTGTAGATAGATATAGATTAGATAGATTACGTTAGATTAAATTATCTAATATCTATCAATCAATCTATCTAATTAAAAAGATACCGTAGCTAGATATAGATTAGATAGATAGATTACATTAGATTAGTTTATCTAATATGTATCTATCTATCTATCTATCTATCTATCTATCTATCTATCTATCTATCTAATTAAATAGATACTGTAAATAGATATAGATTAGATAGATTACATTAGATTAATTTATCTAATATCTATCTATCTATCTATCTATCTATCTATCTATCTATCTATCTATCATCATCTGTCTATCTATCTCCCTCCCTCCCTCTCTCTCTCTCTCTCTCACCTACCTACCCACCTACCTACCAAGTGCATATCTATATCGCCCATTACAAATTCCATGCCTCCAGACACTTTACAGATAAAACAATAAAATGATATAACAGTTACAGGTTTAAAAAAAAACCAAGTTAAAAACCAGATTAAAACAAAAAAAGACAATTATAAAATTCAAAAAGCAGAGGGAGGCAAATTCAAAGCAAGACATCAATCAATCATCAATAATAATAATAATAATAATAATAATAATAATAATAATAATAATAATAATTTTATTTCTATACCGCCCTCCTCCTGAAGGACTCAGGGCAGTGTACAGCCTACCAAAAGCACACAAAGAGACATCAGTTAAAAAATAATTAAAATTAATAAATAATTTAGGCTCAGATTTAAAACCAACATTTAAACACTCAATTTAAAAATCATCACATTGATAGCCCAGCCTGGCGGAATAGGATGGATCCACTGGAATGGGATGACATTCAGGACAGTGAAGCCCCCTGGTGTGTTTATGCTGCAGCATTTTGGAGGCTCGCTGACCTTTGACCCCAGGTCACGTAGGACCTTTATTAGGTCTGGGGTCTTCTGCATGCAACCCTTCTAGATTTCATTTGCATCAGTATTTTCCTGTGGTTTTAATTCACCAAACGGTGTTGGATTGGTTGGTTCCCGGTGGCTTTGGCCACAGGTCCTATTTTTTGGTGGGGTTCTTTAAAGGGCTCCCTTTTCTTCCCAGGGGCGCAGGGACCGGGGGTCTCGGCTTGGCTATCGAAGGCCCCTCGGAGGCCAAGATGTCTTGTAAGGACAACAAAGATGGGAGCTGCAGCGTGGAGTACATCCCCTTCACGCCCGGGGACTACGATGTCAACATCACCTTCGGTGGACGCCCCATCCCAGGTGGGTGAGGAGGATGGGTGAGGAAAGGGGGCTCGCCAAGACACGTACAAAGATGGGAGAGGGGGGAGGGAAGGGACAGGTAGTCCTTGACTTATGAATGTTTGTTTAGTGACCATTTGAAGTTACGGCGTCACTGAAAAAAGGGACCTGGGACCATGTTTCACACTTAGGATGGTCCTAAGTCCCTTTTTTTCAGTGACGCCGTAACTTCAGATGGTCACATTGCAACATCGCCACGGTCACATGATGAAAATTCGGACAATTGGCAACTGACATGTATTTATGACGGTTGCAGTGTCCCGGGGTCACATGATCCCCTTTTGCGACAAGCAAAACCAATGCGGGCCCTGGATTCACTTAACAACCATGCTCCTTACTTAACCACTGCAGGAATTCCCTTAACACCTGTGGCAAGAAAGGGTGTAACATGTGGCAAAACTCACTTAACAAATGTCCCGCTTAGCGACGTAAATGTTGGGCTCGATTGTGGTCGTAAGTCAAGGACTACCTGTATTGTTCTAGATCCAGGAACTCTTCTGTGAAAGCCCCTTTAGGTTCTCCAGATCTTCAGGAAGAGAGTCCTGGGAGGATTGTTGGAGAACCCCCTGTTCCCTAGAGATCTCATTCTCTTTCTCCTGGGGGCAAACTTATCTGATAATCCACTTCCTAAGAATTGCATAGATGAGAATGGGCTTTCCTGGGAATGGTCCACCTTGTGATGGGTGGTATGGTCCAGTTCTAGGCCTTCTTCTCAAAGTTCCTCCAAGAAAGCCTGGATGAGCAACCAGATGGGGTCCAAGAGGCCAAAGTGTTGTGGCCTGTTGGCCGCCGGACACTCCAACAGCCGAGGAGGAGGAGGAGGAGGAGGAGGAGTGGGAGTCTGGATCAGCATCAGGGCAACTAGGGAGCTCCGAAGGGGAAGAGGGGATGGAGCTGGCAGAGAGAGAGAGAGACAGAGGTGGAGCCCTCAGGTGGAGAGTCAACAGCCCCCAGGCCTGGAGGTGGCTGATGAGGAAGAGGAGGAACAGCTGGATCCACTGCCTGACGTGCAGATGCGCAGAAGGCAGAGGAGAGGAGAGCAGTGGAAATCTATGGGCTGGTCCTTGGGACGGAAGAGCCATCGCTGCTAGGAAGCTCCACCCTAGCTCTGGAGATAGAAGGCAGGGGGCGAAGATGAATCGATGTGGCAGACAACTATTCATCTTCCTGCCGGATGGACTTGTTAGCCTGCGGTGAGAGAGAAACTTTTTGCCGGGACTGCCGGCGCTCCTAACAAAGGAATCTTTGAATTGACTTCAGAGGGTTTGTCACGTTTTGGGAGCTGTCTCAGAACACAAAGGATGATCTTCTGCTGGGCACTCATGGTGGATCTCTCTTCCCAGGGAGCCCCTTCCGTGTTCCTGTCAAAGATGTGGTCGATCCCAGCAAAGTCAAATGCTCGGGACCCGGATTGGGGGCCGGTGTGAGAGCCCGGGTCCCTCAGACCTTCACCGTTGATTGCAGCAAGGCTGGTCTGGCCCCCTTGGAAGTGAAGGTGCTGGGACCTTCAGGTATGGTGATTTGGGGATGGAATATTGATTCAGAATGGATTATGGGATGGGAAGAAGGGCCTCAAAGACGACAGAGGTCTATGCCTAGATCTTCAGGAAGACATTGGACAACCGTTGGTCTGAAATGATATAGCGTCTCCATCTTGAGTTGTGGGTTGGAGTAGAACAGAACAGCTATTCTGTTATCTTGGAGGTGGGGGACACAGTTGACTCCCAACAATGTCCCCTCTTGATGGCCTAGTTCCGATGAGAGAGGTTAAAGGGCAGAGAGCTGCCTTTTGGTTTACTCTCTTGAGAAGATTTGGAATCCTGCATCCAGTTTTGGTCGCCACGATGTAAAAAAAGATGGTGAGACTCTGGAAAAAGTGCAGAGAAGAGCAACAAAGATGATTAGTGGGCTGGAGACCAAAATATATGAAGAACGGTTGCAGGAATGGGAAATGTCTAATTTAATGAAGAGAAGGACTAGGGGAGACATGATAGCAGTGTTCCAATGTCTCAGGGGCTGCCCCCAAAAAGAGGCAGTCAAGGTATTCTCCAAAGCACATGAAGGTAGGAGAAGAAGCAATGGGTGGAAACTAATCAAGCAGAGAAGCAACTTAGAACTAAGGAGGAATTTCCTGACAGTGGGAACAATTAATCAGTGGAACAACTTGCCTCCAGAAGTTGTGGGTGCTCTAACAATGGAGATTTTCAAGAAGAGATTGCACAGCCCTTCGTCTGAAATGGTGTAGGGTTTCCTGCCTAAGCAGGGGGTTGGACTAGAAGACCTCCATTGGTCCCTTCCCACTCTGCCATTCTGTTAAGAACTTGATGGGTCAATCCTGCCCTAGTTGGCTTGAGTTGACCCAAAGCCACCTTAGATGCCTTCTAATGCTTCGCTCCCCTTCCTTCTCTGTCCAGGGGTGGCTGAGCCGGTGGAGGTGCGTGACAACGGAGACGGTACACACGCCGTGAAATACACACCGGCTACAGACGGACCGTACACCATCTCTGTCAAATATGCTGGGCAAGAGGTGCCCCGCAGGTGAGAGAGAGTTAAAGGCTCCTGGCCAATTTCTCCTACAATTGCTGGAGGAGTTTGGATCCTTTCCTGATGCCCCCGTGATTCACTTAAGAACTGTGGCAAGAAAGGCTGTAAAATGGGGCAAAACTCACTTCACAAATGTGTCGCTTAGCAACAGGTGTTTGGGGTTCAATTGTGGTCCTAAGCCGAGGAATATCTGTACCAAACTCCTCTGGTTTTATTTATGAAAGTGTCTGTTGGGCTCAGTCTCTTGGAGACCTGGGTTTGCTACTGTAGAATTGCCCAGTTGGGTTGCCTTCTGAGTGATCTCCAGCATTCCCAGCCACAGAGAATCAGGGATGGGAGTTGTAATCTGATTGAACTGGCCTCTGATTCTGCGGAAGGAGGTGCTCGGGTCCTTTCGGGATTGTGGAGAACCCTGGGTAGAGGCCCAACTCACATGACGTGAATGAATGGATGGATGGATGGATGGATGGATGAATGGAGGAATATGTCCCACCCAGCTGAAAGGGTTCTTGGCTGCAAGGAGGGGAGAGAAGGCCCAGCCAGATCCTCTCTGATTTCCCAGCTTCTGCCTCTTTCAGCCCCTTTAAGATCCGGGTCCTTCCTGCTCACGATGCCAGCAAAGTGCGAGCCAGCGGTCCTGGACTCAACGCCTCGGGCATCCCTGCCAGCCTGCCAGTGGAGTTCACCATTGACGCCCGTGACGCCGGTGAAGGGTTGCTCACCGTACAGATCCTGGTAAGTGGTGGGGTCAGGAGGGAGCTACGGGGTGGTTTGGAGGACTTCTATTAGTCCTGGGTGTGGCAACAGAGAAAGGGGAGGTGGTGGGTGGTGGGAGAGGGGCCTGGGATTGTCAGCCCAAATGCTGGCTGGGGAAATTCTGAAGTCCACCCACCTTAAAGTTGCTAAGATTGAAAAAAAAAACCCCAACTATCTTGCAAGTCTGAAAATACAAATCTCCCACTGTCTGTTTTTAATTCCTGATTAATTAGGATGGATCATTTCTAAATTCCTTTTTCTGTCCGTTGTACAGCAGAGGGCTCATCTTCCTTTTCTCTGATCCTTTCTAGGCTACATCTCTTCCTTCTCTCCCCACCCTCCTCCACTGCCCTGTTTTCCAAGATCATTCTCGCATTCCATTACAGGCTGACCCTTGACCACACCCTCTGCCTCTCTTTCCCCTCCCAGGATCCTGAGGGCAAACCCAAGAAGGCCAACATTCGGGACAACCGAGATGGGACCTACACCGTCTCCTATGTTCCAGACATGACGGGCCGTTACACCATCACCATCAAATACGGCGGCGATGAAATCCCCTACTCACCTTTCCGCATCCACGCCTTGCCCGCTGGAGATGCCAGCAAGTGTCTGGTGACAGGTATGCAGTTCCTCTTCTTCCTACCGGGGTGTGTATGTGTTGTGTGTGTTTGTGTGTGTCACTTTCTTGGGACAAGAACGATTTCTGACAAGGACGCTCTTGTCTCTTTCTGTCTTTCTGTCTACAGTGTCCATCGGAGGCCACGGACTGGGTAAGCTTTGACGTGGATTGCAAGAACATTGTCATGGCCCAGTTGTCCCATCATGTGTCCTAATTGTGGAGCTCACTTTTACTTGGGAACAATGAAATTCTGGAGGTTCTCTTTGCAAAGGATGAGTTCCGGCTTCCTCCTTGAATTTTGGGGGCTCCATCACTGGAGGCTTCCAAGCAGAGGTTGTACAGCCACTTGTTGGAGCAGAAGACATTTAAAGTCCTTTTCTAAGTCTACGATTCTATGATATTACCATCCTAAGGGGAATCCTTTTTCTGGAATCTTCTTATTCTATCTAGATGCCCATTGAGATTTTTCTTTTCCTCCATCCTTTTATCATTCAAGTCCCTAAACTTTCTTTGAGGCTATGACTCTCGTTATTCCTAGTTTTAATCTTAAATCCACCTGCTGGACTGAGACATGGGGCCGAGTTGGGCCAAGGCCATTTTCGGTGACTCTTAACTTGATAGCTGTCTCCAGCATTTCTTTCATCCCCCCCAGCCCTGCTGAACCTAACCCTACCTCAATGGTCCTGTGATGTAGGAGAAGGAATGGCAGAAGCTGTGGGTGGCGTGAAAAGAGGAATCAGCTTAGAATCCCTACATAGTCACAAACCAATGAAGTCAAATCGCCCTTGAGTGCCAACAACCCTTATTTAACTCCAACAAGGTGCTGAACGTTAGTTGAGAAGATTCCTGTGCACATAGGCTTTTAGTAAGAAGGAGTAGCGCGGTGGCCTAGAGCTGATTTTCGGGCCTTCTGTCCCACTGGAAGTCGGGAAACAGGCCATTTCTGGCCTCCCGAAGGCCTCCAGGGGGGTGGGAAAGGCCATTTTTGCCCTCCCCAGGCTCCAAGAAAGCCTCTGGAACCTGGGGAGGATGAAAAACGGGCCTTCCTGGCCCACCGTGCCATCACGTGCCAAAAGTGTGGGGGGAGTGGGGGGGTCATGTGTGCATGCACAGGGGGGTGGGGTACATTGAATTATGGGTGTGGGCACATGCACGTGACCCCCCCATGCTCCCCCCATTTTTGGCACGCGACAGCAAATAAGTTAGCCATCATTGGCCTAGAGGATAGAGCTCTCACCTCACAATCAGGAGGCTATGAGTTCGATCCTACGTAGAGGCAGATATTTCTCTCTCTGGGCACAATGAGAATAGATCTGCTGAACAAAACTCTGCGTTGGTGACAGGAAGGGCATCCGGCCATTCAAACGCTCTGCTAACTCCATTGAGTTGCCCAGACTCCACCTCGCAAGGGATGATGAGGTCGTTAAAAGAAGATAGTAAGCTTTTAGTGAGAAGTTCCTTCAATGGGACCTTCACCTGTAGACTTAAATCTTTAGGTGTGGCCTCTGGGCTTGGCTGCAACCATTGTCTTCGTTTCTTTTTAGGAGCATGCCTTGGTCCCACCATCCAGATTGGAGAGGAGACGGTGATCACGGTGGACGCCAAGGCAGCTGGGAAGGGCAAGGTGACCTGCAAGGTCTCCACGCCCGATGGAGCCGAGCTGGATGTCGACGTGGTGGAGAACCACGATGGGACCTTTGACATCTATTACACGGCTCCCGAGCCTGGCAAATACATCATCACCATCCGTTTTGGAGGCGAGCAGATCCCCAACAGCCCCTTTCACGTGGTGGTGAGTACAGGATGTGCCCAGACAAAAGCCTGGGGTAGTCGGGACCCCGAGCAGCCGCCCTTTTTCTAAGGACCATCAAGCAACAAAAGTATCGATAGAAATTTGTAGCTCAAGATTGAACGGTGGAGTCCTGGGTCCTCTCTGAGCTTGGTGGTTTTCCTCCAAGCGTTTAATGACTGAATGGGTTAACATTATAGGTGCTGGAAGGGAGTGGGTGATTGTGGTGTGGGGAAGGAGGAGGATGACGGTGGGGTTCTTGGTGCTCCCTGAGCTTCCCTGTTTTCCTGGAGACCTTTCATGACCCAACTAGGGAACATCATCAGTGCTAGAAGGGAGTGGGGTTTGTGGAGTGGAGGAGGAGGAGGAGGAAGTAGGGGAAGAGGAGGAAGAAGAAGAAGAGGAGGAGGAGGAAGAAAATTGTAGAGTCCTTGGTGCTCTCTGAACTTACTTGTTTTCCTGGAGACCTTTCATGATCCAACTAGGGAACATCAATACTAGACGGGAGTGGATTTTATGGAGGGTGGAGGAGGAGGAGGAGGACAATTGTGGGTTCCTTGGTGCTCTCTGATCTTAGATGCTTTCCTGCAAACCTTTCATGACCCAACTAGGTAGCATCATCAGTGCTAGGACGGAGAACTAGAAGGCTTCTGATGATGCTCCCTAGTTTGGGTCATAAAGGTCTGCAGGAAAAGATCTAAGCTGAGAGAGCACCAAGGAGTCCTCTGGTTGTGTTTGGTGGCCGTCCCACAACTGTTCAGCTCTATCCCAGCAGCCGTCTTGATACCGCGAGGTTGTGGGGTGAAGTGGGCTCTCAACAGGCATGCAGGACCATCCTCTGATGTCTCCCTTGCTTCCCGCCAGGCCTGTGACTCCATTCCTCAGGTTGAGGAGCCCTGCGAATCCAATCAGCTTCACCAGCCCTTTCCGGTGCACCACCCTGGTGGCTTCCCTCCACACTGGGTACCAGGACTGTGTCCTTGCTCGCCTTTGTCTCCTCTCACTGTCTCTCTCTTTCTGTCTCGGAAAGGAAGCTCCTCCTGTCCCCATGCACCAATGCCAAGAGGGTCCTCAGGATGTGGTGAAAGGAATCAAGAAGGTGACCGTGATGTGCAGTTTAAGCTCTGCCATCTTTGGATGGGCAACACGGAAGAGCTTCAATTGCACTCTTTCAGCTGCCATCTTGACTTTTTTGGACCCATCCTGCAGATGCTCCTGGCCCAGGCCAAATTCCAATCTTGGTTTTTCTCCGATATTTCTGTCAGTGTTTCTTGCAAAACTCAAATCCAGAAGCACGCACAGATAACCGATTCAGCTGGATTCATTCACTTCTTTATATACATAACAATACATGAAGTAGATTTTACAATACCGATAGCAGATTCACAGTTTCATTTCAGCTTGGATCAGCAGACAAGGTCACCGGTTTCAGTTTCATTTCTCTGCACAGACACAAAAGTTGCAGACTAAGACATGCCCTGGCTCCATTCTGTCTCAGCTCCCAATTGGCTAGCTTAGTTGGATGACCTTGTTACCATGTCAAACAAATTCCCCCATCATCCTGGCCACCAAGGGAGTCATTTGTGGCTTAGTAGGTGGTGCAAACTGAAAAGATGGGTGGTCCTCAACTTACAACCGTTCGTTTAGTGACCATTTGAAGTTTCAACGGCACTGAAAGAAGCAACATCCTTACGACCAGTGTGACACCCCCCCCATGGTCACATGATCAAAATTCAGACCCTCGGCCACTGACTCGTATTTATGATGGTCGCAATGTCTTGGGGTCACGCAACCCCCTTTTGCGGCTTTCCGATGAGCAACGTCCATGGGGCAGCCAGATTCATTTAACAACCGTGTTACTAAGCTAACGAGGGCAGGGATTCATTTAACGACCCTGGGAAGGAAGGTCATAAAATGGGTCAAGGCTCACTTAACAGCTGTCTCGCTTAGCAGCACAAAATTTGGGCTTGATTGTGGTCTTAAGTCGAGGACTACCTATATGGTGTTAGCTGAATGCAGTTGTACATATCCAGCTGTTTTGGCAAGGCAGGGGCAACCAATGGACAGTCCTGGATCTCCTCTTTGCCATTCCTGGCTGCCTCCCAAACCCCCTTTCAGGGTGTCTTGGACTCTTCTTCTCTTTTGGGGGGGGGTGTTCATTGGTCTCCTTCTTTCTTCCATCCCCGTTTCTTCCAGCCTCTACACCCCAAGATTGTTTCGCCTTCCGAACCTTTCTTTTTAGTCTGCCTCATCTTGGGGTGCTCTTTTGCTCTCTCTCGCCCCCCCAACTCCTTCTCTATCTAGACTTAGTCTCTCTTTCTCCCCCCCCCTCTGTTTCCTCTCTTCCCCTCCCCGCCAGGCCACGGATGAGCCCGTCGCCCCACCGGAGAACGTGGATGCCATGCTTCGGCCCTTCAATCTGGTCATCCCCTTCGCCGTGCAGAAGGGAGAGATTACAGGTAACCCGTCTGTCTGTCTGCCTGTGGACTGGGGTGTAAGGAGGGGACCACAGTGTGGAAGCAGAAGCTGGAGTTTTGGGGTGGGTGGGGGTTCGAGCCAGATCATCTTGGAATCACTACTGAGTTTCTGCATTACAGGTAGCCCTTGAGTCACGACTGTTCGTTTAGTGACTCCTTTACCTATTTTTAGAATACATTTCCCCAAAAATAAGACCTCCCCTGATAATAACCCCAATTGGGCTTTTGAGCGTGTGCACTAAAATAAGACCCCCCCCCCCCAAAATAAGTCCTCCCTGAAAATACACATGCACAGCCGGTCTCTGCTATTTCGTCTGGTTAGGGTTAGGGAGGCAGAGCTGGAAATCAGGTAAGACCGCAAGAGGAGCCCTGTCTTGTTCCATGCACCCCAAAATAATAAGACCTCCCTGAAAATAAAGCCAAGCGGTTTTATGGGGGTTCAAAAAAATATAAGACAGGGTCTTATTTTCGGGGAAACATGGTAGAATAGAATTAGAATTAGAATTAGAATTAGAATTAGAATTAGAATTAGAATTAGAATTAGAATTAGAATTAGAATTAGAATAGAAGAGTAGAGTAGAGTAGATAGAGTAGATAGAGTAGAGTAGAGTAGATACAGTAGAGTGGAGTGGAGTGGAGTGGAGTGGAGTGGAGTAGGGTAGGGTAGGGTAGGGTAGGGTAGGGTAGAGTAGAATAGAATAGAATAGAATAGAATAGAATAGAATAGAATAGAATAGAATAGAATAGAATAGAATAGAATAGAATGTGGGATGGGATGGGATGGGATGGGATGGGATGGGATGGGATGGGATGGGATGGGATGGGATGGGATAGAATAGAATAGAATAGAATAGAATAGAATAGAATAGAATAGAATAGAATAGAATAGAATAGAATAGAATAGAATAGAATTCTTTATTGGCCAAGTGTGATTGGACACACAAGGAATTTGTCTTTGGTGCATAAACTCTCAGAGTACATAAAAGCTATAAGTGATCGATCGCGGTCATCATCATCATAAAATTACATTCATCACGAATCATAAGATACAACACTTTAGTGATAGTCATAGGATACTAAGTAAGCAATCAAAATCATATTAGGTAACTAAATAAAACAATATAAATCGTAAAGATACAAGCAACGAGGTTAGAGTCCTCAGTAGAAAGGAGATTGGTAATAGGAAGGATGAGAAGAGTAATAGTAATACAGTCTTAGTAAATAGTTTGCCTTTGTGGGAATCAGTCGTTTAGCAGAGTGATGGCATGCAGGGAAAAATTTTACTAGGAGCTTTGATAGCACCAAGATTTTTGATGCTTTGTCACTTCCTGCCAAGGTTTCAATGGAATTGGGATGCCATGATTTTTAATTAACTTTAACATTGATTTTTTAATTCATCCTTGCCAGTCTAAATAAGTTTACATACTGTATACTGAATCTCCATAGACATTTATATATATACTGTTTTTAAAGGTTTTCCTATTTTACTTGCGCACCGTATAAAGCCCCTCTATAAAGGGTTGGGCTGTTTGAATAATTGGGTGGCTGGATTAAGCTGAAATAAATAATTCAAGAAAATTCAGTTTGAGAGATTAAAACAATAATCCTAAAAGGAAAATGAGAGATGGGCTAGAAGAGAAACGGATCCGAGCTGGGTGAGCCGAAATGGAGAAAGAGAACAAGGAGATTGGAAGCCTTGATCTGTGGTTGTTTGCTAGGGTAGCTCAGTAGAACCTCCACACCCAGAGGCAGTCTACCTTTGAGTTCTTGAGGGTGGAGTTTGTGGATTTCCCCCCCCCCCACTCCCCTCACAACCACATTCTGGGACTACACAGTGTGCCATTGTTGAAAACCTGCATTCCGTTGTTCCGTTCTTTCCCATGATGCATTTGGAATAGAGCATCTTGAGGAAATTATTTAAAAAAAAAATCTCTGTGAGATATAGCCCTAGGGCTGGGCTGGGGGGCAAGCTTGTGGCCGCAGAGTCTTTCTGAGCTGACTCCTTTTGGGGGGGGGGTCTCGGAGTGAGAGAAAAGGTGGGGCAGCCAGAAGCAGACAGCAAGGTAAATCTTGCCAGCCCCACCCACCTCTAGCCCCGCCCAGATTTAGCTCCTCCCCCTCACCTGCAGCTCCCAATTGCTGTACATCAGCTCAGCTTCGACTCTAGATAGGTTGGAGCAGTGGTGAAATCCAAATTTTTTTACTACCGGTTCTGTGGGTGTGGCTTGGTGGGCATAGCAGTGGAAGGATACTGCAAAATCCCCATTCCTTCCCCACTATGAGGCCAGTCAGAGGTGACATTTGCCAGTTCTCCGAACGACTCAAAATTTCTGCTACCAGTTCTCCAGAACCTGTCAGAACCTGCTGGATTTCAGCCCTGGGTTAGAGTCAGCCCCGAAGTGAGCAATGTTACCGAACTACAACTCCCAGGATCCCTCACTGCTGTCCAGACTGGGATGCTGGGAGTTGTAGTTTGGGGAGGTTTCCCCACACCTGTCTAGTCCCATTCTCAGTCCAGAAGTGGGAAATGTTACTGAACTATAACTCCCAGCATCCCTCACTTTGGCCAAGCTAGGCTGTTGGGAGTTGTAGTTTGGGGAGGTTTCACATGTCTGGCTAATCCTATTCTCAGTCCAGAAGTGGGAAACGTTATGGAACTACAACTCCCAGGATCTCTCACTGTTGGCCAAGCTAGGCTGCTGTGAGTTGTAGTTTGGGGAGGTTTTCCATGCTTGGCTAGTCCCATTCTCAGTCTAGAAGCAGGAAATGTTACTGAACTATAATTCCCAGCATCCCTCACTTTGGCCAAGCGGGAGGGAGTTGGGAGTTGTAGTTTGGGGAGGTTTCACATGTCTGGCTAATCCTATTCTCAGTCCAGAAGTGGAAAATGTTATGGAACTACAACTCCCAGGATCCCTCACTGTTGTCCAGACTGGGCTGCTGGGAATTGTAGTTTGGGGACGTTTTGGGGACGTTTGGGGACACCTGGCTAATCTCATTCTCAGTCCAGAAGTGAGAAATGTTATGGAGCTACAACTCCCAGGATCCCTTAGTGTTGGCCTGACTGGGATGCTGGGAGTTGTAATTTGGGGAGGTCTCCCACGCCTGGCTAATCCCATTCTTAACTAAGTCACCATGGCTTGAGGGGGGGGTCTCATCCGCCTGTTTTCTTCCTGCTCTGCAGGGGAGGTCAGGATGCCTTCAGGCAAGACGGCGTGTCCACACATCACGGACAATAAGAATGGGACGGTGACAGTGAAATATGCCCCCACAGAGAAGGGGCTGCATGAGATGGACATCAAATATGACGGCAACCACATTCCAGGTGAGAAAGAGAGAGTGAACGGGGTCAGATTGATTCCCTGGGGAGAATAAATGGCTGGCTGGGGAATTCTGGGAGTTGAAGTCCACCCATGTCAAAGCATGCCAGCTGGGGAATTCTGGGAGTTGAAGTCCTCCCGTCTTAAAAGTGACCAACATTGAGAAACTCCAGCCAGAAGAACGAAAACACACTATGTCTGAATGCACACGTTATGCTAAACCTACTTTATTAAACTGCAGTTTGTTAAACAAAATAGACCTCTCTGGAACCAGATCCTCTTGAAGAGGAAATGTGGATGGCCGTTTGCCGGAGCCAGATCCTACCCTGATCAGGGGTCTAGACAAGATGACCTCTAAGCTCCCTTCTAACTTTAGGACTTTCAGAAAGATGAGCTTCCCCAGAGTTCCTCCTTGTTCCCTGTCTGAAGACGCAAGTGGCCCAGGATTATGGGATTATGGCCCCTGAGTCCATTGCTTTTTTTCCCCCCCCAACCAGGGAGTCCCCTCCAATTTTACGTGGACGCTATCAACGCCCGCCACGTTAGCGCCTACGGACCTGGGTTGAGCCACGGCATGGTCAACAAACCCGCAACCTTCACCATTGTCACCAAGGATGCCGGCGAAGGTGAGTCCCCCTGTACCACGTGTGAAAAACGTGGCCAGAGAGTCGTGAAGTGTGCCCAAGAGGGGCCCAAGGAAAGGCAATGAATCTTTAATTTGAAAGATGCCACAGAGTCAGGACATAATCCACGGGTTCAAAGTCACATCAGTGTTGGGTGCGAACAACCACCAGACTCACAGGTGTAGAGTTCAAACTGGGTAGAGGCAGTCCCTGACTTACAACAGTTCGTTTAGTGACCGTTTGACGTTACAACGGCACTGGAAAAAGTGACTTGGGACCGTTTTTCACACTTATGACCATTGCGGCATACTCCATGATCACCTGATCACAATTCAGGTAACTGAATGGATAGCTTGGTAACTGGTTCATATTTATGACGGTTGCAGTGTCCCGGAGGGGGGTGGGGGGTGGGATATGTGATCATCAACTTGAGGTGGGAGTGGAATGAGGAATCAGCCTAGCATCCCTACGTAGTCACAAGCGAATTAAGTGCCACCTCCCTTGAATTCCATGGAGCCTTATCTATCCTAGCAGGTACCGACCGTCCATTGATGTTCTGCCCCAGCTACGGACCCCAAAGAACGCAGCACACACAAATTCTATACAAAGCTTATTTTACTCAAATAACTCAGTTTTTATCAACCAAAGGCCGTTAATAAACTATCTTAACAGCTGACCAGAATTCTAAAATAAGGTAATCAAAGTCTTACTAGAGTTGGCAGAAAGCCCAAAAGCAATTTTGCAGAGAATCCAGATGCGAAGGAGAGTGAACTAAAGTTGTTCCCTACAAATTGCTTCAGTTGGCGTTCCTCCTTAAATAGGCTAAGGGAGTGGCCAATTAGCCCCAAGCTTTACTCTCGAGGAGACCTCCTCCTGTGGAACCACTCCTGTCTTTTGGCAGCTCTGCGCACTCGTGCATTGAGAAGAGGCTCTTCCTCTTCTTCTTCACTTCTGGAAGTTCTGAAGGCCCTGGCTGAATCCCCGCCTCTGGCACCACCTCTTCTCCAGCCTCCTCACTGTCCGACTCGAGCGCCAGCTGCACAGGCTGCTGGCACAGCACCACACCAGCCTCCTCACTGTTGGAATCAGCTACACTCTGCACAAGCCGCTGACGCCCCACAGCAGCTGAGAATAACAGAATACAGATAGTCCTCAATTTAACAATAGTTCATTTAGTGACCATTTGAGGTTACCATGTCACTGAAAAAAAGCGGCATGACTGTTTTTTTTCACACTTACAACCACTGCAGCATCCTCAGGGTCACATGATCCAAAATTCAGAGACTTGGCAACCGACTCATACTTATGACAGTTGCAGTGTCCCCCGGATCATCTGATCCCTTTGGCGACTTTCTGGGAGCAGCCAAATCAGTGGGGAAGCCTGATTCACTTAACAACCGTGTGACTAATTTAATACCTGCAGCGGTTCGCTAAGGGACTGTGGTAAGAACGGTCATAAAATAGGGCAAAAGTCACTTAACAATGGTCTCCCTTAGCAATGGGAATTTTGTGGTCGAGGATTACATGTACTTTGTTGTTCTCTGCCTATAATACAGGAATCTTCCCAGACTGGCAAATTCACCTGGGAAAGGTCAGATAAAGTTGAAAGGCATTCAGTGGAGGCATTCAGTGAAAGGCATTCAGTTGAAAGGCATTCAGTGGCATTACACCAGAGATCTTGCCCTCTGGTGTAAACATAACGATTCCAGGCTAATTCCCCACTTGACCCCACCACCAACACCAGAAAAGCAGCCAAGGGGCAACGTTGCTCTCACTCCAAAACTAACCTTCCCTCTTGAAGCTAACTAGGCTCCCCACCCCTCACCCCCACAGGAGGCCTGTCCCTGGCTGTGGAGGGCCCGTCCAAGGCCGAAATCACCTGCAAGGACAATAAAGACGGCACCTGTACCGTTTCCTACTTGCCCACGGCTCCCGGCGACTACAACATTATTGTCCGCTTCGACGACAAGCACATTCCTGGCAGCCCCTTCACCGCGAAGATCACAGGTAGGCCTTCTTTTCTCCCTCCCCCAACCTCAGCTGCTTTTATATTTAATTTTTTATTTCTATTTCATTATTTTATCATTTCATTTCATTTCTTTATTTCATTTCATTTCTTCATTTCATTTCTTTATTTTATCATTTTATCATTTTATCATTTTATTTATCATTTTATCATTTTATCAATATTATTTTACCATTTTATCATTTTATTTATCATTTTATTATTTTATCATTTTATCATTTTATCATTATTTTATCATTTTATTTATTATTTTATCATTTTATCATTTTATCATTTTATCATTTTATCATTTTATCATTTTATCATTTTATCATTTTATTTTATATTTCATTTTATTATTATTTTGATTTTAATTTACTTTCATGGAACCTATGAAGAACGGTTGCAGAATTTGGGTATTGCTAGTCTAATGCAGAGAAGGACTAGGGGTGACATGATAGCAGCCTTCCAATATTTGAGGGTCTGCCGCAAAGACGATGGGGTTAACCTATTCTCCAAAGTAGGGCTCTCCAACCTTGGCAACTTTAAGCCTGGAGGACTTCAACTTCCAGAATTCAGCCAAAGCTCCAGGCTAAAAGTTGCCAAGGTTGGAGAGCCCTGCTCCAAAGCACCAGAAGGCCCGATAAAAGACAATGGAGGGAAACTCATCAAGGAGAGAACCGACCCAGAATGAAGGAGAAATTTCCTAACAGGGAGAGCAATCAATCTGTGGAACGGATTGCCTCTAGAAGTTGTGGGTACTCCAACACTGGAAGTGTTCAAGGAGAGACTTGGCAGCCACTTGTCTGGAATGGTGTAGGGCCGTGATGGTGAACCTATGGCACAGGTGGCACATGGAGTCATATCTGTGGGCACGTGGGCATTGCCCTACCTCAGCTCCAGCATGCGCATGCTGATATTCAGGCCTTCCGGGCCCACTGGAAGTCAGGAAATGGGCCACTTCCAGCCTCTGGAGGGCCTCCGGGGAGGTGGGGGTGGGGAAAGCCGTTTTCACTGTCCCCAGGCTCCAAAAAAGCCTCTGGAGCCTGGGGAGGGCAAAAAACGGGCCTACCAGACCTTTTTGCTGTCGCAGGACAAAAGTGCGCATGCATGGTGTTAAGGATATTGTTGTTGTGTTAGCAACCAGCAGAGTATAGTGCACAGAGAAACGTTGCTGAGAGCAATGCAATAAGAGATACGTGCAAACTGGTTTATCAAAAGTTTTCTTTATAGTGGAAAATAAACAATCTCGTAGTCTTCTAAACAGTCCAAGTCTTTACCGGTTAAATCCAAAAAGCTTCTTACCACACAAACAGAAGTTGGTTCACTATGGTACACAAACCCCAGATGGTAGCAGATCCACCCACACATGTGATGATAGCAGCTTATCATCAACTGAATATATTACAGTACCTTTCTTAAATATGATTACAACTAATTATAGCATGACTCAGCATTACAGCATGATGCAGCATTAAAACTTAAAGTTACAGAACACACATATTGCCTGGACAACCTGTTAGGCTCAAATCATATCCTAACAAATGGGGTGGGTGCAGGGGGCATTAAACTATGGGTGTGGGCACGTGCATGCACAACCCCCTGTGCTCCCTCCACTTTTGGCACGCGACGGCAAAAAGGATAGCCATCACTGGTATAGGGACTCCGGCTCAAGCAGAGGGTTGGGTTAGAAGACCTCGGAGATCCCTTCCAACTCGGTCATTGTGACATCTTTCAAATGCTTTAGAGAAGTCTTGAACCCTAACCACGACGGCTTCTCTATCACCATTCTTCTGACCCAGGGGACGATTCCATGCGCACCTCCCAGCTGAACGTGGGCACTTCCACCGACGTGTCGCTGAAGATCACCGAGAGCGACTTGAGCCTCTTGACCGCCAGCATCCGGGCCCCATCTGGGAACGAAGAGCCCTGTTTGCTCAAGCGCCTGCCCAACCGCCATATCGGTGAGCCCTCTTTTGCCGCTTCCGCTTAGCCTCGTTCGGAACAGACATGCAACCGTGCAATAGACGCTGAAGTTGTAGAGAACAGAGCTGTGAAAATTGGGAGGAAAGCCAGAAGAGCAGCAGAGAGACAGAAAAAGAAACCACCACTGGCTCTTTGCTGCTCCTAGTGGACATTTGGAGTTCTGCAGTCTGATCTGGTATACGTAAAAAGAGAGTAGTCACAGAGGAGAGTGATTGTAGCTCAGGATCAAAGTGTCGGGGTCCTTGGTGCTCTCTGAACATGGTTGTTTTCTTGCTGATGTTTCATTATCAAACTAGGGAATGCCATCAATGCTAGTGGGAGTGGGGTTTGCAGAGTGGAGGGAGAAGGAGAAAAAGAAGGAAAAGGAGAGGGGGAGGAAGAGGAGGACGGTGAAGTCCTTGGTTTTTTTCTCGTGGACGTTTCATATAAGAAGGAAGTGGGTTTTGTGGAGAGGAAGAGGAGGAGGAGGAGGAGGAGGAGGAGAAGGAGGAGGAGAAGGAATAGAATAGAATAGAATAGAAAATAGAATAGAATAGAACAGAACAGAACAGAACAGAACAGAACAGAACAGAACAGAATTAGAATTAGAATTAGAATTAGAATTAGAATAGAATTAAAGTAGAATAGAATTAGATTAGAATTAGAATTAGAATTAGAATTAGAATAGAATAGAATAGAATAGAATAGAATAGAATAGAATAGAATAGAATAGAATAGAATAGAATTTTATTGGCCAAGTGTGATTGGACACAAGGAATTTGTCTTTGGTGCATATGCTCTCAGAGTACATAAAAGAAAAGATACGTTTGTCAAGAATCATAAGTTACAACACTTAATGATAGTCATAGGGTACAAATAAGCAATCAGGAAACAATATCAGTATAAATCTTAAGGATCAAAGCAACAAAATTACAGTCATACAGTCATAAATGGGAAGAGATAGGTACTAGTAAGGATGAGAAGAATAGTAATGCAGTCTTAGTAGTTAATTTGACAGTGTTGAGGGAATGATTTGTTTAGCAGAGTGATGGCGTTGGGGAAAAAACTGTCCTTGTGCCTAGTTGTTCTGGTGTGCAGTGCTCTATAGTGTCATTTTGAGGGTAGGAGTTGAAACAGTTTATGTCCAGGATGCGAGGGGTCTGTAAATATTTTCCCAGTCCTCTTTTTGACTCCTGCAGTATACAGGTCCTCCATGGAAGGCAGGCTGGAAGGAGGAGGAGAAGGATTGTGGGTCCTTGGTGCTCTCTGAACTTGATTATTTTCTTGCAGAGTTTTCATGACCCAACTAGGTAATATCATCAGTGGTAGAAGAAAGTGGGGTTTGTGGAGAAGGAGAGGAGGAAGAGGAGGAGAAGGTCTTGATAGTTCTTCGATTAGGCTGTTGTTTACCTTCGGATAGTTTGTCTGAGCTGGTAGTTCCTTGATTGGGGTATTGCCAACTGCTTGATTGTTAGTCCAGTAGTGTTAACCTTGGTGCTAACCTCTGCTCACCTGGGCCTTGATTGCGGGTATTTTTTTGTTCCCTTTTTAGCCGTTAGATCGTCTTTTGGGAATGGTGGGTAGATGTTCTAGAGATGTTCCATTCCATTCCAAAATGAGATAAATTCTCCTCTTTACTTAGGACAATTAAGTTTTGCCTCTTCTCCCTCCATTACTTTCTCCCTCCATTCTTCCATCGTGGGAATTCGTGTCTCTCATTTCCCAGAATTCTCTGGGAGTCCCCTTCCCTTCCTCTCTGGCAGTCCGTGCGGTTTGAAGAAAGAGCTCTTGGCTTTGGTGAAACCTTGGGGTTGTCAGCTGTCCCCCAGGCTCCCTTCACCTTTGTCCTGCCCCCCTTCATTTCCCCCTCTGTCTCCCCCCAGGGATCTCCTTCACCCCCAAGGAAGTTGGGGAGCACGTGGTGAGCGTCAAGAAGAGTGGCAAACATGTCACCAACAGCCCCTTTAAGATCATGGTGGGACAGTCAGAAATTGGCGACGCCAGCAAGGTTAAAGTCTCCGGTAAAGGGCTGGTGGAAGGACGCACCTTTGAGATGTCCGAATTCATCGTCGACACCCGGACTGCAGGTGAGGAAAAGGAGGTTGTGACAAATATCGTGAGGCTGCAAAACACCTTTCACCAACCTACACAACTTGGGCGCAACGACGGGGCCTTCAGAGGTAGGAAAAATTGAGCTAATAATAGGCAGTCCTCAATGTACGACCACCGTGGATCATTTATGTCGCTAAGCGAGACAGTTGTGAACTGAATTTTGCCCCAGCTCACGACCTTTCTCGCCACGGGTGTTCAGCGAATCGCTGCTGTTGTTGAGTTCGTAAGACGGTTGTTAAGCGAGTCTGGCTTTCCCCCGTGGACTTTGCTGGTCAGATGGTCGCAAAAGGGGATTGTGTGACACAACCCCTGCCCCCGGGGACACGGCAACCGTCATAAAGATGAGTCAGTGTGCAAAGTGTCTCCAATTTGGATCACCTGACCATGGGGACGCTGCAACGGTCGTAAGTGTGGAAAACAGCCGTGTCCCTTTTTTCCCAGTGCCGTTGTAACTTTGAAATGGTCACTAAGTGAGCTGTTGTAAGTTGAGGACAACCTGTATTCTGTTATTCTCAACCAACAGCCGGCACCTGCTAGGAGTTAGATAAAGCTCCATGGAATTCAAGGGGAGGTGGCACTTAGTTTGCTTGTGGCTACTATGTAGAGATGCTAGGCTGATTCCTCTTTTCACCCCCCACCCCAAATTCGGCCGCTCCTTCTCAACAAGCTGATATTCAAAGCTTGCCTGGAGAATAAACTGATTTATTGGTTCCAGGCTATGGGGGTCTCGGCCTCTCCATCGAAGGTCCCAGCAAAGTGGACATCAATTGTGAAGACATGGAAGATGGCACCTGTAAAGTCACCTACTCGCCTACTGAACCTGGAAATTACATCATCAATATTAAGTTTGCCGATAAACACGTGCCAGGTATGTCTGTCGGTCTGTCTGCCCCGCCTTCCTCGTCCAACTTGTGGGCGAATTTCAAGTTTCTAGCTCTCAGGTTGAAAACTGGGGGTGAGGGGCGGGGGGAGAATTAGGTCAGTGTTTCTCAACCCGGATAAGTTTAAAGAGGTGGTAGCCATCAACTACCAGGAACATATTATCATATGTGGTGGACATGTCCGGAAGCTAAAAACTATTGGATTAAACCAGGGGTGAAATGCTCCCGGTTCGGACCGGATTGCCCGATCCGGTAGCGATGGCAGTGGGTGGTTCGGAGAACTGGTAGCAAAAATCTCTGCCCCCCGCCCATGCTCAGCTGAGCCTCACGATTATCAGAGGCTTTTTTTAAAAAAAAACTTTTAAAACCATTTTTTCTACAACCTCTTCCAACGAAAAAATGCTTTTAAAAGTTAAAAAATAAAAGCCTCTGATGATTGCACAACTCAGCTGGGATCGTCAGAGGCTTTTCAAAGCATTTTTTTCTGCAACCTCTTCAGCCAAAGTGGTGATTAAAAAAAATGCTTTGAAAAGTCGCTGACGATCTCAGCTGAGTTGCCTGATCGGCAGAGGCTTTTCAAAGCATTAGAAAAAATGCTTTGAAAAGTGAAAAAAAAAAAAGTTGGCCACGCCCACCCAGTCACATTACACCCCCCCATCAAGCCACGCCCACAGAACCAATAGTAACAAATTTTACATTTCACCCCTGGATTAAATTTAAGGCTTGGTTGGAGGAAATGATACATCAATTTATTGAATTTAAACCAGAGCTGTTCCTACTGGGTATCCTACCTGAAAAAATTAGCAAGGAAAATGTTTATTTTGATAATATATGTAATAACAGCTGCAAGGATTGTACAAAATTGGAAAGTGGAGAAAATACTTTTGGAAGGAGAAGCAATTAAAAAAATACCTTAGATTGTTCAGAAATGAATAGATTAACTTTGATGATTAAAGGTAGAGAAGACTCAGAATATTTAAAATAAGGAATGATTTTTATTATTGGCTGGAGAAGAGAGATAAATGATTAATTATACAAGTATGTAAAAATATGTGATGAGTAGAATATTATGTTTGTGACGAATTGATATTGTGGACTGGATAAGGATCAAGATACTGTAGAAATAATGACAACTATACAGAAAAAGAAAGAACTTTGGAAGATAACACCGAGATGTCACAGGGAAGAGAAAACTGATGTATTAAATGTTTGTTTGTCTAAAAAATAAAAAAAGTTAAAAAAAAGTTAAAAGAGGTGTGGACTTCAACTCCCAGAATTCCCCAGGCTGCAGCAACTCTGCGTCCTTCAGGCGCCAGCTGGGAGGGGGTTGTTCCAGGCTGTTGAGATAACCACTAGTCTTGCTGACCCTTTCAGGAAGCCCCTTCACTGTGAAGGTGACCGGAGAGGGACGGATGAAGGAGAGCATTACTCGCCGGCGGCAGGCGCCCTCCATCGCCACTGTGGGCAGCACCTGTGACCTGAACCTCAAGATCCCAGGTAAAGGTTCTCCAGAGGTTGGCATGAAGTCAGGAAAGCCTGGCTGCATTTGGGGGTTCCCCCACCCTGGAGGGAATCCTTTCAAGGCTGCGGGGTGGTCCAAGGTTGCCCCCGGCAAAGCTATGTGCAGCCCCCACCTCTTTGTCCCACTTTCTAACTGGCTTCCTCCTCCTCCTTCCTCTTCCTTCCTTCTTTCTCATTCCTGCTCCACTTCATCCCCCTTCCTCCTCTTCCTCCTTTCTCCTTCTCTTCCTCCTTCTCTCCTTCTTCCTGCTTCCTCCTTCCTGCTCCACTTCCTCCCCCTTCCTCTTCTTCCTTTTTCCGCCTTCCTTCTTCCTTCTCCTTCTCATCCTCTTCATTTCTCCTTCCTCTTCCTTCCTTCTTTCTCGTTCCTTCTCCATTTCCTCCCCTTCCTCCTCTTTTCTCCTTCTCCTCTTCCTCCTCCTTCCTCCCCCTTCCTCTTGCTCCTCTTTTCTTCTTCCTTCTCCTCCTCTTCCTTTCTACTTCTTCCTCCACCTCTTCTTCCTCCTTCCTCCTTTATCTCCTTCCTTTTCCTCCTCCTCCTTGTTATCCTCCCCCTCCTTCTTCTTCCTCCTCCTTCTTTTTCCTCCTCTTTCCTCTTCCTCCTCCTCCTCTTCCTACCTCCTCCTTCCTTCTTCTTCCTTCTCCTACTCACCCTTCCTCCTCCTCCTTTCTTCTTCCTTCTCTTCCTGTCTTCTTCTCCATCCTCCTCTTCTTCCTCCCACTCCTCCTACTATCTCCTTATCCTCCTCCTTCCTCCCCTGCCCCTCCTCCTTCCTCCCCCCTCCTTCTTTTTCCTTCCTTCCTTCTTCTTCCTCCTTCTTCCCCCTCATGGCTGCTGGTGCAGGGAATTGGTTCCAGATGGTCTCGGCCCAAGAGCGTCTGACTCGCACTTTCACGCGTAGCAGCCACACTTACACCCGCACGGAGCGGACGGAGATCAGCAAGACGCGCGGCGGGGAGACCAAGCGCGAGGTGCGGGTGGAAGAGTCCACGCAAGTGGGCGGGGACCCCTTCCACAATGTCTTCGGCGAGTTCCTCGGCCGCGAGAGCCTCGGCTCCTTTGGCAGCATCGCCCGGACCCAGGAGGGTGCGTGGGCCTTGCCGGTGTGCCGTTCCCTCGCTCGCTTGCACCCATGGGCCTCACACCCACAGGGAGCACGGAGGGTGGTGGGGAACACGGCAGTGTGTGAATTGCATGGCAGCCTCACTCGGGCAGGAAGAGAAGCTGAATTGGCATGGGGGCTTTCCCACTGGAGGTTCATTTGACGGGTGGGTCACAGACATACTTTGTCTACTTGGTAGAGTTTTATCTGTCCATTCTGAGCAATATTACCTTGGCAAGTTTAAGCGGGGTGGACTTCAACTCCCAGAATTCCCAACTTCAACTCCCAGAATTCCAGGTTTCAGTTCCCAGAATTCCCAACTTCAACTTCTAGAATTCCACACTTCAACCCCCAGAATTCCCAACTTCAACTCCCAGAATTCCAGGTTTCAGTTCCCAGAATTCCCAACTTCAATTCCCAGAATTCTCAACTTCAACTCCCAGAATTGCAGACTTCAATTCCCAGAATTCCCAACTTCAACCCCCCGAATTCCCAACTTCAATTCCCAGAATTCCCAACTTCAATTCCCAGAATTCCAGACTTTAACTCCCAGAATTGCAGACTTCAACACCCAGAATTGCCCTTCAATTCCCAGAATTCCAGACTTCAACTCCCAGAATTCCATAGCCAGCAAGCTTTAGAATTCTAGGAGTTGAAGTCCACACTGCTTAAAATTGCCAAGATTGAGAAAGACGGATTCAGAGCTCGAAAGTTATTTCCAATTCTACCTGATCCAATGGTCAAGCTGAAATATCACAAGCACTTAAAAAAAAAACCCAGATTGTTTACTATTTAAATACAGTTAGTCCTTGAGATACGACCGTATGTGAGCGATTGTGGTTCTAAGCCGTGATAGTTGTAACGCGTGTCCCTGGACCTGATTGGATGACTTTCTTCATGACGGTCGTTAAGCGAGTGAAGCAGTTGTGAAGTGAGCCTCACCGTGAATAAGGAAATGTTCTCTGTGGTGTAGTTTTCGCCAGAAATTGGAAGCACAATGCTGCTTTACAGGAAAACTCACAAATTGTGAGTTTTGTCACCATAGCAGTGAGGACAATTAACCAGGGGAACGGCTTGCCACCAGAGGATGTAGGTGCTCCTCCATCACTGGAGGTTTCTTAGGAAGAGACTGGACAGACATTAGTCTGGAATGCCATAGGGTTTCCTGCCTGAGCAGGGGGTTGGACTAAATGACCTCTGAGGCCCCTTCCAACTCTGCCATTTTGCATTCTGTATCTCCTATGCATGCTGCTTTTTGGAGTGCTGTGTTTTTGCCCTCGGTCCAACAGTGTCACTTTTAATAAAACAAAACAAAAGATATTTAATCAGGGGAAAAAAAATTCCTCTTGTTTGTGTGTGAATTCTACTAACATTTGTATGCCTTTAATTTATGCTCCTGTGTGTTTTTGGCACTTGCGGGAAATTGTTTGATGTGTATTTCAACACGGAATTAAGGACAGGCGTGGCAAAACTTGGAGGTCCAGGAATTGAGCAAAAAGTCCCCTTTTTGAAAAAAATGAAGGCCTGAAGACTTGACCATCTTGAGGACTAGAAGCATGATTTCTTTCTTTCTTTGAAAGGGACTGCATGGCCACTGTCCCAAAGCCCTGGATTGGTGGCTGGACAGGAAGGGAAGGGATGTGTGTGTGCTTTTGAGATAGGCCGGATTGCCTGTCCGGCTTAACCGTCTGACCGTCCTATGCTTTTATCTGTCCTTTGCAGGGGAGGCCGGCCTCCAAGCCATGACCGCTCAAGTTACTAGTCCCTCAGGAAAGATGGCCGAAGCAGAAATCATTGAGGGAGATGACAGCGCCTACTCGGTGCGCTTCGTGCCCCAGGAGATGGGCTCCCACACCGTGAACGTCAAATATCGGGGGCAGCACGTGCCCGGAAGCCCCTTCCAGTTCACCGTGGGGCCATTGGGCGAAGGGGGCTCCCACAAAGTGCGAGCAGGAGGGCCTGGCCTGGATAGGGGCGTGGCCGGTGTGCCAGGTAAGGGTGGCGCCATCTTCCATGCCCCGGCGTGGCCGGGTGTGGCTTTGAACCCCCTTCTTTTCCTCCAACTGAATTGGAATCGAAAAAGCCGCCAGTCTCGGCATCCTTGAGGACTAGTGGTATGCTTGGTTGGTTTGAATTGAGCAGCATGATTCAGGATGCTGGATCCGTGATCCTGGATCTCTGAACACTTGGAAGCTCATGGCCAACCAGGTCGGTCTCTGTTCGGGGAAGCCCACCACGCGGGGCTCCACAGGGAGTCGAAAACACCCAAATGCAGAACGGAGGCCTTGCCTCTTTTTAGCACCTGTTGCAGGTATAAAAAAAAGGGGGGGGGCGGCTTCTACTGCGCAGCTGCATCCGCCATCGTGACTTTTCTGACCCTTCCTGGGTCGCCTCTGATGCGACTTCACAGGCCTCAGTGGCAGGAACAGAGATGCCACGGCTGAACTGGGGTGTGTGTGTGTGTGTGTGTTGGGTTGATTACCCCAGTTTCTTCCACCCTCAAATGGGCTGGCAGGCTGGCAGATTAAAAAGGTTCATTATTAGAGTGAATTAATTAACAGCCTTCTTTTCTGGTTGGGGAATTGTCACCCAGCAATCTTCCTTCCTTCCTCCTCCCTCCCTCCCTCCCTTTTCCCTCCTTCCCTCTTTCTCCATCTTCCCTCCCTCCTTTTTTCTCCTGCTTCCCTCTTTCCTTCCTTCCTTCCTTCCTTCCTTCCTTCCTTCCTTCCTTCCTTCCTTATCCTCTCTCTCTCTCCCTCTTTGTCTCCTTCCTTCCTTCCCTTTTTTCCTCCTTCCTTCTTTCTCCTCCTTCCCTTTCTCCTTCCTTCCTTCCCAATCCTCTCTCTCTCTCCCCCTCTTTGTGTCCTTCCTCTCTCCCCTTTTTTCCTTCCTTCCTTCCTTCCTTCCTTCCTTCCTTCCTTCCTTCCTTCCTTCCTTCCTTCCTTCCTTCTTTCCCAATCACTTTCCTCTCTCTCTCCCCCTCCGTTTACTTCCTCCCTCCCTCCCTCCTTCTTTCTCCTCCTTCCCTCTTTCTCCTCCCTCCCTTCCTCCTTCTTTCTCCTCCTTCCCTCTTTCTCCTTCCTTCCTTCCTTTCCTTCCTTTCTTCTTCCCTGACTGTCTGCTGACTCTGTGTTCTCTTCCCAGCTGAATTTAGCATTTGGACCCGGGAGGCCGGGGCCGGGGGTCTCTCCATTGCAGTGGAGGGGCCCAGCAAGGCCGAGATTGCCTTTGAGGACCGGAAAGACGGTTCCTGCGGAGTCTCCTACGTGGTTCAAGAACCAGGTAGGTATTTGGGTGCAATTGGGGTCAAGCCAGGGCCAAAATCAGTGCCAGCAATAATTTAAAAATCTGTCCAGAAAGCTCAGCAGCTTCTTCCTTCCTTTCTGCCAGGTGACTACGAGGTCTCCATCAAATTCAACGATGAACATATCCCAGACAGTCCCTTTGTGGTCCCCGTGGCCTCACTCTCAGACGATGCCCGACGCCTGACGGTCACCAGCCTCCAGGTATTCGATGGAAGAGAACATTTGCAGCTCAGGGTTAAGCTCCGGGCTCCTTGGTGCTCTCTAAGCTTGGGGATTTTCTGGCAGACGATTCATGACCCAGCTAGGTAACATCCTCAGTGCTAGGAAAGCATGGGGGCTGTGGAGAGAAGAAGGGGAGGAGAAGCGGAAAGGTTGGAAGAGAAGGAGTGGAAGAACGAGAGGGGAAGGGGAAGGAGAAGTGGAAGAAAGAGGAGGAGCGATGGAGGAGAAGGAGAAAGAAAAAGAGAAAGGGAAAGGGAAGTGGAGAGAAAGGTCATAAAAATGGGACAGATTCACTTCACAAACGACTCGCTTAGCAACGGAAACATTGGGCCTTAATTATGGTCGTATGTCGAGGACTACCTGTATCTCGGCAGGAAGCTGGGGAAGGTTGGGGCCTGTGTGAATCTGACTCGGTGCTGCGTTTTGGGTTTCTGCAGGAAACGGGTCTGAAGGTGAACCAGCCGGCTTCCTTCGCGGTGCAGCTTAACGGGGCACGGGGCGTGATCGATGCCAAGGTCCACACGCCCTCCGGCTTGGTGGAAGAATGTTACGTCTCCGAGTTGGACAGCGGTGAGTGCCAACTTAGGCTGGTGGCCCCCAACTTTTTGGGGCACTGGGGACCCGTTCCGTGAAGAGAGGTTTTTCCATGGATCGATGCGGACAGGGTTTCCCGTGTCGAATGCATCCTGCGGATGGGGCTTCCCTGGTTTGCATGCAATGGTTTCTGGCATGCTGCAGCCCGGTGCCAGTTACTGGACTGGGGATTGGGGAGCCCTGTGTCAGGGCATCGTTGCAAAGTGAGGCCGTCCAAATACGTTCCATTCTCGCCATCTGTTGTGACATAGGCCCAAGTAGTTATTACCAGACACAATCAGTCCTAAACAAACATATTTTATTAGAACAGCTTCATTCTCATCTTAATCCAAATTAATTCCAAAACAAATTCTTCATAAACAGTCCTTCGGCTTTATCACCAACCTTTGTCTTCTTTGGCACCCTGCCAAAGGCTTTTCTTGGCAAACATTCAGAAGCAAGAGATGCTGACAAGAAACAAATGTATCAACGTTGCTTTCCTACAAAGATCCCAAATTCTCTTTTAAACCTTCTGGGAGGGGCCAATCATCCCCTGGCTTTACTCCCGAGTCGTCCCTTTTGCTTTAACTGCTCTTGCCTTCTGGCAGCTCTTCACATGCGTGCATTAGGAACAGGCTCCTCCTGTTCCTCTGCCTCTCTGCTATCCGCCTCAGGAGGCGCATCACTCCCAGATGGCCCTGGCCCCATCTCTATCTCCGATGCAGAGCCCTCGTTCGGGCCTTCCCCAGCCTCCAGGACTGGTCCATGGTCCTCCCCAGCCTCCTCACTGTCCAACTCTGCTGCCAGCTCTGCAGGCTGCTGACGGACCACCACACCATCTTCAGCCATGCCCCAGTCATAATTTTGAGCATTTGCCCCCACCTTTTTTATTAGCTTAAAATAGGGGTGTCAAACTCAAGACCATGGGCTGGATCCAGCCATAGGGTTATGGGAGTTGAAGTCCACCGGTCTTAAAATTGCCAAGGTTGGAGACCCCTGATATACAACACATAATTTTGAACATTTTGGGGACTGTTTTGTGGCACACTTAATTTTTACACTCCTCCTGCAAGGTAGGCCAGCCACCAGAGGAAAACATACCTAAGCAAATCATGTGGCAGATGCGAGATTTGAACTGGAGGCTCCTGAAAGTGCCCAAATGTCCTTCCCAGCCCCTGGGCAATGCCAGGTGCCCACCCTTAAATTGGGGAGGGGTTTTTCAAAAGTAATTGGCAGAAGCTCCGAGTGATTTGAGGAGGCCAGGAGACTGAGAGGCATGGGGGGGTTTCCGGCTGAGGGGCTTCCTTCCAGAGACCCCATTGTTGACTTGCATTGCTGAGCTTGACCTGTTGGATTTCTCCCCCCCCCAGACAAATACGCCATTCGCTTCATCCCCCATGAAAACGGAGTCCACTCCATCGACGTCCGGTTCAACGGACGGCATGTCCCGGGCAGCCCCTTCAACATCCGTGTGGGGGAGCAGAGCCAAGCTGGAGACCCCGGGCTCGTCACGGCCTACGGCCCAGGCCTGGAGGGAGGAACCACAGGTAAGGTGGGGTGGGGGTGGGGAGACAGGCAGGGCTTCAGGGAGGCTCTGGAACAGGGACGGCGGGCAGGTGGGCAATCAAATTCCAGAACCTCCCCAATTCTCTTCCCTTCCTCTCTTTCTTCCTTCCTCCTTCCCTCTTCTCCTTCCTTCTCTTTTCTGTTCCTTCCTTCGTCTATTCTCTCCTTCCTTCCTTCCTCCTTCCCTCTTCTCCCTTTTCATCTCCTTCCTTCTCTTTTCTCTTCCTTCCTCCCTCCCCTTCCCCTGCATCTTCCTTTTCTCTTCCTTCCTACTATTCTCTCGTTTCTTCCTCCCACCTTTCCTTCTCTCCTTCCTCTTCTCTCCTTCCTTCCTCCCTCCCTCCCCCTCTCCTTCCTTCTCTTTTCTCGTCCTTCCTTCCTCTATTCTCTCCTTCCTCCCTCCTTCCCTCTTCTCTCTTTTCCCTCCTCCCTCCCTCCTTCTCTTTTCTCTTTCTTCCTCCCTCTCCTTCCCCTGCTTCCTTTTCTCCTTTCCTTCTATTATCTCCTTCCTTCCTCCCTCGCCCTCCTTCCTTCTCTTTTCTCTTCCTTCTTCCTCTATTCCCTCCTTCCCTCCCTTCTCTCCTCCCTCCCTCCCTCTTCTCCTTCCTTCTCTTTTCTCTTCCTTCCTTCCTTCCTCTATTCACTCCTTCCTCCCTCCCTCCCTTCTCTCCTTCCTCACTTCCTTCTCTTCTCTTCCTTCCTCTATTCTCTTCTTCCTTCCTTCCTTCCTCCCTCCCTCCCTTCCTCTCTCCCTTCTCTCCTCCCTCCCTCCGCATTGCTGCAACCGTTGTAAAATAGAAGCCAGTTGCCAAGTGCCAGAACTTTTGACCATGCTGTCAGTGGTCCTAAGTCTTCTTTTTCGGTGTTTTTTGTAACTTCGAGCAGTCGCTAAATGAATAGTCGTAAGTGGAAGACTACCCGCATTGTGGGTATCCTTGGTAAAACTCTGCTCCGCCTTCCAAGGAGTTTGCTTGCTTTCAGGGAGCAGGGCTTGGCACCAACACCCTGAATTCTCCCCTAAAAATCCTTTGTGTGACCCCCGAGCACACGGGTCCTTCTGTCGCCTGTAAAAGGGCCTCATTGTGCTAATAAAGAGGCAATGCCCTCAGGGTTTTTCTCTGCAAGAGAGACAGGCATCGTGCCAGTCCCGGGACCAACAGAGGCGGCCCTGGCTAATCGCAAACCTTCTTTTCTTGGCAGGGGTCTCCTCCGAGTTCGTCGTGAAGACCCGAAACGCCGGCTCCGGGGCCCTTTCGGTCACCATCGACGGGCCCTCCAAGGTGCAGATGGACTGCCAGGAGTGCCCCGAGGGCCACAAGGTCACCTACATGCCCATGGCGCCTGGAAGCTACCTCATTTCCATCAAGTACGGGGGTCCCCAGCACATCGTCGGCAGCCCCTTCAAAGCCAAGGTCACGGGTGAGTGAAGTCTCCCAGGTTGGGCTTCAGGGCCCTGGTGAGGAGAACAGTGACCCCTCTCAGCCAGCATTCCCAACACCCCAGTCTCAGTTTGGGTAGGGGTAGATATTCTGTCCATGCCCAGAGGAACCTTGTTTTTCACCTCCGGTCTTGAATAAATTACTTGAATATGTCTGACAGCCATTTTGGTCTAGTAGTTGGGGCGCTAGGCTAGAAACCTGGAGAATGTGAGTTCTAGTTCCGCCTTAGGCATGAAAGATGGCTGGGTGACTTTGGGTCGATCACCAGGAGAGAGTGAATTCTAGTTCTGCCTTAGGCATGAAAGCCAGCTAGGTGATTTTGGATCAATCGCCAGGAGACAGTGAGTTCTAGTTCTGCATTACTCATGAAAGCCAGCTGGGTGACTTTGAATCAATCACTAGGAGATAGTGAGTTCTAGTTCCACCTTAGGCATGAAAACTGTCTGGGTGACTTTGGCTGAATCACCAGGAGACAGTGAGTTCTAGTTCTGCCTTAGGTATGAAAGATGACTGGGTGATTTTGGGTCAACCACCAGGAGACAGTGAGTTCTAGTTCTGCCTTACACATGAAAGCCAGCTGGGTGACTTTGGATCAATCACCAGGAGATAGTGAGTTCTAGCTCCACCTTAGTCATGAAAACTGGCTGGGTGACTTTGGGCCAATCACTAGGAGACAGTGAATTATAGTTTTGCCTTAGGTATGAAAGCCAGCTGGGTGATTTTGGCTCAATCACCAGGAGATGGTGAGTTCTAGTCTCACCTTAGCCATGAAAGTCAACTAGATGACTTTGGTTCAGTCGCCAGGAGATGTGGGAGTTCTAGTTCCACCTTAAGCACAAAAGCCACTGGGTGACTTCGGGCCAGTCCCCCCCACCCCTCTTTCTCTCAACCCTACCTGCCTCACAGGGTTGCTGTTCACTGATCTGGTTACATTCCTGCAAGAGACCCCCCCACCCCAAAACCCCCCAATATAGAATATTTGATGAGGGCATTAAATGAGTTTGGGGGGGCTTTAGCGGTTTTTCAAATAAACAAACAGAAAACAACAGTGTGGATTAAGAACCTGTCCTGTCAGGATTGCGATGCATTGACTAAAAGGTCTGGTTTTTAGGGTCAAGAAAAAGGTGAAATATTGGGGAGTTATGTTGACAAACACAAAACTGTTTCAGAAATAATTATGTGTCTCTTTCTGAATGATATTAAAAAGATCCCCTTGATTCTTAATCTAAGTCTGGTTTTAGGATAGAGAAAAAGGTAAAATATTTGGGGGTTAAGTCAACAAACACAAAACTCTTTCAGAAATAATTATGTGCCTCTTTCTGAGTGATATTCAAAGGATCCACTTAATTCTTAGTCTAAGACTTGAGCTGCCATCTAAGGGTGGGTGCACGACTCATCTGGGGTCTCCACCTGTGAAGATGGCCCTGGGTGACGGTTCCCCCCCCTTCTCTCTGCCCCACCAGGCCCCCGCCTGTCCGGTGGGCACAGCCTGCACGAGACGTCCACGGTGCTGGTGGAGACGGTCACCAAAGCCACCTCCTCGGTGGGTGGCAGCTACAGCGCCTTGCCCAAGTTCTCCTCGGATGCCAGCAAGGTGGTTGCCCGGGGGCCTGGCTTAACCAAGGCCTTCGTGGGCCAGAAGAATACCTTCACCGTGGACTGCAGCAAGGCAGGTGGGTATCCTGGTGCCAGGCGGGCTCAGAGGGGAGAGGGGCTGGCAGGAAGGAGGATGGGGGACCTTGGTGTCTTCAGAACTTCAGATCTGGGTCATAAAAACCTGTTTTTCAAGTCGTTTTCTAAAACGTCATCGATTTGGGGAGCATATTTGGTGCTGCCGTCATTAGCTCAGGTTGTCCTCGATTTACGACCACAATTGGGCTCACCGTTTGTGTTGTTAGGAGAGACCTTGGCTGAGTGAGTTTCGCCCCATTTTGCAATCTTTCCTGCCTCGGTTGTTTAAGTGAATCGGGCTTCCGATTAATCACGGCGGCCAATAAGCGAGCAACCCGATTATGAAGTGAATCGGGCTTTCCCTTTGCTTGTCAGAAGGTCGCAAAAGGGGAATTGTGTGACCCCAGGACAGTGCGACCGTCGTAAGTCTGAGTCAGCTGCCGAGTGTCTGACCTGGGACATAAATATGTCATAAATATGAAACAGTTGCCAAGTGTCTGAATTTGGATCTTTTTTTTTTTTTTTTGGTTGTAACCGTGAAAAAGTCGTAACTGTGAAAAATGGTCGTGAGTCACTTTTTCCGGTGCCGTTGCCATGTTGAACGGTCACTAAACGAACGGCCGTAAGCCGAGAACAACCTGTATCGGGCGGCCATTTCTCCGGAATGACACTTGGGGAGGCAGGACTAAAAGATCTCTGAGGGGCCTCTGTGATTCCGCAATTCTGTAATTCCTCGCAGGCACCAACATGTTGATGGTGGGGGTCCACGGGCCCAAGACCCCCTGTGACGAGGTCTACGTCAAGCACATGGGCAATCGAGTGTACAGCGTCACCTACACCGTCAAAGAGAAGGGCGACTACATCCTCATCGTGAAATGGGGGGACGAGGGCGTGCCCGGCAGTCCCTACCAAGTCAGCGTGCCCTAGGAGGGGGACGGAGCCCCACCCGCCCCTGCCCAGAACTGGCACCCTCGGCGTGCCCACCCGTGACCAAGGCGGGGCGAGGGAGAAGGCACAACTGTCGGACATTTGCTTGCCTCGTTGAGTTGGACTTTGGCGTTTCAGGATTTCTCCAGGCGGATCGGGGACCGGGAGGGGGAGAGGGAGGGGGGGATGGGAGGGGGGAATGCCCTTTGAGCTGGGGAGGGTGCAGGGGGCCCAGCGAGGCCAGTCTGGGAAAGGGGGAGAGGAAGAGAAGTCGTAGTACGAATCGAGGACGCTTGTAAGAGACATGTGGGCACTTTTGCCCTGGTGGATCTGTCCAGGAAGTTTCTCCCTGCTTGGCATTAATTTGGATTTACCCAAAACCACAGCCACACACAAAAAAAGGGGGGGGGGACTAGTCCTCAGCCTGCCCTGCGGGGTCGATCTATATGACCTTACCTGGCCTTTACTTGGGAAAGTGACTTTGGTGACGTTGTAAGAAGAAGCGAAGGAAGAAGAGTGGAATCCCGGAGTGGCTCCCAAACTCCTGCCAAATTTGAGGTGGGGGGGGGGGGGGGGCTCAAGCGCGCCCTTCCCCCCCTCCCCTTCAAAGTGCCACCGAAGGGTGTTGAGTGGAGGGGGCAAAGAGAAAAAATAAGGCCCCCCCCCGAGAGGAAAACACAAAAGGCATCTCTGCATTTCCCAGCAGCCTTTTGGAGGGCATCCCGTTAAGATTGTGAGCTGGGCTTCGGATTCGAATCCAGAACCTGCTCTCCTGAAATGCAGCGAGGGCTCGGAACTTTTTAAAGCGGCTGCTTCTTTTCCTGGAGTCGCACAGCTGCCGCTGGTTCCCAGGGGGGAAAAAGGATGGGGCTGCTTTAAAAGGCACTAGAGTGCAGTGTTTCTCAATCTTAGTAGCTTGAAGATGGGTGGACTTCAACTCCCAGAATCCCCCAGCCAGCCCTGCTGGCTGGGGGATTCTGGGAGTTGAAGTCCACCCATCTTCAAGCTTCCAAGGTTGAGAAACACTGCACTAGGGGGAATGCCAAGTGTGAAGGGGCTAGCTCATGCCAAAGAGATTTTGTGTCGTTTTTTTTAAGAAAAGGAGGAAGGAGAAAAAATATATATTAAAAATGTAGGGGAAAGGGGAACACAGATCTTGGTCTGGATGGGTAGGGGAGGGGGCTTTTCTCTCTCTCTCTCTCTCTCTTTCTTAAAAAGTGTTTTGAGGTTGTGTGTTTTCACTGGGGCTGGGATGGCATTGCCACTACTAGCCGTGGCCAAATCCGAGCAGCGACCTTGCACCCAACCAACCTACCCCTCAGCAATAAAGTTTACTTGCTTTTAAAAAAAAATCAGCATTGTGGTTGTTGGGGGGTTTTTCGGGGTGGGGTGGGGTGGGGAAGGGAGGGTAAAGCTCTCCTCCAATTTTTTCCCTCCTTTTCCAACCATTGGGGGCGGGTTGGTATTTAGGGCTGATGATGTTACCTAGTTGGGTCGTGAAACGTCAAGAAAATAACCAAACTCAAGAGAGCATCCAGGATCCCACAATCATCCTCCGCCCACAAACCCCTTTCCCTTCTGGCCCTGATGATATTACCAAGTTGGGTCATGAAACATCTTCAAGAGCTGAGAGGTCATCAAGGGCCATCGCTTGCATCCTCAGCCATCCAAAGTGGCATCTTTTCAGAGTCCCTTGTTAGTGTGTGAGATGGACGGCAGAGAAGTTTAAGAGATAAAAAAACTTTGGAGAAGGCTCTTCTGAGCTTCATCTTAGAACACAATTGGGATGGAGGCGGCCACCATCTCTATCCAGGTGGGCACGAGGCTTGAATCAGACACAGCCGAGTTTTGATTTCTTGGCAGCCTCGTGGGCACCCACGCGTGGAATCCTCCTGTAAAGGGCAGGACTTATCTGTGAGATGTTAGAGCAGAGTTTAAGACTTCTGGACTTCCAGAATTCCTTTCATTTATTCATTCAATTTATACAGCATTAAAGTATGCTGGATTGAGGAATTCTGTAATCGGAAGCCCCCCCATTTTAATGTTTCAGTTTCAGTTTTCAGTTTTATTGCATTTATATACCGCCCTTCTCCCGGATGGGACTCAGGGCGGTTTACAGCCGTATTAAAACAATCAGATATAAAAATTAAAACTAATAAAATCATTAAACTATTTGGCCGTAAAATTAAAACCCCTGCTAAAAACCCTATTAAAATTTAACGCAAATTTAAGTCAGACCGGCTTGATGAAACAGTAGAGTCTTTAGGGCTCATCGGAAGACACGGAGGTCAGGAATCTTTCTTATATCCGGGGGTAGTTATGAAGGTTGTGAAGGAAGTTCTGATACTCAATGGACCAGGATCCGATTACACACACACACACACACAAAAGCACTGAAGCATGCAAGTGGAGAGAGGAGTCTTGAGAAACTATTTGGTTTAATAAAAGAACACATAAAAACAAAGCTTGCAAGAAAATGCCAACAGCCAAAAAGACTGCAGCGATATGCTGAGGGTTTTCTCTGCAGTCGTTGATTACAAATGCACATACATACAAATTGTTGAACACATAACGTCACAGTGGTAAAGAATTTACTCTTAAATAGTCGTGGATATCTTATCTAGAAGATATTGGTGCTGATCCCTAGCTAATGGCTTCGTAAATCTGCCACCTGCTCCTTTGTCTCGCAGAAAACTGTCCTAATGAAGTTTGTCCTTGTTAACTGGCTGACATGTTTATACTTGACGTCAATGTGGCATGACCTCTGCCCCACTGCATCAGCCTGCGATGTATTAATAGTAGCCGTGTTGTCCTCATAAATGTCAATGGGATATAGTGGTTCTTCCCACAGATGTTAGGAGATCATCAAACCATATCTGATCGGCAGGCAACTCAGCTGGTTTCGTTAGAGCTATTTAAAAGAAAAAGAAAGGCTCTGATGATCACGTGGCTCAGCTGGGCATGGGGCGGGGGCAGGGATTTTTGTTACCAGTTCTCCGAACTGCCCACCGCCATCGCTACCTCCTCGCCCGAGCCGATCCGAACCGGGAGCATTTCACCTCTGCTTCAGACTCATTTTCTTCATCTTTATCCAAACTACGGGGAAAGCCTTGTGTCAGGATCTCATTTGCATGGATCCTGCTCCAGTTAGTACCTTCATAAAAAGTAGCTGACCTAGTTATTGTTATTCTCCCATTTGGGTCCACGAATCTAAAGGCCTTGGAACCTGTGTCATAGCCAACAAACCTTAGCTTGGCGGAGACTCTATCCCCTTTCTTTCTAAGCTCTTTTGGGACGTGGACATCAGCCATCACCCCAAACACACGAAGATGCCCCAATTTCGGCTTCTGGCCATATACCATCTCATATGGGGTCTTTTGCACCACACTGGACCATACCCGGTTGAGTGTATAGTTTGCGTACAAAACAGCTTCCGCCCAATATGAAAAATTTAGGTCAGCATCCTCAAGTGCGCATCTTACCATTGTCATCAGCATTTCGTTCTGTTGCTCTGCAATCCCATTCTGAATGTCTGAGTAAGGGGCGGTTCGCAAATGTATTATGCCTTTCCTTTTCAGCGAATCAGAGAACTGGGTTGAATTAAACTCACTTCCTCTGTCGGTTATGACCTCTTGAATATTTACCTTATGCTGATTTTCCACCAGGCTGCAGAATTCCATAAATTTAGCTAAAGCCTGATGCCTGGATTTGATGGGATAAACAAATCCAAATCTACTATGGTCATCTACAATTGTAAGGAAGTAACGATTCCCGCCACAAGAATTTTTAAGGGGACCCACCAAATCCATATGTACCAACTGGAATATGTATTCAGAATATCTCTGAGATTTCTTGGGTGCGCGTTTCACCTCGGATTTCACGCTTCTGCAAATAGAACAGTCCAAAAAAATGTTACAATCTTTAACCCTAGTTCCGTTTGAATATTCAGTTACCTTTTCTACTATTGGGAAGCTTACATGACCCATTCTACGATGCATGAGGTGAGCACATTCATTGTGTAACGGCTTGCCAATGGAGGTTGTATTGGCATTTTCAGGCTCTCTTCTTCCTTGTTCCAGATTAAAATTTACAGACTTTTGACACCTTAAGACATTGTTACAATTGTCATTAAAATTCCCTTTTTCTTGAGTGCCTCTAAAATCATCATCTGAATCAGATTGAGATCCATCATCATCATCACTATCAAAAGTGGTAACCTGGTTACTAACCTCAGATTCCTCAATCCCTGAATTAGGAGAGTAATAGGATAAACCGCTAATATTCAACACTTCCCCAACCACACACTTATCATTGGTGACTACAGCAGTTCCCTCTGTGAACAATATCTCTATCTTAGAATTTTCACTTATTTTCACTGTACTGAGCAAGTTATGATCAATTTCAGGTACATATAAAACATCATTAACTTCCCCAAGCCCGGGGATAAAAACCTTACCAATATGAGTAACTCTCACCCTTTTACCATTTTTAATCTTGACCACAGAATTATATCTCCTCAATTCAGTAAACAGCCTTTGATCACTCACTATATGTTTACTTGCCCCACTGTCCAACAGCCACAATTGTGCACGCTGTTTCCTTGAGAGATCTGATTCAGATATTTCAACCACAGGGACAAAATTGTTTGCAAAATCAAATTTGTCTTTCTTATCATCTGTCTTCGGCCATCTACCCCTAGTACCTTGTGGCTTTCCATGTGGGGTGGGTGATCTCTTCCTATACCTACCACCAGAGGGCGTCCTTTGACGTGCTCTAGCATTGACATTACACGGGCAGTCCCGTTTGTAATGACCCCTGGACCCACAACTAAAACATTCCCCAACAATATGTACATTATCAGGGCTATCTGACCTCCTCAATGGTCTTTCCTTCTTACGAAAAGCTGCCCTATCCTTTCTTAAATTATCTTCTGCAATTAATTTATCAGTTAGATCTTCCAGGGACATGTTCCCATCATAATAGATGATATCCAAGTGGGAAACAAAATTATCCCAGCTAGGGCCTAGAGAATTAATTATGATGCTGATCAAACTTCGTTCAGACACATGTTGCCCCCTTAGACTTAACTCTTTTCTTATATAATTAAGCTCACAAAGATGCTTACTCATACGCATCCCTTCCTTCAATTCTGCAGAATAAAATTCCCTGGAGATTCTTCTTGTTCCAATAGAATTCTTACAACAAAACAATTCAATCAGTTTCTGGCAAACCTCACATATGGTTAAACCATGTGGAATACTGGGATACAAGGCAGGGTCTATTGACGATAGCAAAATACAATACGCCTTGTGATGCAACAAGTCAATTTCCAGAGTCCAGGGTTTCGGGGGGGGGGGGGCCTCTAGTAACAATGATAACAAATTTTCCCCCATTAAAATTAGTTCAACATTTGTGACCCAATCTATTAAGTATTTCTGACTAAGATTCAAGGATTTAAAACCAGATGGCAAAAAGTTTGCATTTGCGGGCGTGGAGGTAGAAAAATGTTGTTGCCCATGATGCTGCAAGCTTTTAAACTGACAATAAGGCATAGGGATTCCAATGGCTGCCCTAAAATCTGCCGATCGGTCACTTGATGATCGTTCCTCCCTAGTGAGTGAGGCCGGGATTCCGAGCTGCATAGGCCCGGGATTCACTTCTGCCTGGAATCCAGAATGCAAAGGTCTCCTCTGCTGCTCCTCCGCAGAAAACCTCAGGCGTGCTCCTGGAACCTCAACATCAGTTGGTGCAGTCCCAGAGATAGCCCCAGAAAATGGAGGCGCCGTGGGAGAGCCCGCTCCATTCACAACAGATAAGGAGCGGGTTGTGGACATCGAGGGCGTATTGATACTGGCCGCTGCTGCACATTGAGCAAGCAATAACTTAAAATCAATTCCCAAAAATGCAGTTAACGTTTCAATTGCACTTGCAATCTCAGATTCGGAAGGTGGACTTCTCGTATTCAAAACTGTGACCGCCGGAACTGTATTGGTCGCCTGGGTAGAAACCCGTCCAGGGAGCACTGGTGACATTCCTGATGCAGCTGGAACTGAGGATGCTGCCGTCGTTGGAGGGATAAAACTTCCGCCTGGCTGATTTAAAACAGTTTGGACAGTATTTATTTATTTATTTCGGATTTGTATACCGCCCTTCTCCTAGAAGGGACTCAGGACGGTGAACAGCCAAAATTAAAATACATAAAGTACAAAAGTTATAAGAAAACTAAAATGAATTAAATCCTTGGCTAGTCAATTTAAAACCCCAAATCCATAAAATACCAATTTTAAAAACCAATCCATACAATTTAAAAAACCCCATTTAAAAAACCCTTTGGGCTAGGCCGGCTTGTTGAAATAGGTAGGTCTTCAGAGCCTTACAGAAGGTGCGAAGGTCCGGGATCAATTGTAAACTAGGAGGTAGCTTGTTCCACAAGGTAGGTGCCCCCACAAAGAAGGCTCTCCCCCTGGGGGCCGCCAGCCGACATTGTTTGGCCGACGGCACCCTGAGGAGGCCCTCTCTGTGTGAGCGTACTGGCCAGTGGGAGGTTATTGGTAGCAGCAGGCGGTCTCGCAAATACCCTGGCCCTATGCCATGGAGCGCTTTAAAGGTGAGAACCAACACCTTGAAGCGCACCCGGAAGACCACCGGGAGCCAGTGCAGCTCGCGCAGGAGAGGTGTTACGTGGGAGCGCCAGGTTGCTCCCGTAATCACCCGCGCAGCCGCATTCTGGACCAGCTGGAGCCTCCGAGTGCACCTCAAGGGGAGCCCCATGTAGAGAGCATTACAGTAGTCCAGGCGAGACGTGACGAGGTCATATAGGTGGCTCCACATTTGGCAGGAAATTTACTTTGGGTCTGCAACCAGCAAAGGGGGTTACGGGGGAAGATTGAACATCCCTTACCAGTCTGGTGTTTTCTTGGGTCTCAGTCCTGCCCCTTGCTAGCACCGGCGTAGTTGTTGCTTGCATCAAAGCACTGAAGACAGCAGCCGGATTCTCACACGTTGTTGGGAGACCGAGAGTTTGAAGTACCATGGACCTCAGCTCATCTTTTCCCATCGGTCTCGCACTCAATGCCACGGGAGACATTCGTCCGCCTTCTGTTCCTGCAAGCCGAGGAAAATCACCTTCAGCAGCGTGCATCTCGAGAGCTGGGGCATCTGTTTCAAAGCTCACAGCCTCTTCGCTCTCCCACTCGGCTGTTGCTTGAAGTCCTCCAGCTGAGGCCATCCTGGCTTGCGCTTCCATGGATTCACTTTGGAATGGCTTGCTTCAGTGTTACAACTTTCTCCTGTCGTGTTGGCTTAATGGTGGGCAGGCTTTAATTAGTGCCTTGTGATGTGAATTGGATCCATCAAAACCATCCTCTGCTACCAATTGTGAAGGAGGTTCTGATACTCAATGGACCGTGGTCTGATTACACACACAAATGCCTGAAGCATGTAAGTTGAGAGAGGAGTCTTGAGAAACTATTTGGTTTAATAAAAGGACACATTAAAAGCGAAGCTTGCAAGAAAGCATCCACAGGCAAAAAGCTCTCCTCTCAGCGAAGTCCATCAGCTCTTCCTGGAGTCATCCCACAGCATGGGAAGCCCTCAGCCCTTGGTCTGCTTCCTCAGAAGCAAGGCAGGGACTCAGCTCTTTTCCTCCCCCTCTTTGTTCTGCTTCTCTGCGTCTCAGTCTCGGCAGCTGCTTATATACTGACTCCTTGTCCATTGAAAAGCCCGGGAAAGCTCAGAGCCAAAGCTGCGCTCTGATTGGTTTATTCAAATTTTCATAGAGGAAACCAATCAGTGACTGCAGCAATATGCTGAGAGGATTTTCCTCTTACAGAGGTCTCCTCTTCTCCTTCTCCTCCTTCCTCTCCTCCTCCTCCTCCTCCTTCCTGATTTTTCCAATCCTTGCAAGATGAGGAGAAAAAGGCATAGGCGGAAACCCGTATTATCCACATACATACATGCATCTTCATTTTCTTATCTCTATGATTCCGTAGCTTTTCAACGACGCATGCGTCGAGACAAGGACACGTTTCCCCACCCCTTCGAACACTCTTCATTTCCTATCTCTATGCTTCCGATGATTACATAGGAGGCTTATTTTGAACAACGCATGCGCCGAGGCCGGAACACATTCCTTTGGAACACTGCGCATGCGCGTTATAAACTGGCTACGGCGCCTGCGTGACGAAACAGCTGATTTTGCTGGCTGTTTCTCAGTCCTTGGAGCGATCATGGCCGGCCGGGGGAAACTGATCGCCGTGCTGGGCGACGAAGACACGGTGACCGGGTTTCTGCTGGGCGGCGTGGGCGAGCTGGACAAGCACCGGCGCCCGAACTTCCTGGTGGTGGAGAAAGAAACGGCGCTGACTGAGATCGAGGAGGCTTTTCGGTGAGGGGGGGGGTGGCGAAGGAGAGAGAAGAGCCGGGAGGTGGTTGCCCGGGAAACGGCAGGGGAAAGACCATTGATCTTGGAAAACGGGGGGCGCTGCATTTGGGAAAGGACCATTGCTTGTCATGGGGGGAAGTTTGGATGAAATCAAGCCAATGTAAAGCGGCACGGCGGAAGAGACCATCTAATCTTTCGGAGGGGGGGGGTCGCAAAAAAGGAGGCTAAACCATTCCAGGCCGGGGGGGGAATTAATTACATTTAATGGGGAAAAGAGAAGGAACTCAATTGGGGAGGGGGCAGGAATTGGGAAGAAAGGATGTGTTGAGACTGGACAGCCACCTATCTGAAATAGTACAGGGTCTCTCCTGTTTGAATAAGGGGTTGGGCTAGATGACCTTCAAGGTCCCTTCCTACTGTTATTCTGCATTTTTTAAATGCTTTTAGCTCAGTGGGATTCTATGCAGACCCACCCACCCCCTTTAAATTTCCTTCCTGTTGGGTTTCTAACAAGATCCTGGTTAGAACTGGCTAAGAAGATCCCATATTCGCCTCTTGCAAAATTGAGAAGGCGTTGGGCCAATGTTTGCCCATAAACAACCAAACTTTTTGCCAAGTCTGGCTTTGGCTGCTTTCTGCCGGTCTTGGTTTACTTGGGAAGGATCTGCCCACTGTCGTGGGTGACCTTGAGAGAGAAGAAGGAGATTCAAAGGAGGCAGGATTCGATCTCTGCCCAGCAAGTAGTTTTCCACGGTTTGGGGAATTCCTCCTTTGGTCTTCCGATGAACTTGGTGGGCCATGCATTTAATTTGGAAATTAAATTAAATCCGTTGTTTCTCAATCTCTGCCACTTTAAGATGGGTGGACTACAACTCCCAGGCTGGCTGGGGAATCCTGGGAGTTGTAGTCCGCCCATCTTAAAGTGGCTGAGGGTTGAGAAACACTGAATTGGATGGTGGGGATTTCTTCCACTCCGTGAACTCAGAAGTTGCTTCCCAGAATAAGTTTTACGGCGTTTTCTTCCTCTAGAGAAAGTCGGCCTTTGGCTCGTTTTAATCTTCTAAAATATTTTTTATTTCCATAATCTGTGCGGGTAGTCCTCCACTTACAGGAGTAGCAAGTGCAGCCCCAAGGAGCTGATGGAGTCCCAATAGTAGCCCCAGTAGTAAAGGAAATCCCAATAGTAGGCCCTGTAGTAAAGGGAAGCCCAGTAGTAGCAGGGACTACTGGGAACTGATGGAGTAGTAGTAGCAGGGACTACCTCAAGGAACTGATGGAGTAGCCCCAGTAGTAGCCCCTGTAGTAAAGGGATACCAGTAATAGCCCCTGTAGTAAAGGGAGTCACAGTAGTAGCAGGGGGAGCCTCAAGGAACTGATGGAGTAGCCCCAATAGTAGCCCCTGTAGTAAATGGAATTCCAGTAGTAGCCCCTGTAGTAGAGTCCCAGTAGTAGCCCCTGTAGTAAAGGAAATCCCAGTAGTAGGCCCTGTAATAAAGGGAGCCCCAGTAGCAGCAGGGGGAGCCCCAAAGAGCTGACCCCTGGTGACCTCTCCTCCCCGCCCCCCTCTGTCCGCAGGAGCTTCCTTGCCCGCGAGGACATCGGCATCGTCCTCATCAACCAGTTCATCGCGGAGATGATCCGCCACGTCATTGACGCGCACAACAAGTCCCTGCCAGCTGTGCTGGAGATCCCCTCCAAGGAGCACCCTTACGACGCCTCCAAAGACTCCATCCTACGCCGCGCCAGGGGCATGTTCACCGCTGAAGACTTGCGATAGGCGGGGCCAGGAGAGCCCACACGCCCTTCCCGTGCCGGCTTCTGCTTCGTGGTGGTCCACCCCTCTTGACCCCTCCCTCTCCTTGTGTTGCCTTGTGGTCCCTCACCTTCTGCCCCTTATCGTGCGGAGGAATGAGTCTTCGTTGGAGACTTCTTCTTTGGTCCTTTTGATGAGTGTCCAGGCTGCTCTTCACCCCACCCTGTTGACCTCATGGGAGCCAGGAACCTGGAAGAACTGTGGTTCTAAGCGTAGCTGGCTGGAGAATTCTGGGAGTTGAAGTCCACAGGTCTTCAAGTGGCCAAGATTGAGAGTAAAGTTCCACCATCCAAGTGTGTCTCAGCCACTTTTAAGATGGGTGGACTTCAACGCTTGTGGCTTGTTGTCCACTTCCCCTTCATCTGGGACTCTTGGGACGAGACCCCCATCTTCTCCACAGGACCCAGGCTGGGTTCCCCATTTTCTCTGAGGTCAGAATTGGCCTGGTTGCCATTCCATGTTCCTGCTTTGATCCTTGCTCTTCATGACCAGTTATGGTCTTCACCGTGGATCTAGAGATACTTTGGCCCAAGTCCTCTGCTGCTTCTCCCTGTCCTCCCCCTTCCTGCTATTTAAACCCTTTCCTTCAGGATGGAACCCCAAAAATGGGTTTGATGGTTAAGATGAGATATCCTGGCTTGTTGCCTGCGAGAAGCTGGTTTGTTTGTCTTTTTCCTACAGTGCAATAGTCAAACATTTCCCTCCCTGAGATATGGCAACCTGGATGAAAATTTTTCCTAATTTTTGCCTTCTCTCAAAAGGGAATTCTGCTTCCGATGGCCAAGATGTCCTCTTGACTATTGGTTGTCTAGAAGGAACCGTTTTGAGTCGTCTTCAGTCTAGCATTGAGTTTCCCAACCTTGGCTACTTGAAGATGTGTGTGAACTTCAACTCCCAGAATTCCTCAGCCAGCAGGGCTCTAAGGACAGCTGGGTGGGGGATTTTGGGAGTTGGTCCATACATTTTCAAGAGGCCAAGGTTGAAGTTCCACCACCCAATTCATAATTTCACAAAGGTAGCCACTTTCACATGCGTGGACTTCATGTCCCAGAATTCCCTAGACAGCATAGTTCTAAGCATGGCTTGCTGGGGAATTCTGGGAGTTGCATCCATTTTAAAATTGCCACAATTAAGAATGAATTTCCGCCATCCAATTCGGTGTGTCTCATCCTCGGCCACTTTTAAGATACATGGACTTCAGCTCCCAGAATCCCCTGGTTCTAAACAAGGCTGACTGGAGGATTCTGGGAGTTGAAGTCCATATGTCTTCAAGGGACCAAGGTTGAGTTTCCACCATCCAATTCAGTATTTCTCATCCTTACCACTTTAAGACGTGTGGACTTCAACTCCCAGAATCCCCCAACTAAACTTGCTGGCTGGGGAATTCTGGGAGTTGAAGTCCCCGTGTCTTAAAAGTGGTCAAATTGAGAAACCCTGGCCTGGTGGCGTCACACAGTCCATGGGGGGGGGATGTTTGGGGTCTAGCCCCCCCCTCCCCAAGTGGGAGACTCTGATCCCCTTTTCTCCTCTACCCTGCCTACAAAGTGATTATCTAATAGTAGTTGCAATTTCTGGGGTTTTGGAAGCAACCTTGTCTGTTAAACAAAACATCCGACTGGATGGAAGGAATTAATAAAACTGATTTCTGTTTAATTTCGGTCTGTTTGAGTGCTCAACTTGGGTGAAGTGGGAGGCAATTTAGATGTAAAATGGTTCTCCCCACATACCCCTACGCATGTTTCTGACTCTGCAAGCTATTTTCAGCCCAGCTGGAGTAGGGTCACACTTTCCCTGCAATGTGTCCCACGGGGAAGTTGACGGTGCCCGTCCTTGGCACACGCTTGTGAGTCACTTCCTGGGTGCCACGTGCAAACCAGCCTCTCGTGCAGAAAGAAATGGCCGCATCGATCGGTTTCTTCCGTTGGGACGGATTTATTGTGGTTTGCTTCTGGTTCCTGGCGGTCTTAAATGACAAAGCAGCTCAGACTGAAAAGTGTTGATGCTGTGTTCCCGATTAGTTCACTTCATAAGCTACCTGGGTCATTCAGAGAGGGATCTAGATGAAGGGTTTCTTTCTCTCTCTCTCTTTCTCCCATACCTTCCCTTTCTTTTTCTTCTAATGCTAAGAAAGTAGGCATGATAATTAGTGTTTATTTTGTAGTCTTTCTCTTTGTCGCTTTCTTTCTCTCTCTCTCTCCCCCTCTCTCCCATCCCTTTCTTTTTTTTCTAATGCTAAGAAAGTAGGCGGCATTATTCATTTTTATTTAGTAGTCTCACTTTTCTTTCTTTTTTCTCTCTCTCTCTCTCATCCCTTCCCTTTCTTTTTCTTCTAATGCTAAGAAAGTAGGCATGATAATTAGTGTTTATTTTGTAGTCTTTCTCTTTGTCGCTTTCTTTCTCTCTCTCTCTCCCCCTCTCTCCCATCCCTTTCTTTTTTTTCTAATGCTAAGAAAGTAGGCGGCATTATTCATTTTTATTTAGTAGTTTCTCTTTTCTTTCTTTTTTCTTTCTCTCTCTCATCCCTTCCCTTTCTTTTTTTTCTAATGCTAAGAAAGAAGGCATGATTAGTTTTTATTTTGTAGTCTCTTTTCTTTCTTTTTTCTTTCTTTCTCTCTCTCTCCCATCCCTTCCTTTCCCTTTCTTTTTCTTCTAATGCTAAGTAGGCATGATAGTTAGTTTTTAATTTGTAGTCTCTCTTTTCTTTCTTTTCTTTCTTTCTTTCTCTCTCCCATCCCTTCCCTTTCTTTTTCTTCTAATGCTAAGAAAGTAGGCATGATAATTAGTTTGTATTTAGTAGCTCTCTCTCTCTCCCTCTCTCTCTCTCTCTCTCTCTCTCTCTCTCATTCATCAAGTTTGGAGATTCCTGGCTGAGGAATTCTGGGAGTTGAAGTCCACAAGTCTTAAAGTTGACAAGGACCTTAGAACATAGAATAACAGGGTTGGGAGGAACTTTGGAGATCTTCTAATCCAGTGTTTCTCAACCTTGGAAGCTTGAAGATGGGTGGACTTCAACTCCCAGAATCCCCCAGCCAGCAGCGCTGGCTGGGGGATTCCGGGAGTTGAAGTCCACCCATCTTCAAGCTTCCAAGGTTGAGAAACACTGTTCTAATCCACCTCCTTGCTCAAGCAGGAAACCTTATATGTCATTCCAGACAAAAGGGTTGGGTTGGGTTGGGTTGGGTACCAAGAATGGAAAACGGCCTGAGCCAGTTCAAGAGACCACTGGTGCTGGGGACGCCATGATTTTGGCCCCTCCTGGTTGAGGTTCTGGGGGGGTGGGGTTGCCTCTTTTGTCTCACTCCTGGAGGAGGAGGGGGAAGACGTGACCTCACAAGAGGCTGGGGCAGCAGCTGTGAAGTAGCAGCTCACCAAATTTGATGGCCACCACTGGAAGCCCTCAAGAACATCCAGCTCCACCCTTAACAGCCAAAAGGAAGACCAGTTGGCGGGGTTGTCTCTATGCCGCTACAAGAAAAGAGCTTAGGAAGGGAAGCCGGCATCTGGGGTCCCGGTCAGATAAGTCTCGTGGGTAGCCAAGCAGGGCTGCGTTCTTGTCCCACTCAGCCATGGCGCGTCCACTCAACATGGACACCCTTCAGCAGAACTTCTGGAAGGAAGAATATGGGAAGGAGATCATGCTCCGTTTCGGCTGGCACCAGAAGTACGGGGCCTTGGTCAAAGCCAAGCAGGAGAGCCTACGCGAACGTCGCAAGAAAGCAGAGGACACCACCCTCCGCCTGCCCTCCATCCGCCCCCCGCCCCCGGTCAAACCCAGCTCTCCCCCTCCACCCCTCCCTCCTCCCCCACCCAAGCTGCTCCGGCCACTGGCTCGGCAACGCGACCTAACCGGACTGGACAAGGCCCTCCTGGAGATGGAGATGAAGCCGGCTCCCCGCGAAGTGCGCAACCTTCTCTACCAGGGTATCTCCCACGAGGACGAAGGACGTTATCGCTACTTGAAGTTGCGCCTCCTTGTCCCGCCGGAGGAGAAATACACTTTCCCCATCACCACCAACTTCACCTACGGCTGGCAGATGGGTGAGTGGTTGGGCAGGAAGGATGGAGGGGGCATGGGGCATGCGTGTACAGTAAGTGGACAGATGGAGGATTCAACAACAATCAACAAGATTCTGCATTTAAGGCAGGAAAAACTAAATGCACGGAGGTAGAACGGGTGGTAGGTGGCTCACCAAATGAAATTCAGTGGTGAAACAAAGGAAGGTGTCTACGTTTAGGCAAGAACAACCAAATGCACAGGTGTAGAATAGGTGAAACCTGGCTCAATAGTAGCAACTGTGAAAGGGATCTTGGAGTCCTGGTGGACAATCACATCAATGGGAGCCAGCAGCCAAAAAGGCCAATGCAATTGTAGGCTGCATCAACAGAGGGATAGAATCAAGATCACGTAAAGTGTACACTATATATTGGACCAAGTAACATTAACTAGTTAGTGGAACCTTAAATTAATGGCCCTTAGGGGTGGGGGAGAACGGGAGAGAATATGCAATAAGAGATTCACACGAAGTGTTAACACCACTTTATAAGGCCACACTTGGAATCTTGCATCCAGTTTTGGTCGCCCCGATGTAAAAAAAGATGTTGAGAATCTAGAAAGAGTGCAGAGAAGAGCAACAAAGAGGATTAGAAGCTAAAACATGAAGAATGGTGGCAGGAATGGGATATCTAGTCTAATGAAGAGAAGGACTAGGGGAGACATTGGAACGGCCTTCCAATATTTGAGGGGCTGCCACAAATTTAATTTGTATTAAATTATACAAAAGAAAAAGAAAGAAAAGAAAGAAAGAAAGAAAGAAAGAAAGAAAGAAAGAAAGAAAGAAAGAAAGGGAGGTCAACTTATTCTCCAAAGCACCTGAGGCCAGGAGAAGAAGCAATGGATGGAAACTAACCAAGGAGAGAAACAATCTGAAACTTAAGGAGAAACTTCCTAACAGTGAGGACAATTAACCAGTGGGAGAGCTTGTCTCCAGAAGTCGTGGGTGCTCCTAAATATGAATATATAAATATAAATATTACTAAATATGAGCCAGCAGGGTGTAGTGGATGCCAAAAAAGCCAGTGCAGTCCTAAATTGCATTAATAGACGGATGGAAAGATTACATGAAGTTCTAGAACTGCTGTACAAAAAGCCTTAGTAAGAGCACACCTGGAATAGCGCATCCAGTTTTGATCACAGCAATACAAAAAAAAGGATGTTGAGACTCTGGAAAGGGTGCAGAGAAGAGCAACAAAGAGGATTGGGCGATGGAGGTTCAAACATACGATGAACGGTTGTTAGAATTGGGAACGTTTAGTTTAATGAAAAGAAGGACTAGGGGAGACAGGATAGCAGTCTTCCAATATCTCAGGGGCTGCCCCAAAGAAGAGGGAGTCAAGCTATTCTCCAAAGCACCTGAGGGCAGGACAAGAAGCAATGGGTGGAAACTCATCCAGGAGACAAGCAACCTAGAACTAAGGAGAAATTTCCTGACAGTTAGAACAATTCATCAGTGGAACAACCTGTCTCCAGAAGTTGTGAATGCTCCAACACTGGAAGTTTTCAGATAATTTTAGAGGACTGGAGGCCAAAACAGGATGAACTGATAAGGGGACTAGGTAGGTTTAGCCCAGGGGTCTTCAAACTTGGCAACTTTGAAGACTTGTGGACTTCAGCTCCCAGAATTCTCCAGCCAGCTGAAGTCCACAAACGTTAAAAGTTGTCAAGTTTGGAGATTCCTGGTTTAGCCTAACTAAATGAAAGGTTAGGAGTGACATGACAGCTGTCTTCTCATAATTGGGGGGGCTGTCTCAGAGAAGAAGGGGTTGTCCTATTCTGCAAAGCACTTGAGGGCAGGAGGAGAAGCAACGGGTGGAAGTTCATTAAAGGGAGTTCCAACTTGAAAATAAGGAATTTCCTAATTTCCAATTAATCCATAGCTTACCTCCTGAAGTTGTATTGTGGCATCTTTGGAGGTTTTCATTCAAAGACCGGACAACCATTTGTCTAGGAGGGTGTGAGGACTCCTGCCTTTCAACTCTACAATTCTATGAGCCACTCCTTGGTCTTCTCCTAGCCCTGTCCGCCTAGGCTCTCTCAGGCCCACTTAGGGGAAGGACTTTAACCTCAAGGGGGCCACGCAATTCCTTCCTCTTAGTTTTCCTCTCCTCACACCTCAATTTCTGTCTTCCAGGGAAAATGGCCGCCTCCTACGTGGCCCCCACGGCCAAGACCCGCACTGACAGCTTCTTCCGAAAGAACGGCGCCTTTTCTCTGCTGCACCCTCGGGATGTGGCCCTCTGAGTGCACATTCCACAAAACCGAGACTATGTGATAACTTTGGTGCCCGTCTCCTTCTTTAGCCAGTATCTAAGGGGGCTTCAGGATGATCTAGAATAGGGGTGTCAAAAACTCAATTTCATTGAGGGCTGCATTAAGGTTGTGTTTGACCTCGGGGGGCCGGGGGCGTGGTGGGCGTGGCCAGCCTGCGTGTGGCCCTCCCGAGATGTAGTGGGTTTCAAATCCTGTCATTACGAGTTCACTCGGGGTGCGCCCACTTGCGTGCATGATGCTTCTGCATATGCACAGAGACATCCAGGCAGGTGGGCAGAGCCTCCCATGGCTACCGGTAACCAGTGCAAACCAGTACCAACCCACCACTGTTCCCAAGCTGTTTTCGCTTTCAGAGAGTTACAGGTTGCCGTCGCGGCCAAAAACAGAGGCCAGGAGGCCCGCGTGTGGCCCTTCCGAGCAGTAGTGGGTTTCAAATCCCGCCACTGCCCGTTCGCTTGTGGATGCGCGCATGCTCATGTGCGCAATGCTTCTGTGCATGCACAGAGACATCCGGCCGGGTGGGCAGAGTCTCTCGCCACCACCACTACTGGTTCACCTGAACTGGGGCAAACCGATACCAACCCACCACTGCTCCCGAGCTCTGTTTTTGCTTGCAGAGGGCTGCAGGAGGCTGTCGTGGCCAAAAACAGAGCCTGGGAGGCTCACATGTGGCCCTCCCGAGCAATAGTGGGTTTCAAATCCCACCACTACCGGTTTGCTCGTGGGTGCACGCATGTGCTCACGCACGTAATGCTTCTGCGCATACACAGAGACATCCGGATGGGTGGGCAGAGCCTCCCGCTGCTATCGGTTTGCCTGAACCGGTGCAAACTGGTACCAACCCACCACTGTTCCCAAGCTCCGTTTTTGCTTGCAGAGGGCTGCAGGAGGCCGTCGCAGCCAAAAACGGAGCCTGGGAGGCTCACATGTGGCCCTCCCGAGCAATAGTGGGTTTCAAGTCCCACCACTACCAGTTTGCTTGTGGGTGCGTGGGTGCTCACGTGTGCAATGCTTTTGCACAGACCCAAAGACGTCCGGCCGGGTGGGCAGAGCCTCTTGCCGCTGCTGTTACTGGTTCACCTAAACTGGGGCAAACAGTTGCAACCCACCACTGCTCCCGAGCTCCGTTTTCGCTTGCAGAGGGCTGCAGGAGGCCGTTGTGGCCTTAAACGGAGCCTGGGAGGCCCGCGTGTGACCCTCCCAAGCTCTGTTTTCACTGGCAGCGGCACCATAGGCTGGTCCTTTCCTGTTTTGAGGGCAGGCCTGTGAGCCATATCCAAGCACCCAGCAGGCCTTCAGTTTGACATCCCTGATCTAGAACCATCCATCCAAGGCAGGCTTGGGCAGTGGAAAGAAAGGCCTTGCTTCACTCTCTCCGTGATCTTGGAGAGGTCTGTGACTCACTGAACAACCGTTTTCCTTAGCAATGGAAATTCTGGCTCCAACGAGTAGTATCATCCTATTAAGGGACTCCAGATGTACACCATCAGATGTCATTCTATGGGCTTTCAAACTCTCTTCCAGAGTTTTAATCCATGGGCATTTGGCATTTTTGGACAACTGCTAGTCCATTCAATATGAGGGGCTGTGGGTAGTCCTTGACCTACGACCACAATTGAGCTCAACATTTCTGCTGCTAAGCGAGACAATTGTCAAGTGAGTTTTGCTGCATTTTATGATCTCACCTGCCACAGTTGTTAAATGAATCACAGACATTGTTAAGTCAAGTCACACGGATGTTAAGTAAAAACTGGCTTCCTCACAGACCATGTTTCTCAACCTTGGCCGCTGGACGATGTGTGGACTTCAACTCCCAGAATTCTGGGGAATTCTGGGAGTTGAAGTCCACACATTGTCCAACAGCCAAGGTTGAGAAACACTGCCATAGACTATTCTGGTCAGAAGGCCACAAAAGGGGACACTGCAACCGACATAAGTACATGTCAGTTGCCAAGCCTCTGGATTTTGATCACATGACCTGTGGGGAGTTCAGTCGTCAATCATTAATGTCCCTCCTTGAATTATGGCCGTCATTACACCTGCCATTTCTAGCTCCTTCATTAGTTTTGAGGGTATTGAGCCAAGGAATTCTGGGAATTGAAGTCCACACATCTTAAAAACGGCCAAGGTTGAAAAACATGGGTTTAATGGATTCCTGGTAAACACCATTTGCAACTCCATCCGTTGTACAGTTCTGTGAAAGAAGACGGCAACACACAGCAACAAGAACATATTACCCTGTTTCCCCGAAAATAAGACCTCCCTGGATAAGAAGCCCAATCGGGCTTTTGAGCGTATGTACTAAAATAAGCCCTCCCCGAAAATATTTAAACGCAGAGCTGGAAGTCAGGTAAGACGGCAAGAGAAGCCCCATCTAGCTCCACACACCCCAAAATAATAAGACCCCCCCAAAAATAAGGCCAAGCACTTATTTCGGGGTTCAAAAAATATAAGACAGGGTCTTATTTTCGGGGAAACACGGTAGAAACAGTGTCTGGTACTTCATGGATCAAATCATCTACAATCCAGTGGTGGAATCCAATTTTGTTTTACTATCAGTTCTGTGGGCGTGGCTTGGTGGGTGTGGCTTGGTGGGCATGGCAGGGGAGGGATACTGCAAAATCTCCATTCCCACCCCACTCCCAAGGGAAGGATATTGCAAAATCTCCATTCCCTCCCTACTCCTGAGGGAAGGATATTGCAAAATCTCCATTCCCTCCATACTCCTCTACCTCCACCACCATTCCTCCTCCCCCCATTTATTCTTCTTTGGGAATCATACGGGTAATGTGAGAAAGAGCCTCCAACTTCACTCGGTCTCCAGGGGATCCTGAAGGACAGAGGTTTCTCTTCTGCTTCTATTCTTCTTCTGCTTCTTCTGTTTCTTCCTCCTCTTCTTCTTCTTCTCCTCCTCCTCTTCCCTTCTCTTCTTGTTCTCCTTTTCTCCTCCTCCTCCTCCACCATCACCATCTTCATCTCTACCTCCTCCACCACCATTCCTCCTCCCCCCACTTATTCTTCTTTGGGAATCATACGGGTAATGTGAGAAAGAGCCTCCAACTTCACTCGGTCTCCAGGGGATCCTGAAGAACAGAGGTTTCCCCTCTGCTGAAGGTCCTCTGCTTGTCTCGGCGTAGGCTTCTCCTCCCTGGGGGTCACCAATGGGTCCAGGAGTTCCTTGAACTTCAGGGTGTTCCTGTGGGGAGAAGAGAGAGACAGAGATGGGTCAGCCAGGGTTTCCAGGGGATTAAGGACTACACCGGCCATCAGAAAAGTTCCATCTCAGCTTTCCTAAGGTTACTTTTTATATAGACCAGTGTTTCTCAACTTTGGAAGCTTGAAGATGGGTGGACTTCAACTCCCAGAATCCCCCAGCCAGTGCTGCTGGCTGGGGGATTCTGGGAGTTGAAATCCATCCATCTTCAAGCTACCAAGGCTGAGAAACACTGATATAGACAGTGGTACCTCAGTATCAGGGGTGAAATCCAGCAGGTTCTGGAGAACTGGTAGAAATTTTGAGTAGTTTGGAGAACCGGCAAAACCGGTAGGGAAAAATTTTGGATTTCACCCTTGCCTAATATTCATCGTTAATTGACTCTGGGAGGTGTAAGGAGTACCAAAAACGATGAGTACCAAACATTTCCCCACGTAACGAACAATGTAATGAGTCACCAAGTTCTAGCTTGTGGGTTGAGAACCAAACAAACAATGAGTATCAGGACAAAATTTTCACATCAAAATGCGTTGAGTATTGATGAGTTTCAAAGCAGCTGAGTACCAAGGTACCACATTTCTCTCTATATATACCACACTTGAAATATTACACCCAGTTGTGGTCACCACAATATAAAAGGAGCCTGGATAGCTCTGCAGACTAAGCACCCTAATTAACATCCAGCTGTCTGCAATTACTCCATGTTTGAATCTCCCCAGGCTCAAGGTTGACTCAGCCTTCCATCCTTTCTAAGGTAGGTAAATTGAGAACCCAGTTTGTGGGGGCAATAAGCTGACTTTGTATAAATATACAAAAGTATGAAGGCTATTGCTTAATGCATTGTAAGCCTCCCTGAGTCTTCGGAGAAGGGCAGCATATAAATCAAATAATAATAATAAAAAGTTGGAAAGAGTGCAGAGAAGAGCAACCAAGAGGATTAGGTGACTGGAGGCTAAAACATTTGAAGAACGGTTGCAGGTTGGGTGTGTCTAGTTTAATGAAGAGAAGGACTAGGGGAGACATGATAGCAGTCTTCCAATAACTCAGGGGCTGCCCCAAAGAAGAGGGAGTCAAGCTATTCTCCAAAGCACCTGAGGGCAGGACAAGAAGCGATGGATGGAAACTAATCAAGGAGAGAAGCAACTTACAATTAAGGAGAAATTTCCTGACAGTGAGAACAACTAATAAGTGGAACAAGTTGCCTCCAGAAGTTGTGATTACTCCAACACTGGAAGTTTTTAAGAAGATGTTAGATAACCCTTTGTCTGAAGTGGTGTAGGGTTTCCTGCCTAAGCAGGGGGTTGGACTAGAAGACCTCCAAGGTCCCTTCCAACTCTGTTATTCTGCATTCTATCCCACATATATTTCTTGCACACAGTTGAGTTCTACATGTCACTTTTGTAGATTGTGTTCTACCGATTACAAAGTCTTCCCCCAACCCTTATAGCACGGGTGGGGAATTCTGATCCTTTTGTGACTTGTGGACTTCAACTCCCAGAATTCCTGAGCCATTGGGCAGGGATTCTGGGAGTTGAAGTCCACAAGGTCGAAAAGGGGCTATCGCTCCCCTTTGCCTTTGCCTTTGCCTTATGGGAAGATATAAAGGAACCTCCCAGTTGAGGATCCCCAGAAATTTTAACACCTCTCTTGAATCTGAATCAATAGAATTGGGAGTGGTTTAGAGAAGAACCTGCGATATAGGTAGACATTCATATCCGGACAGACTCCTACCTCTCTCTCTTGGACTGCATGATGTACGTCCGTTCTCTCTTGATCTTCTCCAGATGGGTCTTCACGGCCATTTTCTGCCCAGCTTCATCCTGCCAGAAGAGAAAGTCCAAGGGTTAGTCCCAGCTGGCCACCCATGGGTGCAAAGAATAGCACACTCTATGGAAGAGACCTCCAACTTCACTGGCCTCAGCCCTGCTCCATGGTGTGGCTGAAAATCCGTTCGTAAAGGAGTGGAATTTTTAATCAGTTCCAGTTGATTTATAGAGATATAAGGCTAAAGGATATAAGGTTGCAGTGGCTCAGTGGCTAAGATGCTGAGCTTGTCGATCAAAAGGTCAGCAGTTCGAATCCCCAGTGCCGCGTAACGGGGTGAGCTCCCGTGACTTGTCCCAGCTTCTGCCAACCTAGCAGTTTGAAAACATGTAAAATATGCCAGTAGAAAAAATAGGGACCCCCTTTAGTGGGAAGGTAACGGTGCTCCGTACGCCTTTGGCGTTGAGTCATGCCGGCCACACGACCACGGAGACTTCTTCAGACAGCGGAGAGGAGCACCGCCCCCTAGAGTTGGGAACGACTAGCACATATGTGCGAGGGGAACCTTTACCTTTAAGGCTAAAGGTTTGCTATGTTTTGGGAACAGGCCCATGGATTTGCCCATGGGAAGTGTTTTTCTTTTGGGGGTCTGGAACTCCCAAAGGTCATGAAATGACTCCACAAATCCCACCCCCTTCTAGCACTGATGATGTTCCCTAGTTGGGTCATGAAATGTCACACAAGCTCAGAGAGCACCAAGGACCTCACCGTTCAACCCTGAGCTACCAAGATTCCCTGCTATTTGTAATTAATTAATTTCATAGGTATGATACCAATACCACATAACACATCATCATCATCATCCTTTAATGATCCCATAATCCCTTGCGTTGGGGTGGAGCTGGGCAACTGAATGGAGCTGAATATTTACTGGCTGGATGCCCTTCCTGTCGCTGATGCGGAGTTTTTGTTCAGCAGATATATTTTCATTGTGCCCAGAGAGAGAAATATCTGCCTCTACCTAGGATTGAACTAACAGCCTCCTGATTCTAAGCTCCACTTCTACGCCACCGCACCACTCACCAATACCATACACATACCTGACCCAAACACATTGAACAAACTCCCTGTTGTAAAGTACTTAAAGCTCCATAGACCTTGGATTCTCTTCCTCCCTTCTCCCCCAGGAGTTCATTTTTATTACCGCCATAATTTTATTCCAATGGGAAAATCCATACCTGGCCTTCAGAGGTTGCTGATGCCCAGGGCCATCGGTCTCCTGGACCATCTTCCAGAAGATCCTCCGTGGACCTCCGGCGTTTGGCTATAGAGAGCCGTTCCTGGAACTTAAGGGAGGAAGATCTTTCTCTCCATGTTGCTTTTGGCAAGTTTTAGGGGTGTAATACTGTGTTTTCCCCCAAAATAAGACCGGGTCTTATATTATCGTATTTTTCAGAGTATAAGACGCACCTTAGTTTTTGGGGAGGAACATAAGAAAACAGCTGATTGGCAGGTAGATCGGCCTCCTGGAATACCCCCAATCAGTTGTTCCCAGAGGTGAATTTTAGCAACAGCTTCCTTGGTTGTGAGTTCTGTGTCTTGCTTTTTTATTTCTGCTTTTTTCCCTGCCTCTGAAAGCCCCTGAAACAGCTTCAGAAAAAAAGCCTCTGAAGCTATGTTTGGAGGCTTTTTTTCTGAAGCTTCGTTTCTGATGCTTTTTTCAGCCTTTGAAATCTCCGTTTGAGAAGCTGGGCAGGGCGACATTCGGAGTATAAGACACACCCAGATTTTTACCCTCTTTTTTTGGGGGGGGGGGGGAAGGTGCGTCTTATATTCCGATAAATTCAGTAATTTTTTTGCTCCAAAAGACACATTATGGCTTATTTTCTGGTTAGATCTTAATTTGGGGGAAATACAGTACTTAAAGCCTCCATCTGCCCCCAGAAATATGCAAGATTTCAGACCTCCATGTTTTTTGCTGTGCCCTCAAGACCCTACTGTTCCAACAGGCACGGCTGTCTATCTAAATGATTTTAAATTTGGAATTTTAATTTTTGGGTTTTAATTCTGGCCGAAATTGTTAAAAATTTTTTAATGATTTTTAAATTATGATGTTTGTATATTCTGTGTTTTTAATTGGTTGTACACTGCCCCAAGTCCTTGGGGAGAAGGGCGGTATAGAAATAAAATTATAAGAATAATAATAATAATCTGCTGACGATCTTAAATGGGGTTTATTTTTGGGGTCTGCTGGCTGGGGAATTCTGGGAGTTGAAATCCACCAGGCTTAAAGTAGCCAAGGTTGGAGACCCCTGCTCCACAATGCTTGGGAAGTCCACTGATCTCCTCCACCATGAGAGGCTGGTCTCTACATCCCTTCTACCTGGAATACCCAGATCCCTCTTTGTCGAGGTTATGCTCCGAGCCATCACACAGGCTGGAGTAGCTAACTCTCGGAGCCACAAAACACACATCCTGGAGTTCCAGATGTTACAGGTTGTGTTGATGTGACTGCTACTGGTGAGTCGTGGTGGCCCAGTGGTTTAGAATGTAGCACTGCAGGCTGACTCTGCCCACTGTCAGGAGTTCGAACCTGACCGGCTCAAAGTTGGCTCAACCTTCCATCCTTTTGAGGTTGGTAAAATGAGGACCCAGATTGTTGGGGGCAAGAGGCTGACTCTGTAAACTGCTTAGAGAGGGCTGTAAAGCACTGTGAAGTGGTATATAAGTAAGTGCTATTGCTAAGTGCTAAAGAAGGGAGGGAGTGAGGAAGGGAGGGAGTGAGGAAGGAAGGAAGGAAGGAAGGAAGGAAGGAAGGAAGGAAGGAAGGAAGGAAGGAAGGAAGGAAGGAAGGAGAAAGACAATGGGGGGAGGGAAGAGACTCAACCTGGAAATAAGAGAAATTCCCTGACAATGAGAACAATCCATCAATGGAACTTGGCTTGCCTCCAGAAGTTGTGGGCTCTCCAACCTTGGAGGCTGTAAAGATCTCCTACCTTGGGCAAGGGTTGGACTAGAAGACCTCCATGGTCCCTTTCAGCTCTAGGATTCTGTGAAATGCCGCTCGGGTCAGCGAGAGTTACCCCAGTTCCTGGGAAAGAGGGGGCCACTTCTCCTGGGCTAAGAGGGATCGGGGACCAGAGGATGCTCACCCGTAGAGCTTGCCGCTCCTTATCACGCTGGCGCCGACGTTCACCCTCGGCCTGGGTTTCTGCCAGTCGCTGCAGAGTTTCCTTTTTGTCCTGGGGGGAGAGCCAGATGAAGGCCTTCTCCCGTCTGGGCGGGTGAGGGGGGAGCAGAGGCTGGTGGGTGAAGGAAAGGTAGGTCAGAAGGAGGCAGGTGAGACCAAGAAGGACCGAATAACAATGGAAGCACCAAAGGGAGCAGGGCTTCTTGGAGTAACCTTCTTAGTACTGTGGCTAGGCGTTTGAGTAACTGTTTTAGTTCTGTAACTGGGAGTTTCTCTGAGTAACGTTTGTAATACTCTAGCTGGGAGTTTCCTTGAGTAACGGTTTTAGTACTGTAGATGGGAGTTTTTTTGAGTAACATTTTTAGTACTGTAGGAGTTTCCTAGAGTAACGTTTTTAGTATTGTAGCTGTCGTTCAGTTAGTCACACGGTTGTTATGTGAATCCAGCTTCTGTCAACGGCCTGTGCGGATTGTAGCTGACTGACAGTGAGGAGGCTGGTGTGGTGCTGCACCAGCAGCCTGTGTAACTGGCACTCGAGTCGGACAGCGAGGAGGCTGGAGAAGATGTGGTGCCAGAGGCAGGGATTCAGCCAGGGCCTTCAGAAGCTCCCATAAGTGAAGAGGAAGAAGAGGAGGAGCCTCTTCACAATGCACGGGCGCGCAGAGTGGCCAAAAGACAGGAGTTGCTCCTCAGGAGGAGGTCTCTTTGAGAGTAAGGCTTGGGGCTAATTGGCCACTGCCTTAGCCTATTTAAGGAGGAACCCCAACTGAAGCAATTTGCAGGGAACAACTTCATTCACTCTCCTTCGCGTCCGGATCTTAGTTCTCTTATCAGTTTCCTGCAAATGGCTTCTGGGCTTTCTGCCAACTCTAGTAAGATTACGATTATTGATTCTTTGGATTCTTGTAGGCTGTTAAGAAAGTTTATTTACAACCTCTGTTTTGATAAAGACTGAGTTATTTTAGTAAATTAAATTTTGTACAAACTTTGTGTGTGCTGTGTTCTTTGGGGTCCGTAGCTGGGGCAGAACAGCTTCCCCTTTGACTTGGCTTGTCAGAAGGTCGCCAAAGGGGATTATGTGACCCCAGGACATTATGACCATCATAAATACGAGTCCCTTGCCAAGCATCTGATTTTGTGTCACAAGATCACGGGGATGCTGCAACGGTCATAAGTGTGAAAAGGGTCATAAGCCACTTTTTCTAGTGCTATTGTAACTTTGAATGGTCACTAAATGAACTGTTGTAAATCGAGAACTACCTGTTGGATGGTTGGACCAGTCCTTCAGATGCTCCTTCCTAACTCCTCCATTGAACCAGGCAGCGGAAGCTCGGAAGCTCTGGAAAATATTGGGCAATTGGCAACCCCATGAACAATACCCCAAGAACTTGGTCACTTACCTGTCCATCCACTCCTTCCCCAGGAAAGCTGCTGATGGCCTTTTGCTTGGGTTCACCTGGCCGGGGTCGATCAGTTGACTTCTCCAAGGATGGAGAGTCTCCAGGACAGGTGACCCTTATGTGGACATTGTCCTCCTGAGAAGAAGAAGAAAAAATAACACTAAGTAGGCAGGAACCCTCAAAGAAGGGACAGTCAGTCTGGTCATTGGGTGGATAGAGTGGGGAGGTACCTCTACCTCTTCTAACCTCACATGAGTTTCAAGAAAGACTTTCCCCAGAATTCATTCATTTCAATATCTTCCCTCCCTATCAAAAATATCTCATATCATTTTATGTATGCCCTTGTTTGGAAGACACCAAAATCATCTTCCATATTTGGCCCAATGTTGAGAAATGGGGCCTCTGAGGAAAAATTATCATCTGGAGAACCTCAATAGATGCTCACACCTCCTGATCAAAGTTGATCAACAGTTTGATTGATTTCCCATGTCAGAAATTATTTCAATTTCCCTCTTGAAGCAACAGCCAAAACAATAGACAACTGGTGGAATTTCACAGAGCAGAACCCAGAAGATAATTTAGTGTTCCGAGGTCCCCCATCCAGCTCCTTCTAAAAGTTGGGCTACATCTCCTAGGATGAGAATGGCAGCTTAACGTGCCTGAAAACTTTAGGTCATAAAATGCTGACATGGGTATCAATTAAATGTTTTCTTAAAAGGTATGGAAGGACTACATCTGTATGTGACTTGGGTAGCAACATCGTGTCGGTCTATTGTCTCCAAAGACATAGTGCCACCAGTTCAGAAGACCCTGTCTCTTGTGCACATGAATGCCACCAATCTCAATGTCTGGCTTTTGGCATGGGTCACTGGTGGACATCTCAGTTTAAGGGCAGGCCAACAAATGTCTTCAGATAATTTCAGAGTCCCAACCTGGTCAATCTACAGAGAAGAAATACCCACTGTTAGATAGAGAAGTTTCTGATCAACTTATGGACAGAGGAGATGTTTGTAACCTTCTCTGTCCTCATCTCCAGTTTATCATCTTCATAAACCACCTTCATTCCTTAATGTTAAAATTTAAAACTGAAATAGAGCTGTCTCAACCCCTGTCCTGGTTTAGTACATCTCGGCTAAATGTTAGATCTTCTTACCCAAGATGGTGAAGAAGGCTGGACCACGTCAAAAGAGGTCTCTCTGGAAATGTCCATGTTGAGCGAGCTGGGCTCCCATATCATCTCACTGGGTTTTCCAGGGCTGGAGGGAGAGAGCAAAGTCATAGCTGTGGTTTCTGTGGTCTTCTGTTCCCAGAGTCTCTCTAGTCTTCTGCTCTCATCTTCAGGCTCAAGATCTCCCAGGTTCAGTAGGCCCTTCTCATGGGTTGAACGATTCCTTGGTTGAGTTCCTTCAGCCAGAAGAGTTCCTGCTTTTCTCCATTCCTGAAAAGCTTGGTTCTCCTCCATCCATTGAAGTTGAAGAGACTCCAGTTCCTGGCCCTTCCATGATTTTAGGTTCCTTCCTTCTTGGAGCTTCAACCTCTCATGCTTCTCCTGAAAATGTTGGTCTACTTGCTGGGTCATTTCTTCCTTCTGATTCTGAGGTAAAAGAATGCTCTGGTTTTCCTGTTTTGTGGGAAATTCCTGGTTTTGGGAAGAAATGGCTTCTGCTTGGAGGTTTAATGGTCCTTGCGAAATAGGTCTATGTTTAGTGGCCATCTCTTTATCCAAGGAAGGTAGACATTTTACTGTTTTTTTTCTCTCATGCTGGAACTCCCGAGTCCTTGATAATGACTGAGGTTCAAGGGATTTTGATTTTGCCATTAAAAGTTCTTTCATATTTGAGGGATGATCCTTTCGTGACTCTCTCTCACGTGGTTTTTTCTCTCTCACTTTCTCTTCAAGATTAAGGGGCTCCTGAAGATCCAAGATCTTTGCTTCCACATTTTCCAGTGACTGAAGGAAAGGAAGATCTGTCATCCCAGACACCACGATTGATTTTTTTGACAAGTCTTCTTGCCGTTGGACCATCTCTGGTGCCTTCTGCATTGGTGACCCCATGTTCCTCACCAACTCCCTTTTTACTCTTGGCATCTGGTCAGGTCCTTGGCTTTGGGGAGATTGAAGAAACGGCGGCTGCATCTTAGAAGCTTCAGAGAAATCTCCTGGTGTTGATGGTGGTGGCTGCGGAGATGTTGCTATGCTCCATTTCTGGTGCTCGAGAGCCTGAGAACCTGTATTTATTTGGGGTTCAGCTGGTATTTGCTGCTGTGGTTGACTGGAAACTTTAGCACTTTGGGGACCAATGGCCTTCCCATTCTCTACTTCCTGGGATGGTCTGAGGGTACTTAATTCATTATGCAACCTCCCCAGCTCCTGGAGAAATTTAATACCAAATTGTGGAATGTCACAAGGTGGAACAGCGTGGGGTATACTGTCCTGTAGAACTATGTGTTGTGTATCTTCTTGTGGCTGAGGAGGTTCCTGGTTTGCATGTAGAGATATCTTAGATTTTATGGACCCCATCTCTATTTTGTGAGCTTCCTTTGGGCAGTTGGGTTGTCCTCTAGATTCCCCAATGCTTCCAACGTTTGCTATCTCCCGATGTTGAAGAACTTCAGGCTTAACTATCTCCTGGATTATTTGTGACTTTGGTCCCTCAAAGCTCTGCAGCAACTGCTTCTCGACATGCAAGCTGCGCCCTTCTGCAGGTTCTTCTCCCCTTTGGACATCCTGGATGTGAGGATCAACTCTACTAGTTGGTTCCTCATAGCCAAATGACTTGGACTTCCTCAGCAGGTTCCTGAGACTAGGAGGACTTTGTAGATTTCTTTCGACCTGGTGATTAAGATGCAGTGGCTTTCTTAGTCCTTGAGATTTGGATTCTGCCTGCACACCCTGATCGATACAAAGAGGCTCCTTCAAGCTCTGGGAATTAACCTGAAGTTGAGGAGCTTCCAATTCTCTATATTCCTTGGAAGAGAACATCTGGATATCCTCCAGTTTCTGGAAAGCCATGATTTCTCTCTCATGTGTCAGTAGCTCTTGGGACTTTTGAGCTTCCAGCTTCATGTGCTCCATTTTCTGGTTGGCACAATGGTTTTCTTCCTGTTGGCCAATTTTATCTTTTGAACTAAGGTCCTCAAGTGGTTGGGTTTTGGAGAAGACCAGCGGAGTCCTGCATTTCCATTGTTCATCCTGGAGATTTCTTTGTGGTTGAGACAGATTGGCTGAAGGCATCTTCTGGGGTTTATAACAATCCACCTCTCCCAGAAGTGACTTTTGACAGGGGACTTGATGTTCTCTAAAGTCAAGAGATTTCGATTTTCCCAGGGGCCACCAGACTGATAGAGCTCCCTTCTCTGTAGACACTAAGGACAACTGAGTTATGGATTCCCCATGTTTCTCAAATTCAAGAGTTTCTGGTATTGCTGAGTGTTTTTCAGGTTGAAGAACATCTGGATGGTTTAAATTTTCGCATCCAAAATACTCTGGATGGCTTTGCAGGTTCCCCTGGATCTGCAGAAAAACACATTCTTGAGGAACTCCTGGAGAAGGAAGAACTTCCATTCTTTCCTGTCTTTGGAGCTTCTGGGCCTGATCATCCTCAGGATTTAAAGTAGCTGGCTTATTTTGGCCAAGTTCTTCCTGAGATTGTGAGTCCTTCAGTTCCTTTTGTGTAGGACATCTACTCTTTTTTTCTTGTGAAGACATATTCATCTCCCGTGATGATGTTTGGTCATCGAGGATCTGAGGACATTCCTTCACATTTTCTTGAGATCGGGAAATGTCTGGTCTTTTCAACCCCTGAAGCAGACCAATGTTTGCTTTGGGCAATTCCAAAGATTTTGATTTCCTGAACGTATCTGCCAGAGGGTATAAGATATCTTGGACAAGGAAAGACTGAGGAGATCTTTGCAGGTTTCCTTGCATTTCAGGATGTCTATCTTCTACTCCAAGTTCACAGTTCTCTGCTTGATGGTGTCCCTGTAGCATCTTGGAGTTTGTGGTTCTTTGGAGTTTGGAGCTCTGGGGCTGAATCATTTCTCTGAGTTCCTGGGTCTGCAAGGAACAGGGGCCCATCTCAGGAAGTTCTGATGTTTGCGTTGATGAATTCTGGAGAACGGAAAGGCTTTTAGAAGCCAACTCATGGGACTGCAGTAGTTGTGGGGTGTCCTGGTGACCCTTTTCTTGATATGAAATGGTCTGTGAATCTATCTTTTTCTGGTGCTTCTTTGGAAGGTCTTCCCGAATCTTCAAGACTTTGGTTGTTTCAGTTTGAAAAGATCCTTTCTTCAGTGGTTCCTGAGTCTTCAAAATTTGAAGCTCCCCTAAGTCAAAAGACTTTGATTTCTCCAGTGGTTTTTCCAAGGGCAGGTCAACTTTGATCTTACTGTGCTCCTCGGAAGGGTCAATAATTGGGAAGTCATCCTGTTTAACTTCCTTCAATGTCTCACTATGTGCTGGTTCCTTCGGGTGAAGATCCTGGGATCCATTTAGAAGGCCACAATGTTCTGCATCTGTTTTCAATCTCTGGAGTTGTACAGATGAGGGTGAGGGGTCTAGGGAGTCCATGTTCCCAAGCGTATCCAGAGTTTGATGGTCATGTGAATGAATTACTTTATATGACTCACATGGCTTGGGCATCTCTTCCTGTACCAGACACTCTGAATCCCTGGGCTTCATGGGAATAAGTGTCTTTTGTGTCCTTGAAGATCCTTCTCTACTCTGAACATCTCCTTCTGAAGATTCCTCAACTGAGACAGGTTCTCTTTCCTTCAACCGATGAACCTCAAGGTCCTGAGGACTTCTCTCGGGACCTTGAAATGATTTTGCTTTCTCCTGATCCAGAAACTGAAATGCTTCTGAGACTGAAACTCCAGGACTAGTGATCTCTACTTGAGGAACAATTTCATGAGACTGGGAAGGTTCTGGATCTTTGCATTCCTGGGACTGAACATGATCATCTGCTGTCCTGCTTCCTTCAACTTGGAAGGATTCCTTCTGTGCTTGAGGAACCTCTAGTTTCTGCAGTTTCTTAGCCGAAGACACAATTTGATTTCTTGGATGTTGTGCCTCTGACTCACTCTGCAGCCATTCTTGTCTTTGCGTCCCTGGGACATAAGAACTGAACTCCTGAGGTTGAGGAGAAACATTATATAATATTCCATGATGAGCTAACTCCAAAACCCACCACGGAAGAGGAGGTGTTTCTGGACTACTGCGTCTTGCAAGCTGAAGATGTTCTGCTTTTCTTTCTGGAGCTGGCTGAGATGTTAAGGCCTCGATATTCTTTCCATGTGGTCTCAAGTTTTCTAGTTTCTCCTGTTCTTCTTTGTCACTCTGGGCTTGAGGAACTTCTAGATCTCTCAGCTCTTGAAGCCCCAGGATCTGAACGTCCTTTGACTCCTCCAGCAGATGCTGCATTGAAATAGAATCTGGAGTCTGGATATAAACAGATTTCCCAACCTGGATTTGAGGGACCATCTGCTCCCCTAGATCTGTTGGGTGATACACCTGTGGAGTTCCATGCTTCTGGATTCCTTGGGATTCTGGTTCCATCTGTAGCATTCCTGATGGTGGGATCATCTCTAACTTTGAGCTCCCCTCTACATGAGAAGCCTGGAGGTCCTGCTGAGATCTTGGTGAGGTGGCCTCTGAGCAGCTCATCCAAAAAGCCTTTGACTTGATTAGCTCAAACGATTTTGCCTTTATTTCTAAGGCTCTTCCCAACAAAGGAGAAGATCCAAAGCTTCTACTTTCCTCAAGATGAAGAGGTGTTTCCAGACACTGTGTTTTGCAAGGCACAGAGTTCTGCTGATCTCCCAGTTCTCGAATGGCCATTTCTGGATCTTTTATCAGTTCCACAACTTCTTGGGGTATTTTGGAAGATTCTGGCTTTCCTTGTGAAGCTATCCAGGTTTGAGATGATCCCATCTCTTTTATTTCTTGACCCATTAAGACTTCTCTTTCACCTGGGAAAGGAGAGATGATCGTCCTGGGCCCACCTTCTTGAGACTGAGGAATTTCTGAATTATTTACTTTTGGGGACCGCGACTCTTGAGGATATGTAGGTAGGATTCCCCCACTCTGAAAGGTTCCCATCTTGGACCTATCTGGAGGAGACTCAACTTCCTTTAGGTCTTGAGAAGAAGTGACATCAAGACCTTTACATTTTTGAAGTGTAGAAGATTCTGGTTCCGTGTCTGCTCTTCTCCGCAATGGAGCCATCGGTGAGTCCATCAGCTCCTGAGCTTCTGTGTCACATGATGTCTTCAACTCAAAAGACTTTGACTTCAGGTCCATGACCCCCCATAGAAGAGGAGGAGAATCTGGACTTCTGTGTTCCTGGAGTTGCTGGACAAACACCGCTTTTTGCAACACCTTCTTTTGAATCTGGAGTTTTTTCGGAATTTCTTTTGTGGGGAGCTGTGTCCCGCTCAGATCTTCCTGTAGGAAGGTTCCTGAATGTTCCTGCAATTCTGGCTCCCTCTGGGAAATCTCTTCTCTCTGAAGCTTTTGAAGCCTGCTCCATGGAGCTTCATGGGATGAAGCATTCTCCATCTCCCTTGTTTCTCCTGGATGTTTCTCTCCAAGATTTACTTGTCCTACTGATATTTCCAGAAGAACCTCTGGTGTTTTCTCTCCCTGATGCTGAGACTCCTGAGGGTCAGTCTGTATGCATTTCTCTGCTAGGACAACCTTTTCTGTTTGGGTCTGGGGCATCACTTCCTGTTGCTTCAAATCCTGGGGATAAAGGACGTTGGACTTCTGGAGTTTCTGGTGTTCCATTTCCACCAGTGATCCTTCTTCCCGTTGAACCATCAATGTTCCCTTTGTTTCCTGGGGAAGTTGAAGGATGGGCATTTCCTTCTTAGTCATTCTCTGGATTGCTGTTTGTTCTAGCTGTGGTCCTAGAGGACATGGTTTCATTTGTTCAAACGACTTTGCCTTCTGCCATAAGATGCTCCACAGGAGAGGTGGGCTTTCCAAACTTCTGAAATCCTGGGACACAGAGAGGTCTTTGTGCCTTTTTGAATCCAACTTCTGGGGCTGAAGTGCCAGGGATTCTCTCAAGGTAAGAATTGGCCATTCCAGCTGAGCTTTCTGGGACTGGAGAATTTCTCCACCAATTCCTTCCGTGGCTCCTGAGATATGAAGTTCTTCTGATTGACCCACATCTTGCAAAAAATCCAACTTCTCTTTCAGCATAGGTGTCTCTGACATTTTGGGCAACGATCCTGGTATCTCAACAACTTCTTCTTTGCATTTTGGAATGTTTGGGTCCTGGAGAACCTCTACCGAATCAGGTAACTTCAAAAGTTCTCTTTCTGAAATGTTCTGGCTTTTCATCTTTTCCCATTCCTGATGTTGAGAGTCTTGAAAGTATCTATTTTCCAGTGGAATCTCCAAAGAACCACCGGATTCATTGGCCCTTGTCCGCAATAATTCTTGAGGTTCGGGTGAGTTTGATTTCTTGAGAGGAGGCCCTTGACAATGAGAGAATTCTACAACCTTCTGTTCCTGATGACAAACATCTTCTGAAGGTCTCTTCATTTCTGCAATATGAAGAATTGGTGATCCCTCATGGAGATTGCTGACCAAGTCAAGTTCCTCCCAGTCCTGGGGCTGAGGCACTTGTGTGCCTTGGGTGTGGAACATTTTTTCATTCCTGCCATCTTGTGAGTCCACCTCTTTTTGAGGTTTTTGCTTCCCTTGAAGAGAAATGTGAGGTTCTGGAGTTATCGTCTTAGTATCTGTTTGAGCAACTTCTGTTTCACTCTGTAGAACAGTCTGGAGGCTACTTGGACTTTGTTGGGAACACATATTTTCCATCTGTGTTTTTGAGGAAGGACCTCTCTGCAGATTCTCTGATAATAGTTGGAGAGAAGTTTCTGGGTCTCTTGATCCTTGGAACAGCAGATTCCAGTGGGTTACAACTTCTAAGCACCCCAAAGACTTTGTCCTCCTTAGTATCTCTCCCTGAGGATGCAAGTTATTTACAGTCAATCCATGGAATGGACCTTCTTGAGAACTTTCCTCCTGAGTATTACATTCCTTTTTCTCAGGAAGAGTCTGGTCTATGGCAGGAGTTACTAAAGCCTGGGAGATCTCTAGATCTTTCACTGCTTGGTGTCCACAAGGTTTCCAAGGTTGAGAAATCTCTTCCCCCTTCTCTAAAGCTCCTGCATGTTCAAGAATCTCCTGTGGCTTAGATGTGGTCTGAAGACCATCAATTTCTCCTTTACTGGAAACTTCAGATTCCTTCTTGTCAGAGTGTTCTGGAATATTTTGAGGTTCATGAGATATCTCCTTTGGAAGACTCAAAATTTCTGGATCTCTCTGGTGTTTGTTTTGTTTTTGGGAGAACTCAAGATGTCCAGGACCAGCCAGCTTCTGATTATCTTCTCCCTTCCTAGATAGGGTTTCCAGATGCTTCTTTTCCCGGGGACCTCCAGACTGCAAATCCTTCACATCTTGAATATTTGGATATTTTTGGATTCCCCTAAGAACTTGGCATGATGTTGATGGTCCCTGAAGCCAACGTGACTTCTCCTCTGGTGGTCTTTCAGCCTGAAATACATTAGCATCCATCTGTAGAGTGTCTTGGAGCCTGAGGTCTTCTCTTCTGACATTGGTCCTTTGCTGAAGATCAGGTTCTTCTAACCCGCTCTGTGGAGACAGTCCTGGACCTTCCCATTGTGACTCCAGGTTCTCCTGGACTGGAAACATTTCCAAGGTGGTCCAGAAATGCTTCTGGACTCCACTCTTGTTCACTTCTTGGGCAGTCTCGGAGAACTCTCTCTGCAGCATGGATTTCATGGAGAAGGCCCTGATATCTGGGGGCTCCATCGGAAGAGAAAAGGCATTTTGGTCCATCACCAAAGTGTCCTGAAAAAGAAACACATGGATTCTATAAATGTACTTATTTATTTTGTGGATGTACTTATTGTTTTTATTATGCTTTTACCAAGTGTTTGAATTGTTTTATCATTTCAGAATTGCAAGCTTAAAGAGCAGCAAGGACTCTATAGAACACCTCCTTCTCCTCCTCCTCCTCTGCAAACCCCACCCCCTTCTAGCACTGATGATGTTCCCTACTTTGGTCATGAAACATCTGCAAGAAAACCGCCAAGCTCAGAGAGTATTAAGGACACCCCAACAAGAGACACCCCTTATGGATACATATTTATTTATTTGCCTCCTGCCTTTATTGTTTTTGCAAATAACCGGAGGATTACTCTTGGCTTTGGGGAAGAGGCACCTGACCTCTACAACTTTGCGGGATGAGACAATCTTCAGTCCCTGCAGCGATCTCAGTGGAAAAGTTGCTTGCATGAGGTTTCTTGGATGGAGCCAGAGATGGCATTCAACCGGTTCGGTCTGATTTGAGTGAACCAGTAGGCCCCGGCACTATGCCGTCCTATTTAACCATGTTTCTGAGGCCGGGGGCATGTGTGCGGGGCAAATCGGTGGTAAAAATAAGTGAACCCCACTTAAAATCTTGACCGCAGACAGGTGTGAACGAGGCCTCTCTGCTCCTCACCCTTATGCTGGTGGCTTCGGCCAGCTTCTCGATGGTCCATCTCAGCTCCTCCTGCTGCTCCTGCTGCAGGGCCACCAGCCTGGTGACAGCACCATCCCACCATGAAGGTCCTGGGGTAGCCTCTGTTGGCAACGGTTCCTGGGCCAGCCTCGGCCCCAGGCAGGTGGGTATCTCTGGCCTAAGAGAAGCCTCTGCCCCATCACTTCCTGCGGGAGAGAAGGAGGTCATTGCCAGGTCTGGATGTGGAAAGGGTCTGCTGGTGGGGGTGGGGAACCTCTCCAGACTGATATCCATCCATCATTCATGAGGTTTGGGGAGCCCAGAGCCTGGCACTAGATAGGGGCAAGCAGGGAGGTCTCTTTCAGCAAGGAAGTGGGGTTGGTTTCCAGAGTAACCAGATTGGAAGGGACCTTAGAAGTCTTCTAGTCCAACCTGGATAGCTCTGCAGACTAAGCATTGTAATTAAACACCAGATGTCTGCCATTACTGCATGTTCGAATCTCCCCAGGCTCCAGGTTGACTCAGCCTTCCATCCTTTCTAAGGTAGGTCAATTGAGGACCCAGTTTGTGGGGGCAATAAGCTGACTTTGTATAAATATGCAAAAGTAGGAAGGCTATTGCTTCACGCATTGTAAGCCGCCTGAGTCTCCGGAGAAGGGCGGCATATAAATCAAATTTTAAAAAAAACAACAACCGATGCTCAGGCAAGAGATCCTACAGTCTGTTATTCTGCTATTGTTATTCTCTTATTCTCTTATTTTTATTTTATTATTCTGTTCTTGTTATATTGCTATTGTTGTTATTATTTTGCTATTTGGTTATTGTTATTCTGTTATTCTTATTTTATTATTTTGTAATTCTGATATTCTGACGTTGTTATTGTTATTTTGCTATTCTTTCATTGTTATGGTTTGCTATTTTGTTATTTTTATTGTTATTCCATTTTTCTAATATTGTTATTTTGTTATTGTTATCCTGTTATTGTTATTCTCTTATTCTCTTATCGTTATTTTATTATCTGATATCCTGTTATTTTGCTCTTCTGTTATTATTATTTTTCTATTTTATTGTTACTCTTATTCTATTATTCTTATTCTATTATTCTGAAATTGTTATTCTGATATTCTGATGTTATTGTTATTTTGCTATTCTTTCATTGTTATGGTTTGCTATTTTGTTATTTTTATTTTATTCTCATCATTTTATCATTCTGTTACTGTTATTCTATTATTCTGAGTTTGTTATTTTGTTATTGTTTTTGTTATTTTGCTATTCTGTTGTTATTCTGTTATTGTATTGTATTCTGTTATTGTTATTCTATTATTCTGTTATTTTGTTAATCTGTTATTCTTTTGCTATTCTGTTCTTTTCTTATTCTCTTATTGTTATTCTGTTACTGTTATTCTACTATTCTTTTATTCTTCCCTGGAGGTTTGCAAGGATTTTGAGACAGTGCCGCCAAACCATCTCTTCCCAATCCTACATTGGTCTTTTCCTCCCCCAAGATAAGACCTCGTGCTTGCCCTGTTGAACATCTGCCTGCTGTTCTTGGCCCCATGTTCAAAGCAGCCCAAACTGTGTTCAATTATCAGTTTGTGAGGAGAACAAATTCTCGGAGGAGTGAGTAAGATAGGAACCTCAAAGGAATGTGTGCTAATTGGGGCAACTTAGAAGTCCTTGGTTCCCCGTAGGCCTTATAAAACATTTCTTTGGCCACGCAACTGGAATGTTTCTTTTTCTTAAGACAATCACTCTTTGTTGAGGAGAGTCACAGCAGAAAAAGGGGGAAATAATTTGAGGTTGCTAACCATGACTATGAGTAACTTCCCCCTCCGCTTACGAGGGTCTACCTTCTCCCAGGTGGGTTGGCTCTGCGCCAGAGCGGGCAGCCTTTGGTTCAACCAGGACCATCAAGGACGTGATGAGGGAACTTCGGTCCCTCTCCTGATGGAGAAGAAGCTGGTCCAGCACCACCTGCTTTGGAAGAAGAAGAGACAGGGGAGGTGGGCTTCACAATTGACCGGTGGAACGACTTTCCTCCAGAAGTTGTGGGGGGGGGGAACAGAACAGAACAGAACAGAACAGAACAGGGGAACAGTGGGAAGAGTCAGCCTGCAATGCTGCATTCTAACCACTATGCCACCAGGGCTCATCCTTCCTTCCTTCCTTCCTTCCTTCCTCCCTCCCTCCCTCCCTCCCTAGCAATAGCACTTAGACTTATATACCGCTTCTAAGCAATTTACAGAATCAGCCTCTTGCCCCCCAACAATCTGGGTCCTCGTTTTATGAAGCTCGGAAGGACGGACGGCTGAGTCAATCCTGAACTCCGTCAGGATCGAATTCCCGACAGTGGGTAGAGTTCTACTACGTCAGTATATTGTTTACCTTAAATTTATTTTATTTATTTATTTATTTTGATTTATATGCCGCTCTTCTCCGGAGACTCAGGGCGGCTTACAATGTGTTAAGCAATAGCCTTCATACTTTTGTATATTTATACAAAGTCAGCTTATTGCCCCCACAAACTGGGTCCTCAATTTACCCACCTTAGAAAGGATGGAAGGCTGAGTCGACCTTGAGCCTGGCTAGGATTGAACTCACAGAAATTACAGGCAGCTGGTGTTAATTGCTGCCTTTAGTAGGAGGCATTAGCCCCCTACGCTACACAGGCTCTTTTAATTAATTATATTTATATTTATATTTAAATCAAGGGGGAAAAAAACACCAAAGAAAAAATACCTTCATTGATCTTCTGGGCACCATCTTGGCCTGCGGCTGCCATGCCAATCCTGCGTTCCATCGTGCTGCCAGGCGCAGCTCGGCCAGCTCCCGATGGCAGGCCTCGGGTATGCTCGGCTGAGAGTCCCAAAACCTGCAAGGCACAGGACCCCCCAGGACTCAGCTGCCATGCCTGCTTGCTGAAGGTGCAACGGTGCCCTGCTGATGGTTTCCAGCGGGCACAACCTCACAACCACCCCTTCCAGGTGGCTTTTGTTACCTGGGGCTAGTAGGCTTTGAATTAGAACCGCTCAGGAAGTGACCGAAGTTAAGAAAGGACCTGAAAAAAAGGGACTCACGACCGGTCCTCAGAATTACGACCGTCACAGCATTCCAAATTTGGGCGCTTGGCAACTGGCATGTATTTATGAGGATTGCGGTATGCCGGGGTCAGGTGATCATAACTTGGAGCCCCCAAATCAGGGAGAGGGGTGGGTTATGAAATATGAAGCATAAATTCTTTTTCTTTCTTTCTTTCTTTTCTTTCTTTCTTTCTTTCTTTCTTTTTCTTTCTCTTTCTTTCTTTTTCTCTTTCTCTCTTTCTCTCTTTTTCTTTCTTTTTCTTCTTTCTTTCCTTTCCATCTTTCTTTTCTTCCCTTCCTTCCCTCCCTTCTTCTTCCCTCCTTCCCTCTTTCTTCCCTCCCTCCTTCTTTTCTTCCTTCCCATCTTTTCTTCCCTTCCTTCCTTCCCTCCCTCTCTCTTTCTTCCTTCCCTCCCTCCTTTTTTCCTTCTGTCCCATCTTTTCTTTCCTTCCTTCCTTCCGTCCATCTCTCTTTCTTCCTTCCCTCCCTCCTTTTTTCCTTCCGTCCCATCTTTTCTTTCCTTCCTTCCTTCCTTCCTTCCTTCCCTCCCTCACTCTTTCTTTCCTTCCTTCCTTTCCTTCGTCCCCTCCCTCCCTCCCTCCTTTCTTTTCTTTCTATTGCAACTTTTCTTTCTAACAATTGCAAACTTCTGAGCCAGCTTCCAACAAGCCAAGTCAATGGAGGGAGCTGAACTTGCTTAATGACCGTACTGATTTACTTAACCCCTTTCAATCCGCTTAACAACTCTTTGAAGAATGGTCATAAAATCAGTCGTGGCTCATTTTAACAACCACCTTCCTTCGCGACGGAAATTCCGGTCCTGATTGTGGTCGTACATCGAGGACTACCAGTACCACAAAAACCAAGTCAAGATTCCATCGGGTTTTTTGGCCCTTTCGGGATTCCGTTAGAGAGGGACTCTTACTGCTCCTGCCAACTTCCCCTGGAATCTAGAGATGGACCTAGAACATTCTAGAGCAGTGTTTCTTAACCTGGGTAGCTTGAAGATGGGTGGACTTCAACCCCCAGAATCCCCCCAGCCAGCGCTGCTGGCTGGGGGATTCTGGGAGTTGAAGTCCACCCATCTTCAAGCTACCCAGGTTAAGAAACACTGTTCTAGAGGTTATATTTTGCATTTTGAAGGGTGGGAAGACTCACCGTTCCCCCGTCAAGAGCTCCAGGGCAAGAAGGGCAGCTGGCAAAGTCACTTCCTTCTCAACCAGCTCAGCTTCGGCGTGCTGGCGGAACTGCTGGCGCCAGGACTCTGGGTCCCTGCAGCGAGAAGAGAAATCGGACAGAATTAAAATCCTTTATTTGGCCAAATGGGATTATTAGATGCACCGTGCAGAAGCTCCTTGATTTACCACAGTTCATTTAGTGACCGTTTGAAATTACATCACTGGAAAAAGCGACTTGTGACCATTGTTCACACTTACGACCCCATGGTCACATGATCGAAATCTGGATGCTCGGCAACTGGCTCCTATTTACGACGGTCACGCAATCCCCTTTTGGCGGCCTCCTGACAAGCAAGGTCAGTGGGGAAGCCAGATTCATTTAATAGCTGGGTTACTAATTGAACAAGGGCGGTGATTCACTTAACAACGGTGGCAAGGAAGGTCGTAAGTCAAATAAATGTCTCACTTAGCGACAGAAATTTTGGGCTCCATTCAGCCCAACATGTCCCTAGCCAAGCAAAAGACATGTGAAGTGAATTTTGCTCCATGTCACCACCTTTCCTATCACTGTTGTTAAGCGAATCATTGCCGTCAGTAACTCGGTTGTTAAGAGAGTTCGGCTTCCTTGTTGACGTTGCTCGTCAGAAAATCGCCAGAGGGGAATCACGTGACCTCGGGACATTGCGGCTGTCATAACTATGAACTACTTGTCAAGCATCCTAATGCAAATCACATAACCAAGGGGATGTTGGAATGGTCATAAGTGTGAAAAATGGTCGTAGGTTCCTCTTTTCAGCGCCATTGTAACTTCGAACGGTCATGAATTGAAAGGTCGTAAATCGAGGACTACCCGTAATCTGGTGTCTGGTTATACGGAAGCCCCTGGGATGGTTTCGACATAGAAGGAGACTCACCTGCCCTCCAGAAGACGGGGCTGGGCCAGGAGAGCAGCTATCTCCCGCTGCTTCCTCTGCTGCAGCTGTAGGAGAGCTTGTCCTGCCATGGGGCGATACTGCCCTACATCGGAGCCGGTCCCGGAGCTGGTAAGGAAGAAGATCAAGAATTCACAAATGAAAAGCGAAAACGAAACTTATTGCGCAGTCAGACAGAAAGCTATTTCTTTGTCTAGAGCAAATGGAGAATACAGGCAGTCCTCGATTTATGACAGTTTGTTTAGTGACCGTTCAAAGCTACATCACTGAAAAAAAGGACTTACGACCGGTTTTCACACTTACGACCATTGCAGCATCCCCTGCGGTCACGGGAATCAAAATTCAGACGTTTGGCAACTGGCTCGTATTTATGACGGTCGCAGAGACCCGGGGTCCCCTTTTGCAACCTTCTGACCAGCATAAGGAAGCCAGATTCCCTTAATGACCATGTGACTAATTTCACAAGTGCAAGTGATTCACTTAACAAAGGTGGCAAGGAAGATCGTAAAATGAGGAGAAACTCAGTTCACAAAGGACTCGCTCAGCAACAGAAATTTTGGGCTCGGTTGTGGTCGTAAGTCGAGGTCCACATGTGGGTGGATCTCTCCTGGGCATGCTCAATGTGAAAAGTTAAATAGGACTGACCATAGAATAATAGGGTTGGAAGGGATCTCGGAGGTCTTGCTCTGTTCGGAGACTCTATACCAGGGATGGCTAACCTTTTTGCCATCGTGGGCCAGGAGGGGGAGTCGGGGGGGGGGGTTTCGCATGCACGCATGCCCACACCCATAATTTTATAGGTCCCACCCCTGCTCATGCGCACGATACCCCGCCCCCCACTCCCCCTGCTCCTGGCACACGACGCCCGGTAGTCCCGTTTTTCTTTCTCATCTGGCTCCAGGGCCTCTCTAGGAGTCTGGGGAGGGTGAAAACAGCCTCCCTCTACCTCCTGGAGGTCCTCCGGAGGCTGAAAATGGCCCGTTTGACAATTTCCGGTGGGACTGGAAGTTGTCAAACAGGCTGTTTTCGGCCTCCGGAGGACCTTCGGTAGGGTGGGGAAGGCCATTTTCACTCTCCCCAGACTCCTAGAGAGGCCCTGGAGCCAGGTGAAAGGGAAAAATGGGCCTTCTCCACCCCCAGGCCCTCTGGAGGCAGAAAACACTCTACTTCTGGTGGGCCCAGAAGACCCGAAAATCAGCTGTGCGTGCCGGAGCTGAGCTCACATGCCCGCTGATATGGCTACGTGTCATAGCCATATCAGTGGCTATCACCTGCCATAGGTTTGCCATTACGGATCTATACTATTTGGGACAAATGGCTGTGCAGTCTCTTCTTGGATCTACTTAGATTGAATCTACTTCTCATCTAGGGGTGACAAGATAACAGTGTTCCAATGTTTGAGGGGCTGCCCCAAAGAAGAGGGGGGTCAACCTATTCTCCAATGCACCAGAAAGCAAGAAAAAGAAACAATGGATGGAAACTCATCAAGGAGAGAAGCAACTTGGAACTAAGAAGAAACTTCCTAACAGTGAGGACAATTAAACGGTGGAACAGCTTGCCACCAGAAGTCGGGGGTGCTCCATCTCTGGAGGTTTTTAAGAAGAGACTAGATGGCCATTTGTCTGACGTGGTAGAGGGGACTCCTGACTGAGGAGAGGGTTGGACTACAAGACCTCCAAAGTCTCTTCCAACTCTATGATTCTGTTATAGTGCCATTTGGCAGTCCGAATTGGAGATACAACTGGGTTTCCCATCAACTCCTGGAGATCTTCTCCACCAACCTTCTTCACAGGAGATCGGTGGCCGTGGTGGGATCAAAAAACTCAAGAGGACCCCCGAGATCTCACAGTCAGATCCACCACCTTGGATCCAGATGGCCTTGCAGTCCTTTTCCAAACCTTTGACCACTTTTGGTTGCAAGATCTTTGATTGATGAGCCATACCTGATCTGGTGCCCGGCCCCTGGGAGACTGGAGAGGGGCAGAAGGCTCCCCTGGGGCAAAGCCAACTCCACCAGCGCCATCATCTCCAGGATCTTCTCCTCCTTCGTGTGGTCGGCCAGGGATGTCCATAACTGCTGTCCTGCGAGAGGAAGAAGATGACTGGGTGTGGAGCCTTCACCTGAAGAGCCCTCCCTCAACCGACATCTCCCATCTGCAACACAATCCTTTCAGCAGTTCCAAGAAGGCCCCACACCCAACAGTGGCTTTCCTATATTCGCTTCACGTGCGCCCCTTCCGTGCATGCGCCCAGCCTCGAAAACATGCCTAAATAGGACGCCATAGAGGCAGGTCGCATGGGTACGATCTCTGCTACCGATTCGCTCGAACCGTTACGAACCGACTGAATGTCATCTCTGTCCCCACCCATTTGCAACACTCAGGGTGACCCCCGACGATAGAGGTGAACCTCCAAGTGGCCTCAGCAACTCTCAGAGAGACTACTAATGACCAGAAGACTGCAAGGAATAGAAATCAGAAGTCCCAGAGGTGCTTTTTCAAGAGGCCCTGGGTTTTTTTTTAAATTGATACATTTTTCTTTAATAAACATAAAAATTCTATATCGGGGTCCTCAAACTTGGCAGCTTTAAGACTTGTGGACTTGTGATCCTCCAGCCAGCTATGCTGGCTGGAGGATTCTGGGAGTTGAAGTCCACAAGACTTAAAGCTGCCAAGTTTGAAGATCTCTGATCTATATGAACAGCGTGTTGTCCGAGTACAATTAATTTTGAACAACAAAAAAAATAGAAATAATAGTAATCATAATGTACACATCATTAATAATATTCACATAGTAATAATATTAACTTATCCATACTAGAAAACCTTTATTATATAGTTAATGTATAATATATATAGCTCATTCTCTTAAGCTTTTATTTATTTATTGGTTCGATTTATATGCCGCCCTTTTCTGGAGACTCAGGAGCGGCTTACAATGCGTTAAGCAATAGCCTTCATACTTTTGTATATACCTGCTTAGTAGGGCTTTCGGCCCCTCCTAAGCGGTGTTCTTTTTTTATACAAAGTTAGCTTATTGCCCCCACGATCTGGGTCCTCATTTTACCTACCTCGGAAGGATGGAAGGCTGAGTCAACCTTGAGCCTGGTGAGATTTGAACTCGCAGTAATTGCAGGCAGCTGGCAGCTAAGTGCTATTTAACAGCACTTTAGTTCACTGTGCCACCAAGGCTCTTGATAAACTTTTGAGTTTCTAATCTCTGTTTCTGTTAGTTAGCCATTGGTAAAACAAATCCCATGTTGAAAAATATTCTGTTTCTTCCTTCTCCTTTATTTTGAGTGTTAATCTATCCATCTCTGCACATTCTAATATTTTTTTAATAACACTTTCATCTGAAGGGATCTCTTCATTTCTTCACTGTTGTTCAAACACAATTCTCGCTGCTGTTAACACATGTAAAATTAGATATGCATTCCCTTTATTATACTGCTCTGATAAAATGCCCCAAAAGAAATATTTCTGGTTTAAAATCAATCTGTTGTTTTGTCATTTTTTTTCTAACCGTGTGTGTATTTTTGTGACTTTCTGGTTTTTCTTTGAAGACGTTTCGCTTCTCAACCAAGAAGCTTGCCGAAGTCCAGTTGCCTCTTGAAAAAGCACCATGACCTGAAGGACATGAGAATCTCCATAGATGTTCAATCAGAACTGAGGAAGCTTCTCGGATGAGAAGCGAAATGTCTTCAGGGAAAAAGAAAGGAAGTCCAGAAAAAGCACCTTCTTCCTATTTTCCTCAGCTTGGGTGACCTTGGAGATGTCCTCTCCATTCCTCTCCTGCTACCACCTTGCTCTGGGCCCTCAACCTCCCGGGTGGAATTCCTGCATCCCAGCCAACCTCTTCTCACCAAAATGCCCTCTCAGCATCTCCTGGCAGAGCTTCCTTTGAAGGGCCCGGTACTTCCGTTCCAGTGCTGCCAGCACTTCTGAAGCCTCCTCCGCCTGCACCGAAGGGGCCAGGCCCCTGGAGTCCCACCTGTGGAAGAAAAGGCCCTCCGTCATCAGCATTGGCTTCCTGCTCTCTGGGTAGCGGTTCCTCTACCTTTGGGAGTCTTACAACATGGAGAAAAACTTCGCCCATGCTTGCCGTGGGGTCTCCTAGGAATAGGGAGGGACCTACTGTGGTCTTGAGCTATTTCTGTCCTCCCGATTGGTTCTTAACTGTGTCACTTTGATAGGACTCATTAGTCTGGAGCACATTTGGCATTTGAATTTATTCACTCTCTCCCTTCCTTCCTTCCTTCCTTCCTTCCTTCCTTCCTTCCTTCCTTCCTTCCTTCCTTCCTTCCTTCCCTTCCCTTCCCTTCCCTTCCCTTCCCTTCCCTTCCCTTTCTTTCCTTCCTTCCTCTCTTTCTTTCCCTTCCTTCCTACTTTCCTTTCTTCCTTCCTTCAATATTTTCTTTTTTTCCTTTTCTCTTTCTTTCTCCTTCCTTCCTCTTTCTTTCCCTTCCTTCCTTCCTTTCCTTACTTCCTTATCAATCTCCTTCTTTCCTCCTTTCAATTTTCTTTCTTCCTCCTTCCTTCTTCCTTCATTCCTTCTTCCCCCCCTCCCTTCTTTCCCATTTTCTTATTCTATTCCTCCCTCCCTCCCCTCTTCCCTGTTCCTCCTTCCCTCTCTTTCTTTTTCTTTCTTCTTTCTTTCTTTCTTTCTTTCTTTCTTTCTTTCTTTCTTTTTCCTTCCTTCCTTCCTTCCTTCCTTCCTTCCTTCCTTCCTTCCTTCCTTCCTTCCTTCCTTCCTTCCTCACTCACTTACCCATCTCACCATCCACAGTGATTTTGGGTGGCTTACAATGCAATATCTTTCCCTCCTTTTGACTCCCTGGTCTTCTTCCCACAACCTCTTGGTCCCAGTCCCTCACTGATGGACTGAAGACCAGGTTTGGTCTCTACCTTTATGGATTCTTTCAAAACTTTCCTGAAATACTTTTGTCCCCCCAGGTTTTTCTCAGCATCTAGGGACCCACCTGACTTCCTGTTGCAGGGGTTGGGCCATGTGACCTCTGGTTCCCCACCGAGAGAAGGATCTGTCCATGGTAGCACCAACGGCCTTCACAAGATGAAACACTCCATGAGTTTCAGCAAAAAAGGCTCCCATAATTTCATGTCTATGTTTTCACAATATTTTGCCTGTTCCCAGTAAACACACTGTAACCCGACTTGGAATGTTGTGCAAATCTATTTCTCAAGATTAATCTATGATTCGGTTTATTGGCCAGGCCCAGAAAATTTAGTTAATTCAGTAAACCATGAGTTGGTTAACCCTGGATACGGACAATGGTGTCTAGTGGTTGGATAGGTTCATTTTTCTTCCAAGATATCACAGGAATGACCGACTTAACCTGGTTAAAAGAATTGACTCTTTTCTGCACCAGAACCGAAGAAGCTTCTTGGATGAGAAGTGAAATGTCTTCAAGGAAAAACCAAGACAGTCCAGTTGCCTCACGAAAAGCACTTTTGGGGACAATCTTGACCTGGATGACTGAGAAGCTCCACAGACAAGTTGGTTGTTCCCACTTCTCAAAAGTTAGATGGTCTGAAAGTGAATGTGAGGTGGCTGCCCAGATTTGCATGCCTTCCTGAGAATTGGGTGAGGGGTAGTCTTCAAGGAATGCCCTTCATAAGAGGAGAAGGTCTAGAACCATCTCTAGAACCTTCAACCATGGCCCCAACTCACCCATTGCTCTGGGGCGCTTTGTTGTCCTCTTGAGAGGTCCTTCAGCCGCTGGTGGGCACAGCAGCCCTCCCAAGGTTGTCCACCAAAGACCTGAGTGATTGAGAAGGTGCAGAACGGAGGTGGGTCACATTTTCCTCCTTCCCTCGTAGTAGAGCAGCCATTAAAAGAGGATGGGGAGGGAACAGCTTCAGAGGGAAGGGTGGGTAGCCTCTCATCTTTCTACCCCAACATTTATTGCCCTGAAGGACGCTAGGAGATCTCCTGCCTCTGCTTGGACACAACCCCACTCTCTGTTCAAGCAGGTGACCCTCCCATTCTGGACAAATGATTGTCCAATCTCTTCTTGAAAACCTGCCTTTGGTGGGCCCAGAAGACCTGAAAATCAGCTGCACGTGCTTCTTCTTTGGGGCAGCCCCTCAAACCCTGGAAGGTTGTTATCACGTCACCCCTAGTCCTTCTTTTTATTAGTCCTTCCTTCGTTTCACTGCTATCATGTCAACCCTAGTCCTTTTTTTGTCCAGAATGGTCTCCTTCTTGAGCAGGGGTTGGCCTAGAAGACCTCCAAGGTCCCTTCCACGTCTGTTATTCAATATGCATGGATTCCATGTAACATTTCAAGAAGTTTCCCCTCATTCCATCAAGTCTCATACACGTTGAGCCAATATGAGCAACTGTTATCACCTCTCCTCCTCCAGATCGTTTCTCAAAACTGGTTTGGGTCAACGTCTACTCTTCTTCACAGAAATCCATGACTTCCCTTGGTCTAAAAACCCAACCTTCTCTTCTTGTAGAACAATGCTTTGGTAGAACGTAGAACCTCTCCTACCTGGTAGACAGCAGCTCGCAGCTGGGCCCTTTCTTCTGGCGTCTGGAAAGGTCCACGCTGGAGGTCCCCATGTCCCAGAAGCCCCTGGGTCTCTGGGTGAGGCGGTTTGGCATCCATCTGGAGGCCATGAAGGCCAGCAACTCTCCTTCAAAGAATGGGGAGGAAGTAGCTTTGACGACAATTAAGGTGTATTATGGCAGGACTGCCCTCTCATTCATTCTCCTAGAATACAAACCCCATCACTCAGGCTGGTTGGGGATGATGGTATACCCAACCCAGGCTTGAAGACAGCTGGCGCCTTTCTCTTGGCTTCCTGCTCAGAGCAGGTTGGAGTTTGATGACTTAAAACTATGTTTCTCAACCACAGCATGACTGGCTGGGGGATTCTGGGAGTTGAAGTCCACCCGTCTTAAAGCCTGCCGGCTGGGGAATTCTAGGAGTTGAAGTCCACCCATCTTAAAGCCTGTTGGCTGGCCAAAGCCTGCAAAGTCCTCAGACTCTCCCACCCCCTCAAAAAGAGCTGGTTTTGCAGAGCCCACAAGCCAGGGGGAAGCCTCACTTGGTACTGATTAGGCTTAACCTTGGTTACTTTCCAGAGGAGGTAGGTGGGTGGGGGATGGTTGCTGAGCTTGGCCATCAGGAAGAGGGACCCTTCAGCCTATAAACCCCTACAAGGGGGGAGCCCCTCATCAGCCCCAAGTGGGGTGGGGGGGGGCAGGGGAATTGGCCAATGTTGCTCAGAGGAAACACGGAGGGGCATCCCTGAGGAGTCAAGAGGGACCAAGGAAAGGAGGGGAAGAGGGGCAGCATCCTTCCTCCACCTCTATCGGCTGTTCCTCCTTACCTGCTTTGGGGGGTAGAAGGAAAAGAGCCACCCATCCCCAACCTCCTACCTCTACAACTTTGGAGACTTGGTTGCGGAGAACGGTACTCCCCAGCTTCCCTCCAGGGAAGTAAAGAAGCCAGGAACCTCTCAGCTGATACCCCCCCCACTCCCCTGGCCTCAATTATTCAAGGGCTGCCTGATATACGAGAGCCGCAACGCTCCCCCACACCCAGAGAGCGGGCCACTCCGGTTACAGGCACCAGCTTCTCTCTTTCTCTCTCTCTCTCCCTTCCTTTCATTCTCTTTCTCTCTCTCGTTTATTCTTTCTCATTTTCTCTCATTCTCATTCTCTCTCTCATTCTGTCTCTCCCATTCTCTTTCTTTCATTCTTTCTCTCATTCTCGTTCTCTCAATCTCTCATTCTCTCCCATTCATTTTCTCCTTATCTCTCATTCTTTCTTTCATTCTTTCTCTTATTCTCTCATTCACTTTATTTCATTCTTTCTTTCTCACTTTCACTCATTCTCATTCTTTATATTTCTCTCCCAATCTTTCATTCTTTCTCATTCTTTTTCTCATCTCGCCTTCTTTCTTTCATTCTTTCTTATTCTCATTCCCTCTCATTCTCTTTATATTTCATTTTCTCACTTTCTCTCATTCTCATTCTCTCTCAATCTTTCTTTCATTCTCTCATTCTCATAATCCCTCATTCTCTTCCATTTATTTTTATCTTTCATTCTTTCTCATTCTTTTTCTCATCTCGCCTTCTTTCTTTCATTCTTTCTCTTATTCTTTCTCATTCCCTCTCATTCTCTTTATATTTCATTTTCTCACTTTCTCTCTTTCTCATTCTCTCTCTTTCTTTCCCAATCTGTCTTTCATTCTTTCTTTTTCTCTTTATCTCTCGTTCTCTCTTTCTCCCCCATTCTCTCTCTCTCTCTCTGTGTAAGGTGCAATCTTTGCACCTTGTTAGCCTCAGAAATAAACCAGGCTGGGTATCTGGTGGGCCCAGAGCAGGGGGATGGGTGGGGGGCTCTGAGGCCTTTGTGAACACTCAGGGGCACCATAAGAGGGACTCCCTCATCCACAGCACAGTCTTTCCTCCCCAAGGAGGGTACAGGCCTCCCACGAAGCCAAGAGGGGAGAAAGCATGGAAAGGGGAGAGATTTGGGTGTGTAAAGGTAGACTGCCTTAAAATCCGATGCTCTCCATTGTATGTGTCGGAGGATTCCATGCATTGCAGTTGATCTAACTTCTTTGCTCCAGGCACAAGAGCTTTGCTCTCTCTCTCTCACACACACACACTCACAGACACACAACCTGCTCCACTGGCCTCTCTGTTCTCCCCTGTGCTGTGACTGTCCCTCTGAGGAAGGGTCCCCAGATCAGCCCCCCCCCCAAAGACATTGATGCTCCTCCCAGGACTACAGCTCCCCTCATAGAGGACTGGGGTGCGTGTGCAGAGGGGGGAGGCTTAATGGTGGAGATGGGGGGAGAGAAGAGGTTTCTCTCTGGGGCACCAAGCAGGGACCAAGTCTCTCTCTCTGGCTCTGCAGGGCTATGGGGCAGCCGCAGGAGAAGCTCCCCAGAGCCAGCGACCACTCCACTTACTTGAGCGGAATTGAGGGGGGGGGGAAGAGGGACAAATCCTCCCTTCCAGGTATAGTCTATCACACACACACACACCAACACACCCCAAGAATCAGATATAGGTAGTCCTTGACTTACAACAGTTCATTTAGTGACCTTCGAAGTTACATCGGTACTGGAAAAAGTGACTTAGGATCATTTTTCACACTTACGACTCTTTCAGAATCCCCCTGGTCACCGTGATTTACATTCTGATGTTTGACAACTGACTCACATTTACGACGGTTGCAGCGTCCCGGGGTCACCCCTTTCTGCAACCTTCTTACAAGTCAATGGGGAAGCCAGAATCACTTAAGAACCGTATTATTAACTTATCAAAGGCAATGATTCCATGAACAAATGTGGCCAGAAAAGTCGTAAAATGGGGCGAAACTCACTGAACCCAATTTCTCACTTAGCAACATAAATTTTGGGCTCGGTTGTGGTCTTAAGTCGAGGGATACCTGCGCTTTATTGTATTCTGCCTATAATACAGGAATCTCCCCGTACTGCCACCCTCAGTCTGGGAACCGACAGAGGAAGGCTCAAGGATTCAAGGCTAACGCTCCACTTAAGTCCTTTTCCATTCCTGGCTGGGTGTTTCCCAACACACACACCAGCGGTGGATTGCCCCCAGTTCGCACCAGTTCTACAGAACCAGTTGTAAAACTGGTGGGAGGCTCCGCCTACCAACCCCGACGTCATCAAAACGCTTCTGTGCAGAAGAGTGTGTGCACACGTGAGTGAATCGAAAACACATGCAGCCCCCTTGCAAACTGGTAGTAAAATAGAACCCACCTGACACACACACACACACACACTCCAATTGGGCCAGGCACCCTAGGAGCCCCTGATCTGAACACAACAAGCTTTCCATCTTACCAAGCTCAGCAATTCCATAATGCGTGGCACAATCCCCACTGAAAACTTGACTGTTTGTTTGTGTGTGTGTGTGTGTTGTGGCCCGCCAATGGCCTGCACAGATTGTTGCTGATCCGAGGAGGCTGGTGTGGTGCTGCGCCAGCAGACTGTGTTCGAGTTGGACAATGAGGAGGCTGGAGAAGAGGTGGTGCCAGAGGCGAGGATTCAGCCAGGGCCTTCAGGAGCTCCCATAAGTGAAGAGGAAGAAGAGGAGGAGCCTCTTCTCGATGCACCGGTGCGCAGAGCGGCCAAAAGGCAGGAGTGGCTCCTCAGGAGGTCTCCTTGAGGGTAAGGCTTGGGGCTAATTGGCCACTCCCTTAGCCTATTTAAGGAGGAACCCCGACTGAAGCAATTTGTAGGGAACAACTTTAGTTTGCTTATCATTGCGTTGAGATGTCTCTGCAAACCTTGCTTCTGGGCTTTCTGCCAACTCCAGTAAGAAGAGTCTGACTATCTTATCTGTGGAATTCTGGCAGGCTGTTAAGAACGCTTATTAACAGCCGGCATTTGCTAAAACTGTGTTATTTGAGTAAACTAAGTTTTGTTCAGAGTTTGTGTGTGCTGTGTTCTTTGGGATCTGTAGCTGGGGCAGAACAGTGTGTATGTAGGGTTGGAATGATTGTGCTTTTGCCCAGTGGTGAAATCTGAACCAGTTTGCTACCGGTTTGCTGGCTGTGCATGCGTACTGTGGGTCAAACACGCACTGCATGCTGTGTGCACAGTACACGCTAAAAGGAGGCTTGGGAATATAAGTAGAACAGCGGGAGTGGGGTGGGAGTGGGGAATCAGATGTGCCGTGCAATTTAGCTTTGCTAGAAATCAGGATTTCCTGCTTGTTAACAAAGCTAAGCCGCCCGGCACAGCTGATCGTTGGAAAGATTTTTTTTAAACTAGCGTTTTTCCCAAACCGGCGTGAATGGGTAGCATTTTACCCCTGCTTTTGCCTAGAAAATTGAGGAAGGGCAGGAAAGGAGGGAAGATCTGAAGGTCATCAATTTTACAAGTTTCTTATGGTCAAAGACCATCAAAATGAGGGCGAGGTGCACACCCTGAAAGACCATAGAAAATAAATCAGGGTCTAGAAAACAATACTAATATCCATTTTATTTATTGAAGTTATATGAAACCCATCTAACTATCCAAATTATAAAAAACCACCAGATACAAAACCGAAGGTCTAACTGTCATAAAAAACAAACAAACATCTAAAAGGGTTAGAAACATTAGAGGCTTGTAGGGGAGCATGAAGCATTAGTAGCACTCTATCTGACGAACTAGATCCTCCTTAATTCTACTTTAGGGCACAGGTCACCCTCGGATGGATTTGAAGCGCTAACATGTACAGCCTGCCACAATACTGTCTGTTGTAGCAAGGCTCACATCTGCAAGCAGCTGGGAGCCATAGAATTGTCAGGTGTGTAGCAGGGATTCATCTTCTTCTTCTTTTAACAACCCCATCATCCCTTGCGGGGTGGAGACTGGGCAATTGAATGGAGCTGAGCATTTACTGGCCAGATGCCCTTCCTGTCCCCAGTGCGGAGTTTTATTCGGCAGATAAATTCTCAGTGTGCCCAGAGAGGGAAATATCTATCTCCACTTAGGATCAAACTCACAGCCTCCTGATTGTGAGGGGAGAGCTTCACCTCTAGGCCACTCATGTGCACCCTGGATTATTCATGCAATAAAGAGGGGGAAGGAAGAGAAAAAGAGAGAGGTTGTCACAAACTATCTTGATTTCCAGCAACACTCAAGGAAGGAGCAGCTCAGGGCTGCAAGGGGGCACCACCCGTATTCCCAGCTGGCTCCTGCGGACGGTTGTGTGAAGGAAGGCCTGCAGAACAACAAGGGCCCCCCTGGTGCTTTGCTGCCATTTCGCTCAGTAGACGGTGGACAACTCTCCCTTGTTCCGTGTCACCTTCTGAATGGAAGTCCCTGGCGAGTTCTCTCAGACGCACCCCCAGATGCTTCTGTTCCACAGGATGGTCCCCTGGCACCTCCAAGCAGGCCTTGTACGCCCGCAACGCTGCCTGCCTCTGCCCCTTCTTGAGGAGAAAATCCCCCCAGTGCAGATAGAAAGACTGCTGGCATCTCTTGGTGGCGGTTGGCAGGTCCTCCATCACGGCCAGGTAGACCTCCTCCTCGTAAAGCTGGCACCTTTCTCCATACAAGTTCGCCAGCTTCAGCCGGGAAAACATGGATACAGGATTCTCTTCCAGAGACCGTCTGAAGCACCCAATGGCGTCCTCCATGATCTCTGCTCGGTTCCCCTCAGATCGTCGATCTAAGAGGTCCGTGTAACAGATGCCAAGGTCGTAGTGGAGGAGATAGTAATCCCCACAGAGGGCGATGGCCTTCTTCAAGGTAGAAATGGCTTGGGAAGGAGAGTGGAACTTATAAACCTTGGCGGCCATTCTCAGGAGTTCTGGGTTGAGACTGTTCTGGACCACGTCGTCAGCAAGGTGCCAAGCTCTTTCATCATCTTTTATACGGTAAGTCTGTGCCAAGTATACTTTGGCTTCATAATTTTCGGGGTGGCTACGGATCAGCCCTTCCAGCAACCTCCGGCTCTTTTCCTGTAACTTGTGATCATCGTAGGAGTGTGTCCAGGAAGCGAAGGTGGAGAAGGCCAGGCCCTCCTGGAGCTCCACGCTTGGTTCCTGCAGCTCCAGAGCCTTCTGGAAACACTCCTTGGCCAGCTGGCCGTTCCGGAAGCCCATGGCCAAGAGGGACCAGCCCTTCTGGGCGTAGACCTCCAGGATCGGGGCCGAATATGGCTCAGGGCTGGACAGGTCCCGGCAAATCTGGCGAATCTGGGCCAAGTAGAGATCCACCTTGTCATAATCGGTCAAGTGGTAATAGATCCAGGCGAAGTTCCCGTACACCAGCAGGACCTGGCGTGAGAAGGTCCCCGGAGGCTCCTTCCTCAAGACCTCCTTGGCTTCCTGCAGGGTGGCCAGGGCCTCTTTGGGGCTCCCCTCCAGGTGGTGCAGGTAGGCCTTCAGGGCAAGGTAGGTGCCCCGGTTGCGGAGAGGGCCGTGCTCCAGGCGGAGAGCCAGTGTAAGCAGGGTATGCCTGATGTTCATCTTGTCCTTGACCTCAAAGTCCCAGGTGAAGTGACACTGCAGGCGCTGGAGCTTCTCCTTCAGGGGTCTGCGGTGGGGTGGGAGCGGGGGAAGGAGAAGACAAAAGGAGACCTGGGTGAGAGGCAAATGATACCTGCCATGTGTTTGTGTGTGTGTGTGTGGTGGGCTGAGACAATGTATTGACCACAAACGGAGCTGTTCAGGCCGGGCCAGAGCATGTGAGCCTGGCCACATCTGGCTACTCATGGAGAAGCAGACACTGCCACCCTCTGGACCCTCGATTCCCCTCGGGACTCCTTGGATGAGGGACCCACTCTTTTGGGTCTTGCGAAGAGGCTAGCTTCCAAGGAAGGGAACCTGCTTTAGCCTCCTGTCTGCAGGGAGGAGATCCACGGAACACCCCTCTTAGAAGCTTTCCTGCCCCCCTTGATGGTCCTCAGGGGACCCCCATGTGGCTGCCTTTGCTCTTCTTCCCCTTCCTCACGCCTAGGGGTGGGGTACAGTCTTTGCACCTCCAAAATAAACGATACAGGTAGTCCTTGACTTACAATCATTTGCTTAGTGACCATTCAAAATGAAAACGGCACAGAAGGAAAGTAACTTATGGTCGTTTTTCACACTTACAACCATTGCAGCATCCCTATGGACATGTGACAACAGACATAGGACTGTTAGGAAATGAGTATTATCTACCTTGTTGGGTTGGCAATATATAAAGCATCAATGTAGCTTTAAGACTGCTGTATTGCATCATGCTGTGTCCTGATTGGTTAGCTCTGTAGCCAATCTCCTTAAGAGGGAGCTAGAAACCTGGTTTGTTTCTCTTTGCTGTTCTTGCTCTGATATCTCTGTAAGCTACTGTTTGCAAATCCAGAAGAACTCTTTATTCTGAATGACTGTGACGACTGGTAAGAAGACTTTGTTGTTGGATTATCCCTGGACTGTTGTTTTGCTATCTCCTGCTTTATATTGTATGACCTGGACTGTTTATTAGACTGTGCCTTACTCTTTCCTGAAAGTAAAGTACAACTCACTGTCTCTGTGTGTTGCCTGTGCTTATTTGTATCTACTCTCCATTGATTTCATGTGCTACTCAAGGGTTACTTTGCGAATTCCTTAACAAGGATGCTTGGCAACTGACTCACATTTACGACTGTCACAGTGTCCCAGGGTCACGTGAACCCTTTTGTGACCTTCTGACCAATTCACTTAACAACCGTGTGACTCGCTTATCGACAGCAGAGATTGGGTTAACAACTGTGGTAAGTGAAGTTGTAAAACGGGGCCAAACTAACTCGACAAACAAGTCTTCACTTAGCGACAGCAATTGTGAGCTCCGTTGTGGTTGTAAGTCGAGGACTACCTGCACTTGGCTTCTTTGGGGCACAGAGCATCCGCAGTTGCCCCTGAGCTGGCTCTGCACTTGTGCGAATGTCCGGGGGTGGGTGGGTGGGGGGACTCCATAGAACCGTGATGGTGAACCTGTACCATGCAGAGCCCTCTTTATAGGCATGCATGCCATCTCCAGCTGCTCTTTCTGGGCGCTGGAGCACCGGAAAACAGGCCCAAAAACACCCCCCAAAAGAGGCCGTTTTTCAAGACAAAAATGCCCAGAAAACGGCTCAAAAAAATGGCCTGAAAATGGCCCCCAAATGGCCCGGAAACAGCCAAAACGGCCATGCGCATGCTGTCCACCTGGTCTTCATGTCTCTGGCGCCCTGGCACACACATGGACGTGTGTCCCGGTTTGGGCACTTGGTGCCGAAAAGGTTTGCCATCACTACCATAGAAGCTTCACCCCTTTGTAGCCCTGCCATGGAACAGGGCTCCCTCGCAGCCAGGAGGAGGGAGATGGTGGAAAGGGGGAGGGGGGCAATTTTGAAACTCCTTGTGGGGTGGACGACTGCACCAAAACCCACTTAAATCCGGTGCCCTCCCTGGTTCCCGTCTTTTCTCAGGGCAACCTGGTCTACCCAATTACGGGATGGAGCATCCTGCTTCTTCCGCCTTTCAGCCCCAATCCAGGAGCCTTCGCGGGGGGTCACTTTTACGACAAACGATTATGTTAAGTTTATGCTTTCCCCACAAAGAAATAAAGAGAGGCTGGTATAGATTTATTTCAAGCTATTTAGCTCTCCTCAGCTAGCCATGCCCTTCTGGGATTCGAACCTGGGTGAAGAAGGGCACGGCTAGCTGAGGAGAGCTAAATAGCTTGAAATAGATCTATACCAGTCTTTCTTTCTCTGTGGGGAAAGCATAAACTTAACACTCCATTGTTACAGATTTCAGAGGGAGTTTCTTCTTCTTTTCTTTCTTTCTTTCTTTCTTTCTTTCTTTCTTTCTTTCTTTCTCTTTCTTTCTTTCTTTCTTTCGATTTTTATCCCGCCCTTCTCCAACTGGACTCACTTGTTGATGGGCCCTCTTGCTGGGGAGGGGCTCCGAGGGGTGCCAGGGCTGCCCAGTTGGTCCCCAGCTGGGATGGGTGGGGGGGCAGCCTCGGCAGGAGCAGGGCAGCTTTTGCGAAGTCTGGGGGGGGGGGGCGCACAGAAGGGGAGCAGCTGCCTTTGGCTGTTCCCGAGTCTCGCTGGGGGTGGGTGGGGGGCCTACCCGCAACGCCGCTTCCCCCAGTCAGGCTCCCGCTCCGGCTCCTTCGGGGCTGCAGAGACGGACACGGGGGTTCTTGGAGAGTCTGGGGGGGGGGCGTTGTGGGGCAGGTGGGGAGTTACCTGTCTCGTTGGGGGCCTCGCTCCGGCTCCTTCGGGGTCCAAAAACATTGGAGAGCCAGGATGCGCCTCGGGCCGCCCTCCCTCCTCCGAGCCCCTCTGAAAGGCAGGGGCCACGGGCTGGAATTGCAGCAACCGGACCACCGGGGGGGGGGGGGGGGGGAGGAGGGAAACTCAGGTAATTGATGGGGGCGGACAGGGACTTGGTCGTAGCAGCCCCCTCCCCCTCATTTTACAGGGAGAGCCATTCCCCGGGATTCCGCCGGACCCTCCCCATTAGGGACCCGTCTCCCTCTGTTCCTTGGGGGGCTCCGTTCCGACACCCCCACCTCCCCGCCTACCTCATCCTGCCACACTGTCCGCGCACCGGGTTCCCTCTCCGGAGTTTGGGCACAACGACGGGAGTTCGGTCAGGTAGGCGGACGGGGTGGTCCTGCCGGAGAAATGGAAAACGAAAGCAGGTGGGGGGGGGGACGAAGGGGAGGGGGGACGCGGCCAATGGCCAGGCCAGGTTGGATTGGTTGGGGGTTGAGGTGGGGGGGAGATGGACAGGGAAAGCGCATTCAGGCCACCTGCTTCGCGGGCAAATGGGCCGTCCAGCCAACGGCGTTCGGACGACCCCACCCGGCTTAGCGCGAGTTTTGTTTCGTGGGGGCCATTTATGTGCAGGGCGGGGGGAGAAGGGGGGCTGCAGCTGTGGGAACCCAGGCCCTTTTGGCGGGGCGGGCTCGTTCTCGGGTCCCTTGGAGCCTCTCGCCGGAGGAAGCCCCCTCCCCGATGCCCCTCTCCCTTAGAAGCGCCCCAATTGCCTTTCTTTTCCTTTCCCTCTCCTTCTTTCTCTGCGTTTGTGTGCGTGTATCGGAGGATTGGATGAATTGCACGTGGATCCAAGTGCTTTGCTCCAGCCGCGAGAGGGAGGGGGGAGGGCGGCCCACCGAATAGCAGAGTTGAAAGGGACCTTGGAGGTCTTCTAGTCCAACCCCCTGCTTAGGCAGGAAACCCTACACCACTTCAGACAAATGGTTATCCAACCTCTTCTTAGAAACTTCTAGTGTTGGAGCAGTTACAACTTTTGGAGGCAAGTTGTACCACTGGTTAATTGTTCTCACTGTCAGGAATTTTCTCCTTAGTTCTAAGTTGCTTCTCTCCTTGATTAGTTTCCACCCGTTGCTTCTTGTCCTACCCTCAGGTGCTTTGGAGAATAGCTTGACTCCCTCTTCTTTGGGGCAGCCCCTGAGATATTGGAAGACTGCTATCATGTCACCCCCAGTCCTTCTTTTCATACCCAGTTCCTGCAACCGTTCTTCATCTGTTTTAACCTCCAGTCCCCTAATCATCATCTCTTCTCTGCCCTCTTTCCAACATCGTTTTTATAGCCCGAATCTCCCCTTCTTGAGGAAGCCCTGCTGGGCACCAGAGGTGCTCAGAGGCAGTGAGTAGCAGCAGGGCCCCCTGTGAGCAAAAGCCCCCTTTGGGAAGACCCCTCAAGGGGGGAAGATTTCGGCAAAGATTTCTTGGTTTTAGAGGTAGCCTCATTTCTTCAGAATGTCCTGTCTTTAGGTCTTTAGCTACCCAGTTAAGGCAGGTTGTGGGAAGGGGTTCCATAACCCCATCTGGAAGAATTGAATTAAATCGCCTGGGGAGGTACATACCTTAAATTTGCCAAGTTTGAGAAATGTAAGGTTAGAAGAAAGTGGCTGAAATGTAAATGCACTTGAACTGAAATGTTTTTAGTAGGGGAAAAAAAACTACTTTATTTTGTTTTTTTTAAAATTTATTATTATTATTAAATGTCTACCTGCTCATTTCACTTTACTGACTGTGGGCACGAAGAGTCCTTGGTGCTCTCTGAGCTCGCTTGTTTTCCTGGAGACATTTTGTTACCCAACTAGATAACATCATCAATGTTAGAAGGGATTGAGAAAACGGTACTTCCCTCTAGTACTGATGTTAACTAGCTGAGTCATGAAAAGTCTTCAAAAAACGCCCCCAAACAAACACAAAGCACTAAGAACACCAGTCCTGCCCCCCCTCCTCCTCCTTTCTGCAAACCCCCTGCCTTCTGACACTGATGATGCTCCCTAGTTGGGTCATAAAACTTAATGTGTTATTGCTTAACGCATTGTAAGCCACCCTGAGTCTCCGGAGAAGGGCGGCATATTAATATTAATATTAATATTAATAATAATAATAATAATAATAATAATAATAATACATCTGCAAGAAAACAGCCAAACTCAGAGAGCACTCATTTCAAAACAGCTACCAATATTCTCCCTTATTGACTTCAGACAGTTTACAACATAATAAAACCACATAAATAGATGAATAAAGGCAAATCTTAAAACAGGATTAAAAGTAAATTAAAACCTAGGCTGGCCCAAACGTGTGAAATCTTCCTGAGTGGGTAGACAGTTCTCTTCCCCGGCATGGGCCATTGCATGAGTTTGATTAATATAAATAAATAAAACTAACCCCCCTCCTCCCAATCTGCTTCCCCCCTTCTCCTTCATATGCCCGTAATTTTGTTTGTATGTTCATTTTATCAAATACTTATTTATACTTGGTGATTTTAATTTTTGTTTTATGCTGGAAGCTGCCCAGAGTCGCTTCGAAACAACACATGCAGCAATTAAATAGAGATAAATGATAGATCACAGATAGAGATAGATAAGACAGTAGGTGATAGATATAAATGATAGATATATCATATATAAATAGAGAGGGGGCGCATAGATAGATAGAGATGAATGGATGCATAGATAGGTAGTTAGGTAGATAGACTAGATAGATAGATAGACAGATAGATAGATAGACAAGATATAAATGATAGATCATTGATAGCTGATAGCTGATAGATATAGAAGAGAGAGAGAGGGCATAGAGAATGGATGGACATATAGATAGATAGAAAGGTAGATATAGAAATGAAGATAGATAGATAGATAGATAGATAGATAGATAGATAGATAGATAGATAGATAGATAGAAAAAAAAGAAAGAAAGAAAGAAAGAAAGAAAGATATAATAAAAAACGTGTGGAGGGATTCGCCATTCCAGGCAGGGATCGGGCGCTCGCCTAGTTTGCAAAACTCTCTCGTCGCTCGGGGTCTCCCCAAAGAGAGCAACACCCCACACCCGCAAGAGTGATGCCGAGGACGCCCACTGACAGCGCCCCACTGCCCAGGAAAACTTTCTTCCGGACTCGGGGGGGGGGGTGTCCCGGGTCGCCGGGAGTGGCTCGGCCGTCCTCCCCTCTGGCTCCCGGAACGAAGGATTTGGATTCCCCGCACAGGATCGCATCGTCGGACGGCAGTGGATAAGCGCATCGCGTGGCATCACATCGCCGGGCCGCTGGGGACAAGCGCTGGGCGGATTCAGTCCTCCCCGCCTCCCGGGACGCTTCCAGGGAGGAAGCAAGCAAGCAAGGAAGGGGGGGGGGGCTTTAAAGCTGAACCCGGGTTCTCCCCGGGCATCCGACGCCGGAGAGGGTCTAAGAAACAGGGTGGCGACCCCGCCCCACCACCTGGATTCTTATAATCTTATAAGATAATAACAGTTGGAAGGTCCCTTGGAGGTCTTCTAATCCAGCGCCCCCCCCCCCCCGCAACTTTTGGACCTCAGGGACCACCAGGTTCCTAACTTTAAATCCCGCGGACCACTAATACGAATTCAGCGCGCAGCTTGCTGAACTCCCAATGACGGGATGGGGTCCTTCAGGCACTCTCCCTCCTCTCCCTTTCTTTCTCTCTCTCTCTCTTTCTTTCTCTCTTTCATTCCCTCTGTCTTTCTCTCTTTCATTCTGTCTCTTTTTCATTCTCTCTCTCTCTGCCTCTTTCTCTCTCTCCCCCTCTCTCTCATTCTCTCGGATTCCCTCTATTTCATCCTGTCTTTCTCATTCTGTCTCTCTCTTTCTCTGATTCCCTCTCTGTCTCTTTCTTTCTCTCTTCCATTGTCTCTCTCTCTCATTCTCTCTCTCCTCCCCCACTCTTTCTCAGTCTCTCTTTCAGTCTCTCTCTGATTCTCTCTCTCCCCCCCCTTTCTTTCTTTCTTTCTTTCTCTCTCTCATCTCATGGGCCAGCCGGTATTTTGGGGCTGAGAGGAAGCCAAGCGTCTTCCCGAGAGACCGAGGTGCCCGGAGCACCAACAAGGACCGGAAGAAACGGCCGGCGAGATCCAGCAAGAGACGAAGCTTCGCTCCCGTTCTGCAAGATGGAGCGGATCTCCATCCCCCGCCCTTCCCTTCTCAGGCCAGCCAGGCGAGGAATGACTGGGAAGAGAGGGCGAGGGGCGGGAACAGCCACTGGTGGGTTCAGCCAATAGGAAGGGGAAGAAACAGCCCGAGGTTGCCGCCACCCGTTGCTTCGTCCCGCCTGCACCCCCCCCGCCCCCCCCCCCCATTACCTTATTCGGGCCTTTGCGCTGCAAAGTTGCAAGTTTACAGCCCCATCACGAGCTGCCTGCCCGGTCCCATATTCCAGAGCTCTCTAGAGTCTCAGGACTGGGCAGTGCTCATCCCGGAGCAGCTCCTCCGCCCGGGTGCGCTGCGGACCACCGGTTGGTGACCACTGTTCTAGTCCAACCCTCCGCTCAATCAGACCAGTGTTTCTCAACCTTGGATGCTTGAAGATGGGGGGACTTCCCCCCCCATCTTCAAGCTTCCAAGGTTGAGAAACACTGCCCTAGACCATTTTAGACATGTGGCTGTCCAGTCTTTTCCTAAAAACCATCACAAACTCTAGTGGCAAGCAGTTCCACTGGTTAATCGTCCTCACTGTCAGGAAATGTCTCCTTAGTTCTAAATTGGCTTCTCCCCTTGATTAGTTCCACATTCACAACAACTGCAGCCCCCAGCCCCGTGCCACAGGCTCAAAGAAAGCGAGGGTCGCCCGGAGTGCGGTGGGTCGTCTGAACGCGGTTACTAGAGGGTCGGGTAACCCGTGAAACACGCGGTCTAGGCGGTTTCCCCTTGTCAGCCCGACAGTCGTCCTTAGACGAGGCGGGCGGCGCCCAAACTCGAACCAACACAAACAACCCAGCAAACGAAGCAACCAACAAAAAGTCAATGGCTCATCGCTGGTCCATCCTCAGCGATCGCCTCTCCCGCTACTTTCACTTTCGATTTTCAGAACGCTGGAAGCGGAAAACGAAACCAGCGCTCTGCCCGCCCGTCTCTTTGCGTTTTGCTCCAGATCGGGAGAGGCAGCCGGAGCGCGAGCAGTGTGCAAGGATGAGGTAGGCGGGGGTGTGTGAGGGCTGGGGACAGCGGAGCCCCGCCCCCCACTCCAGGAATAGAGGGTCCCTAAAGGGCGAGGGTCCCGTGGGATTTGGGGAGCGTCTCTTCCTTGTAAAACGGGTGGGGGGGGCTGCTATAGCCAGGTCTCTCTCTCCCCCCCCCCCATCAAGTACCTGAGTCCCCCCCCTCCCCAGTGCGGTTCTCCGGCTGCAACCCCAGCCCGTGGCCCCTGCCTTTTCAGAGGGGCTCGGGGGGCGGGGAGAGGGGGAGGCGGTCTGGGCTCAACCCGGCTCTCCGGCGCCTTCCAGCCCCCAAGGAGCCGGAGCGACAACTCGGCATGGCAGGCGTGGACGCCGGAGAGACTCCGGAACGGGCAGCTCTCCTCTTGCCCCACAACCGACCCCCCCCCCCCCAAACAATCCCCTTGCCCACCACTGACTCCCCAACAATCCCCTTGCCCGCCTCTGCAGCCTTTTGCAGCCCCGAAGGAGCCGGAGCGAGACCCTGGGGGGCGGGGGAGGCGGCGTTGCGGGCGTGCCCCCCAACGAGACTCTGAAACAGGCAAAATCCGCTCCCTTTCTGCCCCCCCCCCCCCCGCAGACTGCACAAGCTTCCCTCCTGCTCCCAGCTGAAGGACCAGCTCCCCATAGCCGGCGTAGCCTTAGCATCCCCATAGAGTCCAACTCAAACAGAGGGCCCCACAACCCCCCTCCCCCCAGACTCTCCAACAACTTCCCTGTCTGCCTCGGCTGGGGAGGCGGCTTTGGGGGTGGTGGGGAGGAGCAGGGAGACTCTGGAACTCAGCTCCTCTCCAGCCCCACCGACCCTTGGCCTCTCCCTCCGGCTTCCCCTCCATGAAAAGAGACTCTGCAATTGTGGGCAGCCTCAAAGCTGAGACCGCCCCCCCCATCCCAGATAGCCAAGGGCTGGGCAGCGGTGGCATCCCCAGAGAGTCGGAGGGACATTCAGTCACTCTGAAGTGTGGCCGAGAATGGAGAGCATTGGACTTAAAGGCAGTCCACCATTGCACACTCAAATTTCCCCCAGTTTCCCCCCCTCTCCCCCCTCCTGGGAGACCTGTTCCTCCCCAGGGATGAAAGACCATGCTGTGGTTGAGGGGGGTCTTTTTTATGGAGCCCCCTGGGTGTTCACAAAGGACGCAGAGTCCCCACAGTGGCAACCTTGGCTACTCTGTGCCCACCAGATACCCAGCCTGGTCTATTTTTGAAGGTCACAAGGTGCAAAGATTGTCCTTATACACAGAGAGGGGGAGGGGGAATGAGGAAGGGGAAGAAGAGCAAAGGCAGCCACATAGGGGTCTCCTGAGGACCATCAAGGGAGGCAGGAAAGCTTCTAAGAGGGGTGAGCAGAGATCCTGTTCCGTGGATCTCCTCCCTGCAGACAGGAGGCTAAAGCAGGTTCCCTTCCTTGGAAGCTAGCCTCTTCGCAAGACCCAAAAGAGTGGGTCCCTCATCCAAGGAGCCACAAGGGGAATCGACGGTCCAGAGGGTGGCAGTGTCTGCTTCTCCATGAGTAGCCAGATGTGGCCAGGCTCACATGCTCCCGCCCACCACACACACACACACACACACACGGCAGGTGTCGTTTGCCTCTCACCCAGGTTTCCTTTTGTCTTTTCCTTCCCCCGCTCCCACCCCACCGCAGACCCCTGAAGGAGAAGCTCCAGCGCCTGCAGTGTCACTTCACCTGGGACTTTGAGGTCAAGGACAAGATGAACATCAGGCATACTCTGCTTACACTGGCTCTCCGCCTGGAGCACGGCCCTCTCCGCAACCGGGGCACCTACCTTGCCCTGAAGGCCTACCTGCGCCACCTGGAGGGAAGCCCCAAAGAGGCCCTGGCCACCCTGCAGGAAGCCAAGGAGGTCTTGAGGAAGGAGCCTCCGGGGACCTTCTCACGCCAGGTCCTGCTGGTGTACGGGAACTTCGCCTGGATCTATTACCACTTGACCGATTATGACAAGGTGGATCTCTACTTGGCCCAGATTCGCCAGATTTGCCGGGACCTGTCCAGCCCTGAGCCATATTCGGCCCCGATCCCGGAGGTCTACGCCCAGAAGGGCTGGTCCCTCTTGGCCATGGGCTTCCGGAACGGCCAGCTGGCCAAGGAGTGTTTCCAGAAGGCCCTGGAGCTGCAGGAACCAAGCGTGGAGCTACAGGAGGGCCTGGCCTTCTCCACCTTCGCTTCCTGGACACACTCCTACGATGAGAAGTTACAGGAAGAGGGCCAGAAGTTGCTGGAAGGGCTGATCCATGGCCACCCCGAAAATTATGAAGCCAAAGTATACTTGGCACAGATCCTCTGTAGGAAAGATTGTGAAAGAGCTTGGCACCTTGCTGATGATGTGGTCCAGAACAGTCTCAACCCGGAACTCCTGAGAATGGCCGCCAAGTCTTATAAGTTCCACTCTCTCTCCCAAGCCATTTCCACCCTGAAGAAAGCCATTGCCCTCTGTGGGGATTACTATCTCCTCCACTACGACCTTGGCATCATTTACATGGAACTCTTAGATCGAGGAGCTGAGGGGAACCGAGCGGAGATCGTGGAGGATGCCATTGGGTGCATCAAACAGTCTTTGGAAGGCAATCCTGAATCTGTGTTTTCCCAGCTGAAGCTGGCAAAGTTGTATGGAGAGAGGTGCCAGCTTTACGAGGAGGAGGTCTACCTGGGCGTGATGGAGGAACTCCCAACTGCCAGCAAGAGAGTCCAGCAGTCTTTCTATCTGCACTGGGGGCATTTTCTCCTCCAGAAGAAGGGGCAGAGGCAGGCAGCATTGCAGGCGTACAAGGCCTGCTTGGAGGTGCCAGGGGACCACATTCTGGAGCAGAGGCAGCTGGAGCAGCATCTGAAGGAGCTGGCCAGGGTCTTCCGTTCGAAAGGCGAGATGGAACAAGAGAGAGATGTCCAGAATCTGCTGAGCAAAATCGCAGCAAGGCGTCAGGAGGCACTTCGTTGATCGGCAGGCCTTGCCTCACCCTCACGCGACTCTCCCTAGGAGCCAGTTGTGAATATTGGGGTGCTCCATCTTAAATGGGTGGTGCCCCCTCACAGCCCTGGTTGGTATTCTTTCCTGGGGTGTTGCTGGAAAGCTATATAACATTTGGGACAACCTCTCCCTCCTTTTCTTCCCTTCCCCTCTTTATTGCATGAATACTCCAGGGTGCACTCTTCTACATCTCCCTGCTGTTTTCAGATACAAAGCTAGGTACAACATACAATAACATACAAGTGCCAGGTTCTATGCGTCAGCACTTAAAATCCGCCCCGAGCGTCACTTGTGCCACTAAATAGAATTAAGGAGGATCAAGTTAAGAGGTCTCCAACCTTAGCAACTTTAAGACTTGTGGGAATTCTGGGAGTTGAAGTCCACAAGTCTTAAAGTTGCCAAGGTTGGAGACTTTTGAGTTCCTCAAACTGGAGCCCTCTGTGTTGTATTCAGTTTTGTGTGCCATATTCTAACCCTTTCCATCTAATGCTCCTACCCTGTTCCTTTTTTGGTCTTCTGCTTGTTGCAGGTATCTTGTTATAACTTTTAGCTTTCCAAAAATTGTTATTTTCTTGTATTTTTAATTGCCTGCACCTCACTGTCCTTGTGGGGCTCTTTGACCATAATAAAGGCTGTTGTAAGGCAGTTAATCTTGAGAGCATTTTTCTTGCCCTTCTCCTCTTCTCTTAAGTACAGGTGCCACTAATGCACCCCCCACCCCCGTGTCCAAGTTTCCAGAGGGGACATGAATTTTGGGACTCTGTCCCAGATTGTCTGTGTAGAGCTTTGATTAATCATCTCTTTGTAATCATCCATGGGAACTGCACGGAAATGTCTACATTCACCAGCACCAAAAAACCGCTTTCTTTTAAAGATTATTTATTCCATGCAGGGAGTTGTGGGATGGGGGGATTAGCACCGTCGACAGCGGGGTCTACTGTGCCCATTTCAGGCCTGCTTGTTCACATTTGGTGGCCGCAAATGTTATGTTATAGAGCTGCGGTTATCCCTTGTATCTATGGACATGAATCCTAGACTCTGTACTGTCCGCGGATCAAACAGGAAATTTCACACACACCTGCTCTACTGCATCCTCCGCATTTGTTGTCAAGACCTTCTCTCCAACTTGGGGGTCTTGGATCGCATGGTGCCCAGCGGCCTTGAACCCCTGATTTATCAGAACATGGATGAGATGGGTGGGATGCGTCATCGGAATAGAGAACCACTGTGTCCCTCGCCCGTTGCTCTGTAGTACGTTTCTCAACCTTGGCTGCTCGAAGATGTTGTGGACTTCAACTCTTTCAATGTTGGCTGGGGAATTCTGGGATTTTGTCCACACATCTTCAAGTGGCCAAGGTTGAGCAACAGGACTCCAGTGGATACTGTAGTCTGGGAAAACAACACAGGTTCGACCAGACAGGTGCTACAAAGACACTACAAATGAAATCCTGCTCCACTGTTACATTGAAGCTGCTGACCGTAATCGCTAGTGAGCTCTGAGCTCTAAAGCATCCACTAGCTTTCAAGTCGGGCACCACCAAAAACAGATGGAAACCCGTAAGTGGTGTAACATCACCGCTGGTGGTGGTGCAGTGGTTAGAGTGCAGTATAGCAAGTTAAGTTGCTGCTCACTCTAGGACAGTGATGGGTAACCTTTTTGCTGTCGTGTGCCAAAAGTGGGGATCATGCGGGGGGGGGTTGCACATACGTATGCCCATACCCATAATTCAATGTACCCCACCCCCTGCACATGCGTGTGTGACCCCCCCTGCGCACTGCCCCCCCGTGGCACGCAATGGCACGGTGGGCCTGGTAGGCCCGATTCCCACCCTCCCCAGGCTCCAGAGGCTTTCTTGGAGCCTAGGGAGCGTGAGCTGCACTGGCTCCCGGTGGTCTTCTGGGTGCGCTTCAAGGTGTTGGTGACCATCTTTAAAGCGCTCCATGGCTTAGGACCTGGGTATTTGCGGGACCGCCTTCTGCTGCCAATAGCCTCCCACCGGCCAGTACGCTCGCACAGAGAGGGCCTCCTCCGGGTGCCATCGGCCAGACAGTGTCGGCTGGCGACCCCCAGGGGGAGAGCCTTCTCTGTGGTGGCGCCCGCCCTCTGGAATGACCTACCCCCGGAGATACACAGGATTCCAGATCTCCGGACCTTTCGTCAGGCCCTTAAAACTCAGTTGTTCCATCTAGCTGGGCTGGCTTGATCCCATCCTCCGTTTTAAATTGAAATTGATTTTAAATTGGATTGTTTTAATTGTCGGCCGAAAATATTTAATATTTTTAATTGCTTTTAAATTTTGTATCCTATGTTTTTATTCTGGCAGTTCACCGCCCTGAGTCCGCAAGGAGAAGGGCGGTTTATAAAATGAATGAATGAATGAATGAATGAATGAATGAAATAAATAAATAAAAAAATAAATACATACATACATACATACATACATACATACATACATACATACATACAGCCTTCCGTCCCCCATGCGGAAGGCCCTCTGGAGGCAGGAAACAACCCATTTCCCAACTTCAGGTGGGCCTGGAAAGCCCCAAAATTAGCTGGCCGGCGCGCATATCCGCACTGGAGCTGAGTAGGGCAATGCTCGCGTGCCGACAGATATGGCTCCTCGTGGCACCCGTGCCATAGGTTCGCCGTCACGGCTCTAGGAGTTCAATCCTGACTGGCTCAAGGTCGACTCAGCCTTCCATCCTTCTAAGGTCAGTAAAATGAGGAACCAGATGGTTGGTGGCAATGTGCTGATGCTGTAAACCACTTAGAGGGAACTCTAAAGCACTGAAGCGGTATATAAATCTTAAGTGCTATTATTATTGCTATTACAGTGATGGATTTCCAGTGCCCCATTGGGTAGACCAAAGGTGTCAAACACCAATAGGCCATGGAGTTGGCCTGCAGGGCCATCCCAGAGATGGCGAGGGATTGGGCCCTGCCACCCCGGCCATGCCCACTCAGTCAGTCATGCCAACCAGGCCATGCCCACCTTGGCCCCCCAGGGGCAAACAAACTCCTGATGTGGCCCACAACAGGACTGAACTTGATACCCCTGGGTGGAGGTGAAATCCAGCAGGCTCTGACAGGTCCTGGAGAACCAGTAGAGGAAATTTTGAGCAGTTTGGAGAACCGGCAAATACCAGCTCTTGCTGGTCCCAGAGTGGGGTGGGAATGGGGATTTTGAAATATACTTCCCCCAGGAGAAGGGTGGGAATGGGGCTGTTGCAGTATCCTTCCCCTGCCATGCCTACCAAGTGACACCCACAGAACTGGTAGTAAAAAAAAATGTGGATTTCACTACTGCCCCTGGGGTAGATTATGAAGAACGCTTGCAAGGACTGGGAATGTGTTGCTTAATGAAAAGAAGGATTAGCAGCTTCCCATTATTTGAGGGGCTGCCACAAAGAAGAGGGGGCCAGCCTAATTTCCGAAGCACCTGAAGGCAGGACAAGAAGCAAGGGATGGAAACTAATCGAGGAGAGGAACAATGTAGAATTAAGGAGACATTTCCTGACAGAACAAATAATCAGTGGAACAACTTGCCGCCAGAAGTTGTAAATGCTCCAACAATATTTAAGAAGCGATTTGTCTGAAATGGTATAGGACCATGATGGCTAACCTATGGCACAGGTAGCATGCATAGCCATACCTGCAGACACGCGAGTCGTTGCCCTAGCTTGGCTCAAGCATGCACGCTGGTTTTGGACTGGCCCTGCCCTCGCCGCCCCTCCTCTCCCAGGAGTCTCCACATGGCCCATTTTGGATGCCGGGTAAGTACAGGGCTGGCAGTGAGGCTCTGGGAGGGCGTTTCCGGCCTCTGTGGGGCTTTTGGGAGTACAGGAGAGGCCGTTTTCGCCCTCCCCAGGCTCCAAGAAAGCCTCTGGAGCCTGGAAAGAACAACCAACGGACCTACCGGAAGTCGGGAAATGGGTCGTTTCCGGCCTCCAGAGGCTTCAGGGAGGCCTGCTGGGCCCAAAACAGGGTGCAGTGGTGGTGGGGTGGGTCATGAGCACATGCACGGGGGAGCAGGGCATGGGGGGTCATAGCGCGTGTGCTTTCGGCCCCCAAGGAAAAAAAGGTTTGCCATCCCTGGTATAGGGTTTCCTATACAGGAGGTTGGACTCGAAGAGCTTCAGGATCCCTCCCAACTACATCATTTGGTCATTTCATACGGACTGCCGAGCCAATTTAGTGTAGTACAGGGGTCAAACTGGCGGCCTGCAGAGGCCACGCCCTCCCCAGCTCCCCGAAGGGGGAAAAAGTCACGATAAATCACGTGATGGCAACGTGACACCGCGACTTTGACACCTGTGGTATAGTGGGTAAGGTGACAGCCTAGAAACCAGGAGATAGCAAGTCCCACCGTGGGCATGAAACTAGCCAGGTGATTATGGGGAAGGCTTCTATGAGAGCCCCCACCACCTTGATTGAACGCCTTGATGATCTTGGACTACAATTACCAGACTCCTCAGCCAATGTGGCCAACAGCTGGGAGGTATATCTGAAGTTCTCCTGGTCAGAGAAGGTGTCCCAGGAAACTTACTGCCTGTTGTGGTCTGCGATGAGGCTGAGGAGAACATGGGCCAGTCCTGGAGGCTGGGGAAGGCCCGGGTGAGGGCTCTGCGTCAGAGGCAGAGATGGGGCCAGGGCCATCGGGGAGTTATATGCTGACTCCGGAGCCTCCAGAGGCCGACAGCAGAGAGGCAGAGGAACAGGAGGAGCCTGTTCCTAGTGCACGCATGAGAAGAGCTGCCAAAAGGCAAGAGCAGCTCAAGAGAGAGGACGATTCGGGAGTAAGGCCAGGAGATGATTGGCCCCTCCCATAAGGCTTAAAACAGACCAGCAATGGCATTTCAGCTTTGCTGGAAAACAACCCTGATAGGTTTGTCTTCTTCTTCGTCTTCGTCTACGTCTTGTATTTATTTTTGTATCTGGGACTTCTGAACGTTTGCCAAGAAAGGCCTTTGGCAGTTTGCCTAATTGGACCAAGGTTTGCGATAGGACTGAGGAATTTGTGTTGGGAGGAATTTGCTTTAATTTAGTTGAATGACGCTGGGAATGAAGTCATTCTCAGCTGTTCGAATAAAGTTTGTTTTTTTATTGGCTGATTTTCCTACTACTTAGTTGGGCCTGGAACACAACACTGCCTAGCAAAAGGCCAGATTGATTGAAAGCAGGACCCAGAGGCTGCCAGCAAGAAGGCCAGGAACCTCTCCAGAGAGCTCTGGATTAGGCTGGTGCAATGAGAAGGGCCCAATTTGATACCGAGGAGCACTGTGCAATTAGACAACACAGGAGTGGTATTTTCTCATCCGCTTCGTACACCGAAGGTGGAAGGAGATTCCAGAGAGGTTGTGTGTCTGTGTTTGTGTCTGTGTGGGCATGTACATGATTTGCGTTTGAAGGTCCAGGAAGGAAAGGGATGGGGGGGGGGGAGAATTGGGTATATCTGGGACCCCTGACGCAATCCAAACAAGACAAATCACACGCTTTTTCCCAATGATTTGGTTTTGTCTCATTAATCGTGGTTCATCATTCAAACTTTGTGCTAGTTCTGGGACATTGGGTGGAAATTCTCGTTCATCAGCACCGGGGTCCAGATTTCTCAGCCTCTGCCCTTGCCAAGCACATTAGTTGACCCTCCTCTTCCCCAAGGGAGAGTGCACAACCACGGCAGCTCTGTGTGCTTGTGTGAACCTGTGTGTTGTGTTTCGGTAGCTGGAGAAGGTCCCTGTCGAAGGTCCACGGCTGTCCCGGAAGGGAGCGAAGGTAGGTGGCTCTCCTGAGATGGTCCAGTTCAGAGGGTGCCATGGACAATGGGTGGGCAGGTCTCTGGGAGGATGCAGTGGGCCTGGTGCTCCACCAAGCCTGCTGGGCACTGGCAGCCTGGCACACAGGGCTTAAAGCAGTGGGACTCCAGCACCCCCAAAGGCACGGCGTGGTTGAAGCAGGTCTTGGGGCAGGGAGGGCCACACTCATCAAAAACGTATCCCCGCTCTTGGGGGCAGCCCACCACTGCGGAGGAAGAGAGAGGCAGGGGATTAGTAGCAGGAAGGAGGGAGGGGACGGATGGGATAGGACTGTGCCACTCTAGGGAGAGGCAGGAGGTACCATGTGCCATATGAAGCACAGAGGACTGATGTAAGACTAAGGCAGGGCCAGACTCCTGGAGGGAGGGAAGGGAGAAAGGGAAGAAGAGAGAGAGGAAGGAAGGAAGGAAGAGAAAAGGGAGGGAAGGAGGAAGGATGGAGAGAAAAGGAAGAAGGAGGGAGGGAGGAAGGAGAAAAGAGACAGGAAGGAAGGAAGGAGAGAAGGGAGGAAGGAGGGAGGAAGGAGAAAAGAAGGAAGAGAGGGAGGAAGGAAGGATGGACAGAAAAGGAAGAAGGAGGGAGGGAGGAAGGAGAAAAAAGAAAGGAAGGAAGGAGAGAAAAGGGAGGGAAGGAGGGAGAAAAGGAAGAAGGAGGGAGGGAGGAAGGGAGGAAGGAGAAAAGGAAGAGAGGAAGGAAGGAGAGAAAAGGGAGGGAGGAAGGAGAAAAGGAAGAGAGGGAGGAAGGAAGGAGGGAGAGAAAAGGAAGAAGGAGGGAGGAAGGAAGGAAAGAGAAAATAGAACAGAATTTTTTATTGGGCAAATGTGATTGGGCACACAAAGAATTTATCTATGGTGCATAGGCTCTCAGTATACATAAAAGAAAAGATATGTTCGTCAAGAATCATAAGGTACAACACTTAATGATAGTCAGGGAAAAGAAAAAAAAGGAGGGAGGGAAGGGGAAAAAAGAAATCCCATTCTCTTTTCAAACTGATGATGTTCTTTAGTCAGGTAATGAAACGTCTCTAAGAAGACAACCAAACTCGCAGAGCATCAAGGGCCCCACAATTCTCCTCCTCCCCAACCCCATTCCCATCTAGCACTGATGATGTTACCTAGATGGATCACAAAACGTCCGTGAGAAAAGCACCCTGCTCAGAGAGCATCGAGGAGCCCACAGTTCTCTTTCTCCTCTTCTGCACAAACCCCACTCCCTTCTAGCACGGATGATGTTACCCAGTTAGGTCATGAAATGTTTGCAAAACAACGTCAATCACCAAGCTCAGAGAGCGCAGAGATCCCTCACAGTTAACCCTGAGCTGCAAATACTCGCTTCTATTGATAGTTCTCCTCCTTTCAGCCCCTCTCGAACTCCCAGGGTCCCATCCCTCTTTCATTGGACCCCAAGCACTGCCTCCCCCCATCAGGACCGAGCGGGAGGCGCAGCCAGCCCATCACATTCTCACCGCAGAGGGTAGGCGAGCGCCACTGGAGCATCACGCCAGCATGGCGGCACTGGCCGGCATAGGCCTCCAAGACTTCGCAGAGACAGTCGTCCGTGCCGGCAGCCCCACAGGCGCAGAGGTCGTAGACGCAGGAAGCGAAGAAGGGCTCGGGGGCCACGGCGGCATGGCAGCGCGCGAAGGGAGGCGACTTCAGCACCTTGCAACGGGCGTTGGCCTCTTTGCGGGAACGGTACCCGGATTCTTTGCAGGGATCTGCATCCAGCGCATCGGCGCAGCGGTGGGACCCTGTAGCGTTGGCATCGGCCACCTGGGAGGAAGCGACAGGCGGTCTGCAGAAGCCCCCTCCCTCTGCCCCATGGCGGGAGTGGAGGCCTGCCCCGTGTGGGGTGAAGGTCTTGAGGACAGAGGGCCTCTGGAGAGGAACGGTGGCCCTTTGGGCAGTTTGGGAACTGGCTGGATTGTCAGGAAGAAGAGAGCGCATCGTTGTTATTCTGGGGCTGGAACTAACTGAAGGCTGACTCCATGCCTCGAGTGGCATTTCTCAAGCTCAGCCGCTTGACGGTTGGTGGATTTCAACTCTCAGTTTCCCAACCAGCATGGATAGATGGATTCCCTTGCCTCCCCCTCTTTCCTTTCCCATTTTCCCTTCTCTTTTCCTCCTTCCCTTTCTCCTTCCTTCCTTCCCTTTTACTTCCTCCTTCCCTTCCCCTTCCTTCCTTCTTTCCTCCCTCCCTCCCATTTCTTTCCCTCCTCCCATTCCCTTCCTCCTTCATCTTCCCCTCCCTCCCTCCCTCCCATTTCTTCCTTCCTTCCTTCCTTCCTCCCTCTTCCCTTTTCCTTCCTTTCTCTTCCTCCTTCCTTTTCCTTCCTTCCTCCCTCCCTCCCTCTTCCACTTCCTACCTTCCTCTTCCCTTCCCACTTCTTTCCTTCCTTCCTTCCTTCCTTCCCCTTTCCCCTCCCCCTCCCCTTCTTTCATTCCTTCCTCCCTCCCATTTTTATTTCTTCTCTCCCTTCCTCTTCCTTCCTTTCCCTTTTCCTTCCTTCTTCTTCCCCTCCCCTTCCCCTTCTTTTGTTCCTTCCTCCCTCCCTCTCTCCCACTTCTTTCCCTCCTTCCTTCCTCCCTCCCATTTCCTTCCTCCTTCCCTTCTTCCTTCCTCCCATTTCTTCCCATTTTCTTCCTCCTTCCTCCTTCCTTCCTCTCTCTCTCCCTCCTTCCCTCCCTCTCATTTCCTTCCTCCTTCCCTTCCCACTCCCTCCCCACCTCCTTCCCTCCCTCCCTCCCTTTTCCCCATTTCTTTTCTTCCTTCCTTTCTTCCTCCTGCTCTCCCCTATCTTCCTCCTCCTCCCGCTTCTTCTCCTTCCTCCTCCTCTTCCCCTTCCTCCCCTTCCTGACTTGCCTTCCAGCTGTTCCCAAAGGCTGCCTCCGACAGGCTCAGGTGTCCTGACCGCATGCGCAGATCGTCCTGCGGGAAGGTGTTGAAGTTGCCACAAAGTCCACACAGGCGCCCTTTGTACGTTCCGGGCACGCTGACTTCCAGGTGTGAGCGGCTATTCCAGAGCACCTGCAGGTGAGCAACAAGACCCAACGATGTGCCACATCTGGATTTACTTGCTGTTTTTCCACCCGCCTCTTTCAGGCTAGACGTTCTTGAGCTGTTAGCCAGTGGAACAGGCTGCCACATGATGGGGTGAGATCTCCTTTGGCAGAGGTCTCCGAAATGAAGATGACACTCTACTCTAGGCTAATCATACAGGTCGTCCTCGAACTTACGACCACAATGGAGCCCAGAATTTCTGTCGCTAAGTGAAAAAATTGGTTTCCAAGGGAGTTCTCCCCATTTTACAAGGAATCGCTGCCCTTGTTCAATCAGCGACACTGTTGTTAAGTGAATCCGGCTTCCCCCCCCACCCCCATATTGGCTTTGCTCGTCAGGAGGTCGCAAAGGGGGGGGGGACCCGCATGTGATCCCCGGGACGCTGCAACCGTCATAAATACAAGTCAGCTGCCAAGCGTCTGAATTTGGATCGCATGACCACAGGGAAGCTGCAGTGGTCATAAGTGTGAAACACGGTCCTAAGTCCCTTTTTTCAGTCCCATTGTCACTTCGAATGGTCGCTAAACGAACTGTTGTAAGTCGAGGACTGCCTTTACTCAATACTTGCAAACACTTCATGTTTTAGAACAGGGGTCTCCAACCTTGGCAAGGAACTCTGGGAGTTGAAGTCCACAAGTCTTACAGTTGCCAAGGTTGGAGACTCCTGTATTAGACAGCTTGGGCAGTGAAACATGGCTGCCCCTGTAGTGTTAGAGAGCAGAAAACACCAGTTACACAACGGGAATGTCTTTGGTACAACTTTACTTTACTTTACTTTACTTTAATCGAATTTGTATACCGCCCTAACTCCCAGAAGGGACTCAGGGCGGTGAACAGCCAAATAAAATACACTGACATACAAAAGTTAAAAATATTTAAAAGAAATTGAATAATTAGGCTGAAACAATTTACAATCCAATTATATAAAACCATTTTAAAAACCCCATTTTAAAACCCATTTATAAAGGGAGGTTTAAGCCAGACCAGCCTGATGAAATAGGAACGTTTTTAGGGCGCGGCGGAAGGTACGAATTTCCCCAATTGACTGAGCCCCCAACTTGCTGCCCCTAATCTCGGGAACCCCCCAATGTGTTGCTTGTGGGGGCTGGGAGCATCTCCCCAACCCCCCAATTCAGGGGTGAAATGCTACTGGTTCAGGCAAATCGGTAGTGAAAAAATAAAGCTACCGGTGCCTCTGAATTGGTATTTCCAACGATCAGCTGTGCCGCGTGGTTTAGCTTTGCTAGGAAGCAGAAAATCCTGCTTTCTAGCAAAGCTACATCGTGCGGCACAGCTGATCCCTCCCCTTGCTGTTCTGCTTAGCTTCCCAATCTGCCTTTTGGAGCATACTGCGCATGCGTGGCCAGTAACCTGGTAGTAACCCGGTTCAGATTTCACCACCGCCCCAACTACCTTGACGCCGATGTTGGTGTTCAGCAGCAGAGTGCTGCCCTTTGGCTCCACGGAGAGGTGGGGCTCCTTCAGGAAGGGGAGGGTCACCGTCTGGGAGTCCACCTGCAGGGGGAGATGAATGTCACCATGTCCGGGTGAGGGGCTGGATCTTGCCTGCCCTCCTCTCCTTTTGCAGTTGGGGCAGGAAGGCCAACTGATGCCCCTTTGCCCGCCTCACCATGACCACACCATTCTGTAGCAACTGCACCGCAGTGTCCCCGATCAACACGGTCACTTCCTTGGTCCAGGACACGCCCGGGCGACCACGGTCCTCGTTGGTGACATGGATGCTGGAGGGAGGGGGGAGTAGAATAATTTGAGAGTTACTTTGGACCTTTGGAAAGCTCGCCATTGGTTCTCCATGCAAGTTGGATAGTATCTCGGCTTGTTGCATTCTTGTTGGATTCTAGGAGTTGAAGTCCACCCATCTTCAAGCTTCCAAGGTTGAGAAACACTGCTCTCAAAGGATGCAAATGACCAGCTGTCTGCAAGGAGTATAAATGCTTCCATTCCCCAGAAGATGTTTTGCTTGTCATCCAGGAAGCTTCCTCAGTGCTGACTGAATAGTGGAGGATGGAAGGATTGATACTCCTTGCAGACAGCTGGTCATTTCCATTCTTTTTAGAGAGTCCTTGAGGCCACTTGGAGGATTATTTGTGTCCTCAGGGTCACACTTGAGTGGTGTAAATGGATGTGGAACAAAAGGACTGTGCAATTCCAAGAAGGCTCCGTACCCATTTGCACCACTCAGGTGTGACCCCGAGGACATAGAGAAACCTCCAAGTGGCCTCAACGACCTGTTGTGGCTCCGTTGCCTGAGCCTGTGTTATCAGCAGGAGAGGACTCTGAGAGTGAGGGAGAGGAGCTGGCAAGGCCTCCTTCTCCAGGACCCTCCTCTCTGGCAATGCCTCTGGAGGACACCGAAGGGCAAGAGCCCAGAGCCAAACATGTCCCCGCAGCCACAGGTGGACAGTGATGAGGGTAATGAGTTTTGGCTGGATCCTCGCCAGCGTCGCAGAGACAGGCACGTGCAACAGAAGAAAAGGCGTGCCCGTGATTAGCTGACTCACTGGACCACACCCCACAGGCTATAAAAGGGAGTGAGTTAAGCCTTCAACTCTGTGACGGACAAAACTGACAAATCCCTTGGAGTCTTCAGATTTATTCCTGCATTTCGGCTTCAGCTTTATTTCTGGACAATTGTGGTGTGATTATCTTCTAAGTTGATAAAGGTCTTGGCAAGCAGCTGCTGGGATTGCTGCCAAGTGTCTTATCGGACTAATTGGTTGCCTGCCAGGTTATTTAACCCCTGACTGTCTGAGTGTGTGTGTGTTCGTGGGGCGAGGACAGAATACGACCCTCTAAAAGGATGCAAATGACCAGCTGTCTGCAAGGAGTATCAATCCTTTCCTTCCTCACCATCCAGTCAGAGCTGAAGAAGCTTCTGGGAGGAGAAGCGAAACCTCTTCAAAGAAAAACTAGAAAGTCCAGTGGCCTCTTGAAAAAAGCACCTTTGGGACAAGGCTGATCTGAGTGACGGAGAATCTCCATAGATATCTGGCAAAAGAACAAAGGCATTCCTACCCCCAACCTTTAATTTGAGGTTAGCATTGAAGATCCGGGCTTCAATGAGGAGAGGCTCACCTGAAGTCCTCACCATGGCAATCCTGGGACAGGACGTACTTGCAGCCCCCTTGGAAGTGGATCATTTTGCCGTCGAACGTCCGGTAGTGGGGGTCACCAAAGGCCACGCAGGTGGCGGGATGCGGGACGCAGCGGGGGCAGCACACGCCGGGGATCAGGGCTGGAGTCTCATCCTGCCGGCAAAAAGCACAGCCCGGAGCATCAGAGTTCCCTCTCTTCCCCTCTCCCTGCTCCAGAGACACAACCCTTCTCCCCAGCAAGGTTAATGGCTTCGGGCCAGTAGAGGTAAACCTCGATTTATGACCACAATTGAGCCCCAAATTTCCATTGCAAAGCGAGACAGTTGCAAAGGCAGTTTGGCTCCATTTTACGACCTTTCCTGACACAGTTGTTAAGTGCCATCGTTAAGTTAGTCACACAGTTGTTACATGAATCTGATTTCCGCACGGATGTCGCTTGTGAAAGGGGATTACGTGACCCCAGGACCTTGCAGGCGTCTTAAATACGAATCAGTTGCCAAGCGTCCGTATTTTGGTCACGTGACCACGGGGATGCTGCAACAGTCGTAAGTGTGAAAAACAATCTGTTTTCCCAGTGCTGTTATAACTTTGAACGGTCAAAGTTCAAAGTTATAAATGGTTGTCAGGAGGGGTGAAATGCTCCCGGTTCGGACCGGATCGCCTGATCCGGTAGTGATGGAGGCGGGTGGTTCAGAGAACCGGTAGCAAAAATCCCTGCCCCCTCCCCCATGTCCAGCTGAGCCACACGATCATCAGAAGCTTTTTTTTTTATTTTTTAAAAGCATTTTTTCTACAAACTTCGGCCAAAAAAATGCTTTTAAAAGTAAAAAAAAAAAAGGCCTCTGACGATCAGGCAACTCAGCTGGGATCGTCAGAGGCTTTTAAAAGCATTTTTTCTACAAACTTCGGCCAAAAAAATGCTTTTAAAAGTAAAAAAAAAAAGGCCTCTGACGATCAGGCAACTCAGCTGGGATCGTCAGAGGCTTTTAAAAGCATTTTTTTTACAACCTCTTTGCCGAGGAGGTTGTAGAAAAAATGGTTTTAAAAGTAAAAAAAAAAAAAATTGGCCACGCCCACCCATTCACATTAAACCCCCTCAAGCCACGCCCACAGAACCGGTAGTAACAAATTTTAGATTTTACCCCTGGTTGTAAATTAAGGACTATCTTTAAGGTGGCCCTCTGAGTGATTGTGGCAACTCCCTCTTGAACTGGGGGGAACCCCAGGGTGAGACAGGCTCTGTCTGACCCCCCCCCCTCCATCCAGACCTTTCTCTGCAACTCACCGCAGCACAGGTAGAGGGGGGGCAGCGTTCACGGCGACAGTGCACCTGGCCAGACACACAGGTGCAGGAGGTGCATTCGTCCACCCGCCAGCGCTGGCTGGACTGGAAGACCTGGCTCAGGTGGGAGCAGTTCTGGCCGGGATCTGGGGAAAGAGACGGATGGGGGTGGGGCAGGGAAGAAGGTGATGTCCTCTTGCAAACCGCCCCTCCCTCCTGCCCCCAACATCGCTGCACCTGGATTCCTCACCCTGGAGTGGCGCCACTAGGTGCAAATGTATTGGCTAAGGCTGTAAAAATCAGTATTTTTTTTTAAAAAAATTGGCAAATGAAAGTGCAGGGTCTTAGCAAAAGTCCCCCCCCCCCAACCCACTCCACAACCATTTGTATGAGAGCTCAAATCAGGATCTTGCTGTCAGCGAAGTTTGCATTCATTTTATCTGTTAAATTTGCTGGTATGTTATCAATTGGATTTGCTTTTTTAATTTTTTTTATTATTTAATTAAAAAAGAAAAACAAACAAGTATGACAATACACAACATACACAACAAATAAACGTGGATCAAGTCTTACGACTTGTATTTTGAATAGTCACCTCGGTAAATTATATTTCTCTATATATACACTGCTCAAAAAAAAATAAAGGGAACACAAGCAGAAGACATCCGAGATCTGAACGAATGAAATAGCCTTATTAAATACTTTGTTCATTACCTACAGTAGTTTTGTGTTCCCTTTAGTTGTTTGAGCAGTGTATAAACTACTGTAGATAAAGAACAAAGTATTTAATAAGGCTATTTCATTCGTTCAGATCTCGGATGTCTTCTGCTTGTGTTCCCTTTATTTTTTTTGAGCAGTATATTTCTACACCTTTAATTATATAACAATATTTTGAATTCTCTTTTTAATTTATTGTTTTCCTAGTTTGTACTCAATTCCTGTCTAATTCATCCATTTCCTTTAGTGTGATCCTGTTTTTGTTTTATTTTCCTTTTCTCCAGCTCATCGTACCATTTTTGCCATATCAAGTAGCAATCTGTTTCCTCTTTTTCTTGCATTTCTTCCGTGAGGAAATAAAATATTTAATTATCCACATCTTAACAGCAGCAAGAATCATTTTCGCACGAAGTTGGAAATTGGAAAACACACCATCGGAAGATAAAATAATGCTAGCAGTGATGGAGTGCGCCGAGATGGATAAACTCATGAATTTGCTTTTCATTTCTCCAATTTGCCTTTATTTATTGAACTTGCATTTATTTTTTTTATCGAATTCGCGCTTATTGCATGGGTCCAATTTGCTTTTATTTTATTGGTCAAATTTCCTGTGATTTCCTTTATCAAACCTGCTTTTATTTCATTGATCGAATTTAACAGAATGTTGGAAGGGACCTCAGAGGTCTTCTTGTCCAACCTTCTGCTCAATCAGGGTACCCCTGTACCTGACAAGTGGCTGTCCAGTCTCTTCTTAAGACCCCCCCCCCCCCAGTGTTAGAGCACCTACAACTTCTGGTGGCAAACAGTTCCACTGATTAATTGTTCTCACTATCAAGAAATTCCTCCTTTGTTCTCTTGATGAGTTTCCACCCGTTGCTGCTTCTCCTGCCTTCAGGGGCTTTGGAGAAGAGCTTGACTCCCTCTTCTTTGGGGCAGCCCCTCAGATATTGGAAGACTGCCATCATGGAACACGAAATGCATTTGCTAACAGGGTTTGTGCTAAACCACAATGCCCTTTTCTTCTTGTGTGTGTTTTATTGTCTTACCTTGGCATTCGGCGCAGCACTGCCCTGGCACCCGTACCTCCACCAGGCCATCCTGGCACACCAAGGGCAAACACTGCTGGATGTGGCACTCCACCTGTCCCAGCTGCACACCAAACAAGAAGGCATGTTACACCATAAAGTTGCGTGTCTGAGCGACTCTGACACGCAACTCTGTGTTGCCACCCAAAATGCATTTCTAAGGATGTTTTTTTGCCCACTCTAAACCTCCCTGGGTAGCACTAATGATGGCAAAGCAGCTCCCTAAAATGCCAGCTATGAAAGACACACAGAAATGCAATTCTATTCCAGGACTGTGGGCCAAACCTTCCTGCAGGTAAGACGATCGGCCCTGGGTTCAAATCTACACCATTCTTTTGCCATTCTACAATTCATCCATTTTCACCCTCGGTCTTATTTTTGGTAAAAACTAGGAAAGGGAAAACAGGTTGTCCTCGACTTACAACAGTTCATTTAGTGACCATTTGAAGTTACAACGGCACTGAAAATTGTGACTTACGACCGTTTTTCAGACTTACGACCACGGCAGCATTCCCATGGTCCAAATTCGGATGCTTGGCAACTGATTCATAGTTATGACGGTCGTGGTCTCCTGGGGTCACACGATTCCCCCTTTGCAACAGTGGGGAAGCCAGATTCGCTTAACAACCGTGTGACTCACTTAACAACTACGGCAAGAAAGACTGTAAAATGGGGTAAAATTCATTTAACATCTGTCTCGCTTAGCATCAGGAATCTTGGGGTTAATTGTGGTCGTAATTCGAGGACGACTCATCTCAACATGGACTAGAAATTTGGGGAACTGAGAAATACTGCCACTATCCTTGGTAATTATGGAGACTCTTCGTCGTATGACTGCTTGCTTAGTGACTGCTTAAAGTTATAACGCAGCTACCCAAAACTATTCACAACCCGGATTCAAAGTTATGACAGCTGCCCCCCCTCCCACCCCATGATTGCATTTTGGGGAGCTCGGCAACTGTCCTGCATTTGCGACCATTTGCAGTGTGCCGTGATGATGTCACTGCAATCTACAACATTTTTGCTGGAAACCAAGTTCACACTTCCAAAAACGTCTTTTGCAGACAATCATTTAACGACCCCGTAATCCCTTGTGGGGTGGAGCCTGGGCAACTGAATGGAGCTGAGTGTTTGTTTACTGGCCGGATGCCCTTCCTGACACCAATGCAGAGTTTTGTTTAGGAGATAGACTCTCATGGCGCCCAGAGAAGAGAAATATCTGCCTCTACATAACAACTTCCACATGAGCTTAACAACCACTGTAAAAAAACAAAAAGGTTTTAAAATCCAGCATGATTACCGGCTTAATGAGCAGTGGGACTTAATGACCGTCATTCTGGGCTCAATCATGGTCGTTAAGTCGAGGATTTCTGGCATTGGCTCCCAACTGGTCAGTGAACAGACCATGCAGGGTTTGGGTTGAAAGGGGGTGCAAGGTTCTTACGTGGCACGAACAGGACACGCAACTGTCCGCACTGTCCTTCCAGGTCTCCCCGTCGGACACCCGCCGTCCGTCAGCCTCGATCACGCATTCTGCAAAAAGAATCATAGAATAACAGAGCCGGAAGGGACCTCGGAGGTCTTCTAGTCCAACCCCCCGCTTAGGCAGGAAACCCTACACCACTTTAGACAAATGGTTATCCAACCTCTTCTTAAAAACTTCCAGTGTTGCAGCATTTACAACTTCTGGAGGCAAGGAGTTCCACTGATCCATTGTTCTCCCTGTCAGGAAATTTCTCCTTATTTCTAGGTTGCTTCTCTCCTGGATTAGTTTCCATCTGTCATTTCTCATCCTGCCTTCTGGTGCTTTGGAGAATCGCTTGACTGCCTCTTCTTTGGGGCAGCCCCTGAGATATTGGAAGACTGCTATCCTGTCTCCCCTGGTCCTTCTCTTCATCACTATAGCCATACCCAGTTCCTGCAACTGTTCTTCCTATATTTTAGCCTCCAGTCCCCTAATCCTCTTCGTTGCTCTTCTCTGCACTTTTTCCAGAGTCTCCACATCTTCTTTATATGGTGGTCACCAAAACTAGTTGCACTATTCCAAGTGTGTTACTAAAGGTTTGTAAATGTTCCTCTAATTCAGGGATCTCCAAAATTGGCCACTTGCAAACGTGTGGACTTCGACTCCCAGAATTCCCCATCCTCCCTCCCTCTCCCCTCCCTCCTTTCCCTTCCTTCCTTCCTTCCTTCCTTCCTTCCTTCCTTCCTTCCTTTTCTTTCTTTCCTCTTCAACTCTCTTTCTTTCTCTCCATTCTGTTCTTCCTCCCTCTTCTTTTTCTTTTTCTCTCTTTCTTCTTCCTTCCTTCCTTCCTTCCTTTCCTCCTTTCTTTCTTTCTCTCTCTCCCTCTCCCCACCTTTATTATATTTATAACTAACTCATGATAGTGAACATATCCAACTCATCTTCCTACTCCTATTTTCCCTGCAAAAACAATCCTGTGAGGTGTGTTGGATTGTTTGATTGGCTCAAAGTCACCCAGCCAACTTTTATGCCTAAGGCAGAACTAGAACTCCCAGTCTCCTGGTGATTGGCCCAAAGTCACCCAGCTGGCTTTCCTGCCTAAGGCGGGACTAGAACTGGTGACCTCCCGCTTTCTAGCTTGGTACCTTAACCCCTAGACCAAACTTCCACAGGGCAGAGAGGGGACGTAAAGGGCAGAGATAGGTCACCGTCACAGACTGGGCAGCAGGAACCCGGCGGGGTGAAGCGTTGGGCGCTGGGGCAGCTGAGCAAGGGGCATCCTCGGTGCACACAGACCCAGGTCAGATCCTGCATGGAAAGAGGGCAACGTCAGGCCCTCTTAAAAGGAGGGGGACGACCATCCGTGGTCAAGATGGCTGGTAAAAGAAGCAGATCTGAATCACTGACTCTACCACTGCCACGCCAACCCCCCTCCCCCACCCCTCTGCAGGAACCCCGTCCTCTGCTGCAGCATCAGTCCTGGGCGGAGCCTCACCTGGCACATACAGGTGTAGCAGGGTTCCTGGGTGGCTTGGACCTCGTTGCCCAGCAGGTCGGAGGTGCAGTTGCTGAGGGCTTCTTTGAAAGGAAGGGGAGGGGCAAGGGAAGGAGGAGGAGGGGGAGAGGGAAGCGAAAAGAGAGGGAGGGAAAGAGGAAGGAGGAAAGGAAAAGGAAAAAAAAGGAGGAAGGAAGGAAGGAGGAAAAGAAAAGAAAAAGGAGAGAAAGGCAAGCCAGAAGAAAGGAAGGAAGGAAGGAAGGAAGGAAGGAAGGAAGGAAGGAAGGAAGGAAGGAAGGAAGGAAAAAAAGAGTAAGGAAAAAAGGAAGGGAGGGAGGAGGAAAGGAAAACATAAGAAAAAGAGAAAATCAGGCAGACAGGAAGGGAAAAAGAACAAGGAAAAAAGAATAGAGAAAAAGACAGGACGGAAGGAGAGCAGAGAAATGAAAGGTAGAGAAGGTAAGAGAGGAAAGGAAGGGATGAAGAAGAGAAAGTGAAGCTTTTAGGATGCCTTTCTTTTCCAAAAGGACCCCCATTCATCCCCACAGGGACTTTTAAGTCCAACGGCTGCTTTGCTCGACCTGAAACGGCCGATGGGGACAGTAGGGGAGGAATTAAAAATGACCGGGGCATGGAGCCCTGCCAGCTTGGCCTCCTGAAGACAAACTGCCTGCTGCCTTTCAGAAGGCATGATGGACTACACTACCCATTATCCACCAGGTTACTGGGGCCTGGAGTCCAAGGCCCCCAAGCGGGTCCTGTTCAGAAGCGGCCGTTTTCCAGACTTCTGCGCCTTTCCTTCAAGTGGAGGTCAAACGCTTCCCCGCTTTGAGGGAGGGGCGGTTTCTCTCGAGAGCCCCCCACGCAAACCCCGTTCCCGCTAAGCAGAGAAGGAAAGCGGGGCGGAGGGTGGAGAGACTCACGTGCACAGGTGGGGCAGCAGGCGCCAGGTGCCGGCGCCTGAATCTGGTCCTGGGTGCAATCCAGCAGGCTGGGACACTGTTTGCGATGGCATTGGAGGTGTGGATGGCCGTCGGACATAAGCTGGGGAGGGGAGCAGAGGGAGGGCGTGAGTTTGTGCCTGCATGTGGGAAAACCGGTCGTAAGTCCCTTTTTCAGTGCTGTTGGTTCAATCCTGCAAAATTCACTTACAGTAACAAATATCTCGCTTAGCAACAGGAATTTTGGGTGCCATTGTGGTCATTAAGTGGAGGGCTGCACTGGTCGGATCCAGGGGGAGGGGGCTCCTACCTGACAGGTGCAGATTTCACAGGGGTCTCCTCCCGGCTGGAAGCTCTCCCCTGGCCCATAATGATGGCCCCTGTAGCTGCAGTCTGGGAAAAGGAAGGAGAAGAATTATCATAGGAAGAAGAGAGGAAGAGATTCATAACAGTTAGATAAGAGAAATTTGAGTCCGGAATAGAATTGTAATCAGAGAAAGCGTCGTAAGTGAATCACTGTAGTTGTTAAGTGAATATGCGGTCGTTAAGCAAATCTAACTTCCTCCCTTGACTTTACTTATCACGAGCTAACTGGGAAGGTCTCAAAGGGCATGGCGACCGTCATAAATGCAGGTAGTCCTTGACTTACGACCACAATGGAGCCCAACATTTCTGTTGCTAAGTGAGACAGTCATTAAGTGAATTTTGCTCCATTTTATGACCTTTCCTGCCGCATTTATTAAGCGAAGCACTGCCATTGTTTAAGTTAATCCCAGGGTTGTTAAGTGGGTTCCCTGTTGACTTTGGCTTGGCAGAAGGTCGCAAAACGGGACCCTGGGACACTGCAAGTGTCATAAACCTGAGTCAGTGGCCAAGCACCTGCATTTTGATCATGGTCGTAAGTGTGACGCAACGGTCGTAAATGGTCATAAGTCACGTGTGGAAAATGGTCATAAGTCACTTTTTTCAGTGCTGTTGTAACTTTGAACGGTCACTAAATGAATGGTTATAAGTTGAGGACTACCTGCGATAATAGGCATGGTGTTGGAGTCCTTGCCTGGTCTACCTCGAAGGGCTGGCAAGAACAGAGTTCGGGGTTCCTGTTATGGTCCAAAGATGCCCAAACGATAAAACAGCGTTGGAGGCCCTGCTCTATGCTCGGCCCCCTCCTCACCTGCACACACTGGGCAGCACTCCCCGGGCACTTCCACCTGCGCAGGGCAGGAGTTCACGCAGATGATCTGGGTGCAAGTCACGACGCCATCTGCACACAGGCAGGCCTGGCAGGGCTCCGAGGGAGAGAACCAGCTGCTGCCATCGGCCCGATCCTGGCCCTCGTGCACGCAACCTGCAGAAGGGGGGAAGGGCAGAGGGGGGTCAAACCTGTCTGGGGGGTGCGGGGGATAGGCCCTGCTCTTCTGGGCAAGGCCAGGGGATAGTCTGCATTTCTTGGGCCTCTTTCTCTTCCTTCCTTCCTTCCTGTTCCTTCCATCTTTCTTTCTTTCTTTTTCCCTCCCTCCCTCCTTCTTTCTTCTCTCTTTCTCTCTCTCTCGCTTATTTTCTTTCTTCCTTCCTTCCTTTCCTCCTTCCTCTCTCTCCCATTGTCCCTTCCTTCCTTCCTTCCTTTCTTCCTTCCTTCCTGTTCCTTCCATCTTTCTTTCTTTCTTTCTCCCTCCCTCCTTCTTTCTTCTCTCTTTCTCTCTCTCTCTATTTCCTTCCTTCCTTCTTTCTCTTTCTTTCTCCCTCCCTCCTTCTTTCTTCTCTCTTTTTCTCTCTCTCTAGTTTCTTCCTTCCTTCCTTCCTTCCTTCCTTCTTTCTCTTTCTTTCTCCCTCCCTCCCTCCTTCTTTCTTCTCTTTCTCTCTCTCTCGCTTATTTTCTTTCTTTCTTCCTTTCTTCCTTCCTTCCTTCCTGTTCGTTCCATCTTTCTTTCTCTTTCTTTCTCCTTCCCTCCCTCCCTCCCTCCCTCCTTCTTTCTTCTCTTTCTCTTTCTCTTCTCTTTCTCTCTCTTCTCTCGCTTATTTTCCTTCCTTCCTTCCTTCCCTCCTTCCTCTCTCTCCCATTGTCCCTTCCTTCCTTCCTTTCTTCCTTCCCTCCTTCCTCTCTCTCTCCCTCCCGCCCTGCCTCCTTCCTACCTTGTTCCTTCCTTCCTTTCCTTCCTTCCTTTTTCCTTCCTTGTTCCTTCCTTCTTTCTTTCTCTTTCTTTCTCCTTCCCTCCCTCCTTGTTTCTTCTCTCTCGCTCGCTTATTTTCTTTCTTTCTTTCTTTCTCTTTTTTCTTTCTTTTTCTTTCTCTTCATTTCCTTCCTTCCTTCTTTCTTTCTCATTCTTTCTTTTTTGTTTTCTTTCTTCCCTCCTTCCTTCTTCTCTCTCTTTCTCCTTGATTTTCCTTCCTTTTTTCCTTCCTTTCATTCTCTCTCTCCTTTCTTTTGCATTCCTTCCTCCCGTCCTCCCTTCTTCTTCCTTTCTTCCTTCCCTCCCCCTCCCTCCCTCCCTCTCTCCCTCCCTCCCCTTCTGCCCATCCTACCACAGGGTAGCTGGGAAGGGCAGCTTCCTGCTCTCTACACTAGTGGTTTGGGCCAGCCCAAGGATGGTCGTCTGTTTGTCTCAAATAACAATGAGGACTAGAAACAAAACCTCGGCCACAAAGGCAGTGGCCCCTTTTAAGGCCACATTCCTGAGATCTTTCCTTTGTCTTTCTGAAGTGCCAGGGTGCCTCCAGGGTCAAAAAGGGACAAGCTGGATGTGGCACCTTGGCAACGGGGGCAGCAAATTCCGGGCTCTGTCACTGGCTGGGCGCAGGTGGCAGGAGGGCAGGGGATCACCTCACAGCGGACATTCCCGTCCTGCAACAGAGAGAGACGGGCAAGAACATCAGTGCCACCCTCCGCCCCACAGATCCCTGACTCTGATCCATCCCTTCCTTCCGGAGGGCTGGCACAGCCCATACCCTGCCCACCTCAGGCCTGCCAATCTTCAGCATCTTCGGTTAACTGGCATCTTGCCACAAAACAAGACAGAAGGGGGAAGGGATTTCGGTGATGAAGTTCAGAGAACACAAACGGCAGGAGAGGAGACACGTTGACAAGAACCGGAGGTGCCAAACTGGAATAAACCAGCCACCAAGGACACCAAATGCAAAACGGCATCAAGAGGCAACAAGCATCCGGGCAGTTCCCAAAGCGTGGACACAGATGGACTGGTCAAGGAGGGGAAGGGCCAGGGAACAGGGGAAAAGTGTAATGTTTGCGCAGGAATACAGGTAGTCTTTGACTTACGACCACAATGGAGGTCAAAAGTTCTGTTGTTAAGTGAGACAGCTGTTAAGTGAGTTTTGCTCCACTTTACGATTTTTCTTGCCGCCGTTGTTAAGAGAATCACTGCAGGTGTGAAGTTAGTCACCTGGCCGTTAAGCGAATCGGGCTCCCCCATTGGACTTGTGAGTCAGTTGCAAAGTATCTGAATTTTGATCATGTGACCATGGGGATGCTGTAACGGTCGTAAGTGTGAAAAACCAGTCCTAAGTCACCTTTTTCAGTGCCCTTGCAACTTCAAACGGTCGTTACATGGATTGTTGTAAGTCGAGGACTACCTACAGTCTCCATTCATTTGGAGAGGCTGAATGGTCACTAAATGCAGTGTTGTAAGTCGAGGACTATCTGTACTCAGATGTAGCTTTACTTTCGCTTCAACTGCTTAACTTTAGTAAAAGAGACTATCGCTTCAACCAAATGGGAGTCGAGGGTCTTTCTTTCCTAGAGGTCAAAGCTGGGGCAGGCCTGACAGCAATCCTGAATAGCTACCAAGTCCAAAGGTTTGGATTTCTGCCTGTGATATAGCTAGTAACCCTGGGCAGGCTGTCTTTTTCCTGCTGGGGAACCGTGCCAAGGGGCAGAGGTGGGCACTCACCTGGCAGACGCACTGCAGGCAGGACTCTGGCTGGAAACCCTGCCCGTGGGCATAGCGCTCCCCTTCGAAGATGCAATCGTGGCACATGGGGCAGCAGGGACCCGGAGCCGGATGAGAGCAGAGCGTAGGTTTGCAGAGCACTGGCTGGCAAGAGGCTTCGCCCCCAGGCTGGCAAAGAGAAAAGAATAAGGAGCCTCTAGCCATCCAAAAGAGGTGAGAAGAGTTCCCAGGCGGAGGGAATCTGCCCAAAGTCATCCAAAAAGTCAAAATGGCAGCCGGGATGGTGCGACTGAATAGTGGCCAGTTCAAACAACTCTCCTAATATTTTTGACGACACCTAACGGACACCCCTGGTCCAACACTTGATTGGGCCAATATTGCCTCTCCCCCCAGTCCAGTATGAAGCTCCCCTTCACAGGGGAATTCTGGGAGCTGAAGTCCACCCCTCTGAAAGTTACCAAAGTTGAGAGACACTGCTCTGTATCAGGGCTCTCCAAACTTAGCCACTTTAAGACCTGTGGACTTCAACTCCCAGGATTCCTCTGCCTTCCGTGCTGGCTAGGGGATTCTGGGAGTTGAAGTCCGTCTCTCTTAAAGTGGCCCTGCTTGAGTAATATTGGAATAGAGTTTTGACGGTGATGATTATCTTGATTGTTTTTTCAGATCCTCAGCACAGTGGCATGGACGTGGTCACTCTCTTGACTTTTTTGGCCTCCCTTGGGTGAGGTGGGGTCCAGAGGGCGACGACGTGAGGATCTTACCCCACAGGAGCACTCCTGGCAAGGGTCCAAAGCCGAGAGCCACTGGGTTCCTTCGGGATATTCCTGACCTGCGTGCTGGCACACTAGGGGCAGGAGGAAAATTGGGGTGAAGCTCCTCGATTTTGGGGTACCCGGTCACTCTGCCACCCAGCCTGCTTTCTAGCCAATTGCTAATTGACAATTGGGCATTAAAATTTATTTAGTGTTCAGGTAGCGTCCCTATCACGCTGGGTGGTTCTTACCTTGGCACCGCAGGCAACATTCGCCGGGTTTTCGGCTGGGTTTGGCACACGAGGCCGGTGGACATGCCATGGGGGCGCAAAGCACGTTGCCCCTGAGGCAGCTGCAGTGGCGGCAGGGGTCGGAGGGTGGGGCGAAGACCGCTCGGTTGGCGTATTCCTGACCTTCGTAAAGGCAGCCATCACAGAGGGGGCAGCAGGCAGCCCTGGTGGGAGGCACGGGGTGGGCACACTGCTGCGGGCACGGCTTGGGCTGGCATGTCACCGTTCCTGCCTGGGGAGGGAGAGGGCAAGGAGCTGGCGAAGGCTGGTGGGCCACACCCCAGTTGAGAATTCATTCTTGAGGGGGTGAGATCCGACCTCAGCCTAAAGCCAACTGTCCTCTTGGCACCCCAGAGTCAGAAAGAGTGAGAGAGAGAGAGAGGCGGCGGGGGAAAGGAGCCCTGGACCACGTTTGCTCACTCTTGAACTCAGCTCCTTCCTTCCCCACCTGCTGAGACTAGCAGTCCCTTGTATTTCTAAGACAGGGGACAGCCCCCAATTTAGTGCCACTCCTAACCCAAGAACTCCCTAAAAAGGTCATTCCTTGCCCCACAGGTCCAGCCACCCCAAAATTTCCATCCTAGCCAGGAAGCGCCTGATTCCCTTTCCTGCAGCCCTCCCTGCCCCCTACACCCTCCTACACGGTGCCCCAAACCTTGTGCCCAAAGCAGACTTCAAATCTGCAGGTACTGAAAGAGGAGAATATATGTAGTTCAGGGTTAAAATGAGGGGTCCTGGGTGCTCTCTGAGGTTGATGGTTTTCCTGCGGATGCTTCATGATCCAACTAGGGAACATGATCAGTGCCAGAAGGAGGACGGAGGAGAAGAAGGAGAGGACAAGCGGGAAGAGGAGGAGGAGAGGAGGGGGAGAAAGAGGAGGAGGAGAAGGACTGTGGGGTCCTCGGTGCCCTGAGCCTGGTGGTTTTCTTGTAGACATTTCACGACCGAACTAGATAACATTATCAGTGCTAAAAGGGTGTGGGGTTTACTCATTTTATATTCTACTGGCTTGCCACGCAAATAGTCGATGCCATCCTTTCAGGCTGGGCTCCTGCGACTTGTGCCCCCTGCCGGAAAGGCCGTAGACTGGTGTGCCAGCCAGGAACCCGCAAAGTCCCTCCGTCGGTCTGGTGCTCACTCACTTGGCAAGTACAATTGCGGCACGGATCCTGGGGTGAAGTAAAGACCTCCCCGCTTTTGTAGTGGTGCCCCTGGTAGCGGCAGGCACCCGGGCATTTGGGGCAGCATTGGCCAGGGGGCGTGACGGGTTCCTGGCAGGGCACGGGAGGGCACGGAGTGGGAGAGCACGTCACCATTCCACGCTGCGGACAGTACAGGATAAGAATCCTGTTAATAGTGTAGAGTTTCTCACAGGGGTGAAATGCTCCCGGTTCAGACCGGATCGAGCGATCCGGTAGAGATCGGTGCAGGTGGTTCAGAGAATTGGTAGCGATGGTGGCGCGAGACCTCTGATCTGGATCACAGTTGGCCAAAAATTGGTGCTTACAATTTTTGGCAAAAACTGTGCCATTGAAACAATAGCTTCGTTTAAAGACCCCAGGGTTTACTTAACGACGGCAACCTTAGCACAATGGATTGCTGCGTTTGCATAAGATTCCATTGCAAAAAAAAAATTGTAAATTGAGTCTGAAAATTGCAGTGTCATAAAATGGATCACTTCAGGTTCCATTATGGTCGTAACTTGAGGACTAACTGTGGTTTGCGCCCCCCTCCCTCTCCAGTCGCAATAACTCAGCCTCCTCCTGCCCCCTTTCCCACCCCCACCCCCCCGCTACTGACCAGGCATTGGCATTCCTCGCAGGGCTGGTGTGGGGAAACAAAGCTCTCTCCATCTCCGTAGTCTTGGCCCTGGAACCTGCAGCCTGGAAAGGAGAAAAGAGGCCACTCAGAGTCGGAGCGAAGAAATCCCTTCTGGCCCTTTAAGAAGCTGGGAGCAGGAAGAATTCTGGGAGTTGAAGTCCACCCATTTTAAAGCTTGGCCATGATTGTGCTTTGTTCCTTTGATTGTTTTTTGTTTTTTTCTGTCATGAATTTTAAAGCAATCTATACGTGAGTGAGTGAGTGAGTGAGTGAGTGAGTGAATGAATGAATGAATGAATGAATCAATCAATCAATCGAGTGATAAAGGGTAGTAGCATTTCTTGAAATCACTCACCCTGGCACAGGGGGCAGGTGCATGGGCCAGGCACCGGATGGGCACAGCTGGCTGGCGTGCAAAGTTTCTTCATACAATGAATCGAGCCCGCCTGCGGAAAGAGGAAGAGGAAAGGGAAGAAGAAGGACGAGAGAAAGAGAAAGAGAGAGAGAGAGAATGAGAGAGAAAATGTGTGTGTGTGTGTGAGAGAGATAGAGGGAGAATGAGAAAGAATGTGAGAGAAAATGAGAGAGCGAATGAGAGAAAGAATGTGTGTGTGTGAGAGAGAACGAGAGAGAAAGAGAAGAGGAAGAGAAGAAAAAGAGAAGAGGAGAAGAGAAGAGGAGAGAAGAGGAAGAGACAGAGTAGAGACGAGAAGAGGAAGAGAAGAGGAAGAGAAGAGATGAAAAGAGAAAGAGAAGAGGAAGAGACAGAGAAGAGAAGAGGAAGAGAAGAGATGAAAATAGAAAGAGGAAGAGGAAGAGGAAGAGGAAGAGGAAGAGAAGAGAAGAGAAGAGAAGAGAAGAGAAGAGAAGAGAAGAGAAGAGAAGAAGAGAATGCTTTATTGGCCATTATTTTATTATTATTATTTTTATTAATCATATTTCTATGCCGCCCACTCTCCGAGGACCCTGGGTGGCTTACAAGAATCGACAATATACTAAATAGCCTCTTGCCGCCAACAATCTGGGTCCTCATTTTACGCACCTGGGAAGGATGGAAGGCTGAGTCCACCTTGAGCCGGTGAGATTTGATCCGCTGATCTGCTGAACTAGCAGTCAGCTGAAGCAGCTGCAGTACTGCACTCTAACCACTGCGCCCCCTCGGCTCTTCACATAACCACCGCAGACTTTGTTTAATGACTTTGGTGTTCATTTTATGACCGAGGCTTCCAGACCGTCTGGCCACATGTGTGTCTGTGTACACCAGATTCCAGCCCTTTGTGCAACGGGCAACTGTACGTGTCTTTATTGCAGCCCCCGGCAGCGTGAAATGTTTCAGGTTTTGCTTCCTTGTGCTTATTTTGGCCGGAGGATGTCCGGTGGGTGCCAGAAACCGCCGGCCAGGAAATGACTTGAGGCTTCCAAGGAAATATTGACCTAGCAAGTTTCTGTCCCCATTAGAGGCCGTGGTGGCAGTCAAAAACTCCAGCTGTGACGCTTGTTTGCATCCCTAGTTTTTTTTCAAATGCGGCAACTTTTAAGGGGGGTGGACTTCAATTCCCAGAATTCTGGCAAATTAAAGCCCACTCCTCTTAAAAGTTGCCACGTTTGGAAAAATACAGATTTACATGATGTATAAAAAGAGCAGGCTTTGGTTTCTTTCTTTCTTTCTTTCTTTCTTTCTTTCTTTCTTTCTTTCTTTCTTTCTTTCTTTCTTTCTTTTTCTTTCTTTCTTTCTTTCTTTCAATCCTTCTGTCTTTCTCTGCCTCTTTCTCTTTCTTTCTTTCCATTCTCCTCCCTCCCTCTTTCTTTCTTCTCTCTCTTCTTTCTTTCCTTCTTCCTTTCTCTTCATCTTTCTCTCTCTTTCTCTCCAGTCTCTCCTTCCTTTTCTTTTTTCACTTCATTCTCCCTCTCCGTTCTCCTCCCTCCCTTCTTTCTCTTTCTCTTTCCTTCCTTCCTTCCTTCCTTCCTTCCTTCTTTCCTTCCTTCCTTGTCTTTCTCTGCTTCCTCTTTCTTTCTTTCCATTCTCCTCCCTCCCTCTCTCTTTCTTCTCTTTCTACTTTCCTTCCTTCTTCCTTTCTCTCTCTTTCTCTCCATTCTCTCCTTCCTTCCTTCTTTTTCTTTTTTCTCCTCCTTCTTCCTCTTGATTCTCTTCCCTCCCTCCCTCTCTCCCTCCCTCCCTCCCTGCTTCCTTCCTTCCTTCCCTTCTCTTGCTTTCCCCACCTGCTCCTGGCGACTGCCATACTCACCTGACAGGTGCACTCCGAGCAGAGAGGGTCTCCTGGATCAGGAACGGCTTGGCCATTGGCAACAGTGACCCCATGAAAGGCGCAGTCTATCTGGCGAGAGGAAGAGGAGTTAGTGGAGGCTCACTGGAGCTCTGGGCACAGCTATGGCTGCTGCCCAGGGAGTGGGCACCCAGGAGCTGGTTGAGGATGGGTTGTGAGGACAGCCAACCCCAAAGGTCAGGGAGGTCATTGCCTACCCGCTTTTCCTTGTGGCCGATCACGCTTCCCCCCTTCTCCTGCCCTCCCATCCCTCGGACCTCACCATGGCACGTAGGGCAGCATTGGCCGGGCGTCCGGAGAGGATGGCTGCAGGGGGCCTGGAAACAGAGCTTCCTCGTGCAGGTGACGAAGCCGTCCAGGCAGGAGCAGAGGCCACAGCTGTCCTGGGGGTCCGGGAACTCCTGCCCACTCAGGTAGCGCTGGGAGACGTATTCGCACCCTTGGGACAGCGAGAGAAGAGGAGGTTGCAGGAGAGGCCCTGAAATTCACCCGGTGAGTCTTCCTCGGAGGTTGTGGCAGTGAGGAGGGCAGAGACGGAGGGTCCCAGAAAGCCTCTTCTGCTCCAATGAGGAGGGGAGCTATTTGAAGGACCGACTCTGCCCTCTTACAGCCACCTGGCCCACATAGATGGGGAGGCAGGAGGTGGTATGAGTCCCCTTCTTCTTCCGGAGCAGGTGGCAGCCGTAGTCAAGACGTATTCGCACAACTATAAGTTGTGCACAGGTTACACCCATTCCTGGAGCAATGTGCCCTTTTGACAGGCAGTCTCTCATCAATCACCTCCTGTCTCCTGGTGATTGGCCCAAAGTCACCCAGACGGCTTTCATGTCTAAGGCAGGACTAGAACTCACTGTCTCCTGGTTATTGAGCCAAAGTCAACAAGGTAGCTTTCATGACTAAGGCGGGACTAGAACTCCCAGTCTCCTGGTGATCGGTCCAAAGTCACCCAGCTGGCTTTTGTTCCTGAGGCGGGATTAGAACTCACTGTCTCCTGGTGAATGGCTCAATGTCACCCAGCTGGCTTTCATGCCTAAGGTGGGACTAGAACTCACAATCTCCTGGTGATTGGCCCAAAGTCACCCAGCTGGCTTTCTTGGCTACAATGCAACTAGAATTCCCCATTTTCCAATGATTGGATCAAAGTCACCCAACCAGCTTTCATGTCTAAGGCGGGACTAGAACTCACCATCTCCTGGTGATTGGCCCAAAATCACCCAGCTGCCTTTCATGCCTGAGGCAGAACTAGAACTCACCGTCTCCTGCTCTCCCACTTTCTACCTGGTGCCTTAACCGCTCAACCAAACTGATTTGGGAGGTCCAGCCAAAAGTCTCACTGAATTGTCAGGATTGGAAAACGTGTCCCGGTGGGGTTGTGGTCCCTCCCGCGTGTTCCAGCCAGGCTCTCCTGGACAGTCAGATCATTTCGCTGCTTCTTGACTTTTCCCCAGGCAAGGCTCCTTCCTTGGAGGCCGGCCCACCCAGACCCCCGACCTTCCTACTTACCTTCACAGGTCTTGCAGCAGGGCCCGGGCACCGGGAATGGGCACTCGGCCGCAGGGCAGGCCTTGGTCTTGCAAACCACGGCCCCTTCCCAGCAGGAGCAGAGGCGGCAGGGGTCTTGGGGGTCTGCAAACTGCTCCCCGTTGGGCAGCTCCTTGCCCTGGTAAAGGCAGCCTGGAAGCAGAGGGGGCAGAGAAGAGCTGGTGATGCCAAGACGGTAGTGGGCAAGAGAGCCTCAGAAGCGTTGGAAGAATGCCCTGGCACCAGGGAGGTGAACGATGCCCCCCTGGCAGAAGTAGCATAGGGCTAGTCCTCGACTTATGATGACAACTGAACCCCAAATTTACGTTGCTAATTTTGATCAGCTGACCATTGGGATGTCCCATTTCTCCCGCCACTGTAACTACTAATGGTCACTAAATGAACTGTCTATTACATGCAGGGAGTCCTTGACTTACGATCCCAATAGAAGCCCCAAATTTCCCTGGTTAAGCAAGGCAGTTGTTAAGTGAGTTTGCCCCCATTTTACGACTGTTTATGGCCACCGTTGTTAAGTGAACCACTGTGGTTGTTAAGTGAGGAATGCAGTTATTAAGAGAATCTGGCTTTTCCCGTCAACTCTGCGGGTCAGAAGGTTGCAAAAGGGGATTCCGGGACATTGCAACCGTCACACGTTCATGCCAGTTGCCAAGCCTCTGAATTTTCATCACGGGACCCTGGGGACGCCACAACCGTCATAAATAAGAGGCAGTTGCCAAGTGTTAACATTATCACCACGTGATGGTTGGGACGCTGCAACCGTCGTAAGCGTGAAAAAGGTCATACGTCACTTTTTTCAGTGCCCTTGTTGGGCGGTCACTAAGTGAACGGTTGTAAGTCGAGGACTCCCTGTAACCTGTGCCAACCCTATACTGATGACACTCTGCACCCCAGGTGTCAAATGAAACTTCGTCTTAACAGGTTGGCACAAGCAGGGTGGGTCTCTGAACGCGCTGGGCATCTGCGTTTTTCCACCCGGTTGTTTTGTGTGTGTGTAACGCAACGCCCTGCCTGGGACAACGGCGCCCCCATTGATGCCACAGGCCCAGGACCGCCTGAATCCTGCAATCCTCCAATGGGAGAAACCACAAGAAGGATTTCAGGGGTGAAATCCTGCAGGTTCTGATAGGTGCTGGAGAACCGGTAGCGGAAATTTTAGGCAGTTCGGAGAACCGGCAAATACCACTTCTGGCTGGTTCCAGAGTGAGGTGGGAATGGGGATTTTGCATTATCCTTCCCCTGCCACGCCCACCAAGCCACGCCCACCAAGCTACACCACACCCACCAAGAAGTGGTGAAATCCATTTTTTTTTACTACTGGTTCTGTGGGCGTGGCTTGGTGGGCATAGCAGGGGAAGGATATTGCAAAATCTTCATTCCCACCCCACTCTGGGGCCAGCCAGAGGTGGTATTTGCCGGTTCTCCGAACTGCTCAAAATTTCCGCTGCTAGTCCTCAAGAACCTGTCAGAACCTGTTGGATTTCACCCCTGCCACCAAGCCATGCCCACAGAACCGGTAGTAAAAAAAAATTGGATTTCACCACTGCACAAGAGGCATGGCCAACTGCACCCAACTGGCCTGAGAGCAACGGCTGGCAGCCGAACCCAGCCGCATTTGGGGCAGAGGGGGAGACGAAAGGCCACCGAGGTGGGGTGCAACCCTCTTGGGGTCCCTTGCTTGAAGTTGAATGAGTGAGCCCCCCCCTCCTGCCAAGGGTGGGCGAGGGCATTGGGGCGAGCAGAGGCCGCCCGTTACCATCACAGGAGCGGCAACATCCCTGCTGCAGTGGGTGGGAGCACAGGACCGGTGCGCAGGGCTGGCGCTGGCATGTGATGGTACTGTTGGCACAAACACAGGTCCGGCACTTCTCCGAAGGGTCGTAGAACCGCTCCAGGTGCTTGTAGGAGACTCCCAAGTAGAGGCAGCCGGCCGGAGGGGCTATAAAAAAGGGGAGGGGGCTGTTCAGGGGCGTGGGATGGTCTCCTTGGGCATGGCTGCCCTCCCCGTCGAAACCCGGCCCATGGTAGGGTGAGGTGCTCAAGTGGGGGTCCTACCTGGACATTGGGGGCAGCACTCTTGGGGTCTCACGATGGGCTCGGGGCAGAGCAGGGGTGGGCATCGACGGGAGAGGCACTGCACGTGGCCATTCTGCCATAGGGAGGGAGGGAGGGAGGGAGGGAAGGGGATTGTGCTGGCATTCTTCTTGATTCAACAGGCACCCTTGAGGTCATGTAGTCCATCCCTCCCGTCCCAGAAGCGATCTGAACTGCTCTATGGCGGTCGGTCGGGGGAAGGGTCTGCCAGCTTCCCCTGCCACTCCTGGGCACTCACAATGCAGTGACACTGCCGGCAGCTGTCGGTGGGGTGGGGGAACTCTGCTCCGTTGGGGTACTCCTTTCCGGTGTAGCTGCAGCCTGGATAGAAAGTGTCAGAAGAAGAGAGCTGGAAGGGACCTCGGAGGTCTTCTAGTCCAACCCCTGCTCGAGCAGGAAACTCTATACCCGTGATGGCAAACCTCTGGCACGCGTGCCAGAGATGACACGCAGAGCCTTCTCCGTGGGCACATGCGCCATCGCCAGCTGCTCTTCGAGTATCCAGTGCCCCGTCACGCACACGCAGATGCACACGTGTGTTCTGGTTTGGGCACTTGGTGCCGAAAAGGTTCGCCATCACTGCTCTATACCATTTCAGACAAATCAGCTACATTATTTTTGCAAACTGGGGGTATTTTTTTGGGGGGGGGGGGTGTATTCCAGGGCAGGCACACAAGTGGTGCGTTAGCCTAGAGGTGGAGCTCTCGCCTCACAATCAGGAGGCTGTGAGTTCGATCCTAGGTAGAGCCAAATATTTCCCTTTTTGGGCAGAAAGAGAATATATCTGCTGAACGAAACTCCGCATTGGAGACAGGAAGGGCATCCGGCCAGTAAACATTCAGCTCCATTCAGTTGCCCCGACTCCACCCCACGAGGGATAATGGAGGTCGTTAAAAGAGAATGATTCCAGGGCAGGCACATGAATGGGAAACGGGTGAGCTTCGACACTCTGCACATGGTCCGCTGCCTTCTCTGGGGCTCTCAGAGAGCACTTAACACCCACGATTTCCGCTACAGATTTGGGTGAACCGGTCCGAACCGGTTCCATACCACCTCTGACCACATTACACAAAAGATGCCGAGACTTTGGAAAAAGCGCAAAGAAGAGCAAGTAAGATGATTAAAGGCTTAGAAACTAAAACATCCGAGGAACGATTGCAGGGAATATATAAGAGTTTAAAGTCTTTTCTCTAGAAAGAAGGACTTGGGGGGACAGGATAGCAATCTTCTAATATTTGAGGGGCTGCCACAAAGAGGAGGGGGGGGAATTTTCTGACGGGGGGGGGGCAATTAACCAGTGGAACGGGTTGCCACCAGAAGTTGTGGGCATTCCAATACTGGAGGCTTTTAAGAAGAGACTGGACAGCCATTCGTCTGACATGGTACAAATCTCCCGCTTCAGCAGGAGGCTGGACTACAAGACCTCTGAAGTCCCTCCCAGCTCTATTCCGATTAATTAAACCTCAGTCTGGGGTTTATTGGGCGTTACACGCTGGGCAGAACCGGTTTTCTGGGGTAACCCCGTGAGGTGCTGCCATCTTACCGTTGCAGTTGTTTTGGCAACAGGAGCCCGGCAAGGGGTGGGCGCAGAGGGGAGCCAGGCACTTCCGCGGGGTGCAGACCAGCTCTCCCCCACTGCAGATGCAAGACTGGCACGGATCCAGCGGGTTGGGGGCCTCCTCCCCATCTGGCACCACCTGGTTGTCCTGCAGGCAGCCTGGGGGGGGGGGGGGGAGGGAGGGAGGAGAGGAAGTCACTTAACATTCAGGTGCAAACCACTATTCGTCTCCCCACCCCCTGCAGTTATTATTTTTATATATTGGTTTATTACATTTATAGGGTGTCCCAGATGGCTCTGGGCAGTTTACAATATAGTAAGAAGTAGAACTATAAAAACCATTATCAATATAAAAAAAGTTTAAAGTTACAGAGGATTAAATGCAATCTCTACAAACGTGGATTTGAAGCAGAGCAGGGCCCCCCAATATCTGCCTTCTGTTTCCTTCCTTCCTTCCTTCCTTCCTTCCTTCCCTTCCCTTCCCCTTCTCCCTATCTCCTTCCTTTCTTCTTTCCTTCCTCCCCCTCCCTCCCTCCCTCCCTCCCTTCTTTTTCTTCCTTTTCTTTCTTTTCCTCCCTCCCTCCCTTTCTCCTTCCTTCTTCCCCTTCCTTCCTTCTCTCCTTCCTTCTCCCTTCCTGTTTCTTCTCTTTTCTTTCTTTCCTTTCTTCTTTCTTCCTTTCTTTTTCTTTCTTTTCCTCCCTCCCTCTTTTCCTTCCTTCTCCCCCTTCCTTCCTTCTTTCTTTCCTTCTCCCTCCCTTTCTTCTCTTTTCTTTCTTTCTTCCTTTCTTTTCCTCCCTCCCTCCCTTTCTCCTTCCTTCTCCCCCTTCCTTCCTTCTCCCTCTTTCTGTCTTTCTTTCTTTCCCTCCCTCCTTTTCCTTCCTTCTCCCCCTCCTTCCTTCTTTCCTTCCTTCCTTCTCCCTCCCTCCTCCTTTCTTTCTCTCTTTCTTTCTCTCTTTCTTTCTGTTCCTTTCTCCCTCCTTCTTCCTTTCTTTCCTTTCTTCCTTCTCCCTCCCTCCTCCTTCTTTCTTTCTCTCTCTCTCTTTCTTTCTCTTCCTCTCTCCCTCCCTTTCTCCTTCCTTCTTCCTTCCTTTCCTTTCTTCCTTCCTTCCAGAATTCCAGAGAGAGAAAGCAAGAGGTGCCCCATCAATTCCCTTCAGTTACTCACTAGGGCAGGTAGGGCAGCAGGATCCAGGCCTCCGCTCTGGGTGGGGGCAAGTCACTGGTGGGCAAACAGTGGGTGAGCAGTGGACGGTGCCCCCCTGCGAGAGAGGACACAGACGGGGATTTAGACCTGAAGGAACCTTTGATTCTGCTTCTTCTCCATCTCATCTCGCAGAAGCTCCAATGGAGATAAACAGACTTTTCTTACTATTCTTCTCCTCACCTTTTCTACTACCTTCTCTTATGGGTATCCTTATTATGACTATTATGACTTTATTGTTTGTATGTACACTGAGAGTTTCTGTATTGGAGACAAATTCCTTGTGTATCCAATTCCATTCCATTCCATTCTCTATCCTATCCTATTCTACATTCCTTCTATTCTGTTCCGTTCCGTTATTAAATGATGACGGTTCCTTTTATCTTTTTTGAAAGAAAAATTATCCCTGCAAGAGTTTTGAGAGGAATTTCAGATCTCTAAAGGAACCAATGAAAGGATGATTGAGTTTGGGATGGCAGCTTCAGGATTTGGGTGGCCAGGAGAATTTGGGGGCATCATCCACGGGTCGGAGCTGATGGGTCTCACCTTGCATTGGCAGTTCTGGCAGGAATTGTCTGGATCGGCGAACTCTTGGCCGTGGCTGTAGAGACGCTGGTTGTAGAGACACTGGTGGCATCGGGGGCAGCAAGAACCTTGGAAGAGGCACAGTGAAAGCTGCTAAGACCCCTGGCATGAGGGAGACCCTCGGGCCACGTCTAAATTTCCAACAGCCGAGCGCTCGTTGTCACCCCAGCAGTGAGATAAAACTCGCCTTGAGAGTGAGATGGGCAGCATATAAATTTAATAAAATAAATAAATAAAGCTGGGGGCCACTGAATGAGGGGAGAGAAGTGGGGCAGGGGTTCATTAGAGTGTCTAAATATCGTTTAGTACAAGATTTCTTTTAAAAAAAACAAGTGCGCTCTTAGAGATCGAAATGCAAGTTCTGGATATCGTTTCGTGCAAGATCTTTTTTAAATGAATGAGCTCATAGAAACCGAAATGCATGAGTATCTGGATATTGTTTCATGCAGGTGGTTTTTTTAAAAATGAATTAGAAATTGAAATGCAGGAACGCCTGAATTCCCTTTTAGAATAAGATCTTTAAAAAAAAGAGTGCCCTCGTAGAAATTAAAATGCAATGTCTGAATTTCATTTAGTATGAGATTTTGTAAAATGAACCTTTCTTCCTTCCTTCTCCAAAAATGTCACTTTTGTTTTCTTTAATATTAGCTTGACGGCAAGCTAATATTTCTGACGGCAACAGAATCTGGAGCAGGCCATTTGCCGACACCCTAATTCTGCCAAGCCCTTTCATTTTCCTCTCGGTGCCGTCTTTCTACAGCCGGGTTCGATGCCACCGATCCCAGAGGTGAGGGCCCTGCGGGGACACAAAGGCACTCACCGAGAAGCCGGGCTGGATGCTGGCAGGTGACAGGGGGGCACTGGAGGGCATGGCACACGGTCTCCCCCTGGTGGCAGGTGCAGACGCTGCAAGGGTCTCTCGCTGGTGCCCACTCGGTGCCATCTTCAAATTCGAGGTCCTCGAAAACACAAACTGACAGTCACCAGCAAGAGAGGAGTTGGCTCAAACTGGGTTTCATCCTGGCCAGTCTGCAAAGCAGAAACCTGGATTCCTTTCCCCCACTTCACTCCCCATATTTTACAAGGCATTTGTAAATGAAATTTCCTGACAGTTAGAACAATTAATCGGTGGAACAACTTGCCTCCAGAAGTTGTGAATGCTCCAACACTGGAAGTTTTTAAGAAGAGATTGGATAACTATTTGTCTGAAGTGGTGTAGGGTTTCCTGCCTAAGCAGGGGGTTGGACTAGAAGACCTCCAAGGTCCCTTCCAACTATTCTATTCTGTTCTGTTCTGTTCTGTTCTGTTCCGTTCCGTTCCGTTCCGTTCCATTCCAATTCTATTCCTTTTACAATTGTGTTGTGTTGTGTTGTGTTGTGTTGTGTTGTGTTGTGTTGTGTTGTGTTGTGTTGTGTTGTATTGTATTGTATTGTATTGTATTGTATTGTATTGTATTGTATTCCATTCCATTCCATTCCATTCCATTCCATTCCATTCCATTCCATTCTATTCTATTCTATTCTATTCTATTCTATTCTATTCTATTCTAAAAGAATAGTTGTAAGTCAAGGACGAACTGTATTATTTTTACAAATAACTCAAGGCGGCGAATGTATCCAGCACCCCTCCCTCCTCCTATTTTCCCCACAACATTTCAGTCTTGGAGAGCAACAGCCTCCAGGGACATGCCAAGCCACAGTTCGTTTGCTCACGCCAGCTGCATTTGCCTGGCAGCCTAAGCCACAAATCCCAGTTTATGACGCAGAATCTCCCCATCGGGAGCTAAACCCAAACCAAAACTACTACTTTGAGGTCCCTATCTAATTCTCATATCTCGAATCAAAAATACAGGTAGTCCTCGACTTAACGACCACAGTGGAGCCCCAAATTTCCACTGCAAAGTGAGACATTCGTTTGCCCCATTTTAGGATTTTTCTTGCCAGAGGTTGTTAAGTGAATCCCTGCAGTCCTTAAGTTAGTAACCTGGTTGTTAAGCGAATTTGGCTTCCCCATTGATTTTTGTCGATCAGAAGGTCGCAAAAAGGGATCGTGTGAAACACACCCACACACCCCGGACAATGCAACGGTCATAAATACGAGCCAGTTGCTAAGCATTCCAATTTTGATCCCGTGACCAACGGTCATAAGTGTGAAAAACGTCCGTAAGTCGCTTTTTTCAGTCCCGTTGTAACTTTGAACGGCACCTAAATGAACTGTTGTAAATCAAGGACTACCTGTAATATGAACGGGATTGAGTAGCCCTTTGGGGGTTCATTAACCCCATTCCAGGTGCCCTGGAGATGACTCAAACAAGTGAGCCAAGTTGCGTGCTGCAAACTTCCAAGACGTCACCAGTCCAATCTGAACTGGCGGGGCCCACTTAGCTCCACGTGGGGAAATGAGCAGCAAAGTGGACAAGGGGCCTTCTCCCCATTCCCAGTTCTTCGATGGTCACCTGTGCACACTGGACAGCAGCGTTTGGGGTCTCGGAGAGGCCGGGCGCATGGCATTGGGGGGCAGAGTTCTTCCTGGCATCGGACATGCCCATCCTGAGGGAAGAAAAGAAAGGGAAGTGAATTTCTCAGCCATTCAGCAAATTTAAGAGGGGTGGGCTTCAATTTCCAGAATTCCCCAGCCGGCTAGGAGGCTTCAACTCCCAAGCTTCAAAAAAAGATGTGGAGACTCTGGAAAGAGTGCAGAGAAGAGCAGCAAAGATGATTTTAGGGGACTGGAGGCTAAAACATACGAAGAACGGTTGCAGGAACTGGGTATGGCTATAGTGATGAAAAGAAGGACTAGGGGAGACAGGATAGCAGTCTTCCGATATCTCAGGGGCTGCCCCAAAGAAGAGGCAGTCAAGCTATTCTCCAAAGCACCAGAAGGCAGGAGAAGAAACAATGGATGGAAATTAATAATTAAGGAGAGAAACAACCTGGAATTGAGGAGAAACTTCCTGACAGAGAGAACAATTAACCACTGGAACAGCTGGCCACCAGAATAATAATAATAATAACAACTTTATTGTCGTTGTACGTGTATACACAGTATACCCATACAACAAAATTCACTTAACACCCAAAGACCAGGTCCAAACACATAACAATCCCCAAACACACTCCCACCCACCACAAATTCCCCACCCCTAAACCCCCAAATATCCACACAACAGACCAAGTAAGTAAGTAAGTAAGTAAGTAAGTAAGTAAGGAAGGAAGGAAGGAAGGAAGGAAGGAAGGAAGGAAGGAAAAAAGAAAGAAAGAAAGAAAGAAAGAAAGAAAGAAAGAAAGAAAGAAAGAAAGAAAGAAAGAAAGAAAGACTAAAGTCCCTTCTAAGAGCCTGGTGGCGCGGTGGACTAATTGCAGGCAGCTGGCAACTAAGTAGCACTTAATTGCCAGCTGCCTGCAATTAGTGCAAGTTCGAATCTCACCAGGCTCCAGGTTGACTCAGCCTTCCATCCTTCCGAGGTAGGTAAAATGAGGACCCAGATTGTTGAGGGCAAAAGGCTGACTTTGTATAAAATATGCAAAAAAGTATGAAGCCTATTGCTTAACACATTGTAAGCTGCCCTGAGTCTCCGGAGAAGGGCGGCATATAAATCAAATCAATAAATCAAACCAATAACTCTATTATTCTGTTATCCTCAGATATTTTGAATAGAATAGAGATGCCCTCAGAGGTCTTCTAGTCCACCCCTGCTCAAGCAGGAGAACCTCTACCATTTCAGACAAGTGGCTATCCAGTCTCTTCTTAAAAGCTTCCAGTGATGAAGCACCCACAACGTCTGGTGGCCAGCTGTTCCACTGGTCAATTGTTCTCACTGTTAGGAAGTTTCTTCCTCATTCCAGGTTGATTCTTGTCCTGAGTGGGTTCTGGTACTTTGGAAAATAAGTTGAATTATTGAATTCTGAATTTTGATCTCATGATTCGGCCTCCCGTCTGGACCGACCGATTCACCCATCATGCCCTACTCACCAAGCACTGGCATTGCAGGCAGGGGCCTCCCGCGGCAGGCGAGAACGTCTCTCTGTCCTGGTACAACCGCCCTTCAAATCCACAGACTCGCAAAGGAGATTCAGGAAGGGAAAAGAGAAACGCAGAAGGTGTGTGTCAAACTTTTCTCTCCTGGGTGTAACCTTGGAGTAATTTTAGGACAAGGGCTTTCCCCACTTCCTAGCTCTCCACCTGGCCGTTTCTACACCTGTGATGGGCAGACGGGTAAAGAGGTTTTCCCCCCAGAAAGAGAACTATGTGGAAATAGTCCTCAGACTTATGACCGTAATGGAGTCTAGACGTTACAGCTTCAAGTTATGACCGTTGTACAGCAAGCTATCGTGCGAGTGAACCAGTATTAAGAACTGTTTTTGGGTGGTGGTTGTTAAGTGAACTTGCAGTCATTAAACAGACCCATTGTTTGCTATGGGGAGTTTTTGCTGGACGCCAGAGGTAAATATTTTGGAAAAAACACGTCGTAAATTGCGGTTGTGTGACTATAAATATGGGCCGGTCACTGAGTGTCCAAAATGCAGTCACATGACTGTGGGGGGGGGGAGGTGGGGGCCTGGCCATTGTAACTTTGAATCCAGGTTATAAGTAGCTGAGGGAGGTTTGTCATAACTTTGAATGGTCACTAACTGACCGGACGTAAGTCGAGCTCTACCTGTAGTAAGGTAATCCTCTGGTAGATACTGATAGTCCTTGACTTAAATATACTTGTTTAGTGACCGTTCAAAGTTCCAACTGCGCTGAGTTATGACTGTTTCCTTCACACTTATGACTGTTGCAGCCTCCCCCTAAAATTCAGAGCTTGGCAAGTGACTCATACTTACGACGGTTGCAGGATCTCGGGATCACGTGACCCCCTTTTGCGACTTTCTGACCCAGCCATGTCAACAAGGAGGCAACATTCACTTAACAAATAAACTAAATTCAAATAAACTAAACTAAACTAAACAACCATGTTACCGACTTAACAACTGCGGTGATTCTCTTAGCAACGGTAGCCAGGAAGGTCGTAAGATGGGGCAAAACAACTGTTTTGCTTAGCAGTTGAAATTTTGGGGTCAGTTTTACTACCCAGGGGTGGGTTCTAAATTTTTTTACTACCGGTTCTGTGGGTGTGGCTTATTTTGTGGGCGTGGCTTGATGGTCATGTGACAATTCTTTAGGATTTAGCAGAGGTACTGGTCTACTAAGCTTTTAACTGCTTGCAGAGCTGTACCGGTCTACTGATTTGTTTTTGGAGGCATCGGTCTACCCATTTGTTTTTGGAGTGCACTGGTCTACCACTACACTGCCTTTTAACACTGATCAGCTGTAGGGCGGCCCTTTGAAGTCCCACGGCAAGAGTTTAAACAGTTTCTTTCCTTCTAGCTGATCAGCTGGGACTGATCGGCCAAATAAAAGATAAGAATAACATGGGGGGAGGGGCGGGAGGGCCCAGATCCTGAACAAAGAGAACCGGTTTGGTGATGTCATATAGTCACCGCTACCGGCTCAGCCGAACCGGGAGGAACCCACCACTGATTTGATCTAAATATTTCCTCTGTCTCTACATCAACCTCTCACTGCCAGGACCTTCAATATGACTATCAGGGCTTGAAGGAAGCCAGTCCTTCAGTTGACATCCCTTTGGGGGTGTGAGGCGGGGTGGGGGGGGGAGGGAATTGGAAACCTGCTTGGGGGGGGAGCAACTCACCATCACAGGTGGGGCAACACTCCTCTGGGCGCTTGCCAGGATGGCTGCAGTGGGCGGGTGGACAGCTCAACTGTCTGCAAGAGACTTCGCCAGCCTGTGGGGGCAACCAGGTCACTGAGGGGGGTGGCTGTGTGCCCACCCGGGACAGACTCAGCCCCCACCTACCCACCCTGCCAAGCAGACTCACCACACAACGGCAGCGTTTGCAGGGGTCTGGGGTCTGCACGGTGTGGCCGCTCCGGTACTCACGTCCTTCCCAGAGGCAGCCTGCAGGGGGCGGCACACAGATTGCAAAAGTTCTACCCTGCCAAAGCTGGCCAGGCTCCTTTGGAAGCCGCCAGCAGGGGGCAGCAGAGCTGTGTTGGCAGATTTGCCACCTCCCCCCCGCCCCGCCACCCAAGGGGAGGGAGGTTTCCCGCTGCGGTGCTGATGGGGGACGATGGGGTTTGCAGTGCTAGGCTCTGTTGCTTTCCTCTGCTTTCCGTGATTGAGATGGGAAGGGAGACTATGGGGGATTTGCTGGATCAGCTCCAGAACATGAGAACAATTGATCAGTGGAACTCCTTGCCACCAGAAGTTGTGGGTGCTGCATTACTGGAGGCTTTTAAGAAGAAATTGGAGAGCCATTTGTCTGAAATGGTATGCTTGAGCAGGGGTTGGACTAGAAGACCTCCAAGGTCCCTTCCAATTCGTTCTATGACTCTGTTATTCAATCAACCCTCCCTGCCAAGGATGAGGCACATAGTGAAGGGAATCAAGATGGCAGCAGTTTAAAGCCCTGAACTCTTTTAAAGTGCATCGTACCGTGGCTCACCTGTAAAAAATAAAGATTTAGAGCTTTCGTTGCATAGATAGGATGCCATCCTGACTTTTTAAACCTCCAATTATTACTGCGAAATCAGGTGCCTGGAAGAGGGCCAAGGAACGGCCCAAAGCATTTTGAAATCTGCACCCCTTGTTCAATGATGTCATCGTGGTTTGTCTGGGATGTCTAGCCCCTCCCACCCTTATGCCCAATGAAGTCATCATGGTTTGTCTGGGACATCTATTCCCTCTTTCTCTCTGATGTCACTGTGGTTTATCTGGGATGTCTAGCTTTCCTTTCTGCTCGATGGCATCAACGTGGTTTGTCTGGGATGCAGAGCCCACCCCCTTTCCTCTCAATGACATGATCATGGCTTGTTTGAGATGCCTAATGCCCCCTTTTCAGTCCAGAGCCCTCCCCCCACCCAAGACTCACCATCACAGACGGGGCAGCAGGTCCCCGGCCGAGGTCGGGCAGGGTGGCGGCACAGACTGGCGCACTGCCTCCTTTGGCAGATGGCGTTGCCCTCCTGCAGCCGAAGGGGAGAGAAGGGGGTTCCTTGGGCTGTGTGTAGAAGGAGGGACTTCTGGGAGGGGGGTTCCTGCAGCTCCCACCCCTCCCCAGATTTAAAGAGGCCACTGGAGCTTCCTTTGGTCCAGAAGCCAAAGAGATGCAAGATGCGGGCACAATCGGCCATCGAGAAAAAAATGCCCATAGAAAATTCACCAAATTTTGTCCTTGACTCAGAAGATGGTCAAAAAATTCAAGATGGAGTCGTAAACTCCACTTCTTGTTGTTGTTTTTTCATTTACTGACTGTCTTTGGGACCTGTAACTTCGCCCTTAAGCGGAGTGCTTAAATCTGGCCCGCGAGGCCAGCCTGAAAATATCAAAGGACCAACAATCCATTTTCAGCCCCCCTGAAAACATTTTTGGCTTCTGCTGTATTTGGCTGGCAATGTGCTTCTGGAGGCCGGGGACTAATATGTAAAGCGCATCTTGAGCCTGTGTCAAACGCCCGGCATGATCACGCCCACCCCTCTCTTGGCCACACCCCCAAGCCCCTCCAAAGTCAAACATAATCCTAATGCAGCCCTCAATGAAATCGAGTTTGACACCCCTCTTCTAAAAGGATGCAAAGGACCAGCTCTCTGCAAGGGGTATCAATCCTTCCATTCCCCACCCATTCATCCAGAACTGAGGAAGCTTCCTGGATGAGAAGCGAAACGTCTTCAAAGAAAAACCCAGATTGTTGATAACCAGGACCTGGAGGATTGAGAATCTCCAGAGATATCATGCTAGGACCAGGATGGTGGAACCTATGGCACATGAGCCACAGCTGGCACGCAGAGCCCTTTCTGAGGGGCACGGGCTCCATCACCCAGCCCAGCTCCACCCTGCCTCCTGCCGGCCAGCTGAGTTTTGGGATGTGTGGGGAGGGGAGGGACGCATGCGGGAGACACACGTGCATGTGTGGAGAGGCAGGGGAAGCGGGGGGGGGGGGTCGCATATGCATGTGTGGGGGGAGCATGGGAGGATTGTGCATGTATGTGCAGGGCCCCCCTACAATGCATTATGGGTCCTGGCACACGCATGTGCTGCTGTGCGTGCTTTTGGCACACCACAGGAAAAAGGTTAGCCATCACTTTGCTGGGACTTTCAGGGACCCGGTCCCGGAACCTCTGGTGAAGGTCTGAAAGCTACAGGTGGACAGCCGGCCACTTCCGGGACTCACCTGGCACTTACATCTCAGGCAGGGGTCCGTGGGAGGCGTCCACTCTTCCCCGTGGTCGTGCCTGGTGGTTCCATTCACACAACCTGCGTCGTGGAGGAAGGAGGGAGGACTGAATGCGGTGGTAGAAAAAGGCATTCAACACCGGCAACGGGTCGCTTAGTGAGCACTGAAAAAAAAGGGACTTACGACTTACGGCCGTTGCAGGATCCCCACGGTCACATGATCAAAATTCGGACGCTTGGCAACTGACTCGTATTTATGACGGTCGCAAGTGTCCCTGGGTCACGTGATCCCCTTCCGACGAGCAAAGTCAATGGGGAAGCCGGTTTCGTTTAACAACCGTGCGACTCACTTAACCACCGTGGTGATTCGCAAGAAAAGTCATACAATGGGACAAACTGCACAAACGTCTCGCTTAGCAACAGAAACGTTGGGCTCAATTGTGGTCCTAAGTCGAGGGGGAAACCTTACCCTCAGGTGGAAAAAGTACATCCAGTATTCTTTTGGTAAAAGGGGTGGGAGAAGCTAGGAGGAAGGCATGATTGAGGGAATTTCATTTTTGAAAAGGCCCCTCCCCACAGCTGATGGAGACGCCTGTCTCTTTAAGAGCTGAGGACAGGGGACCACCTGGAAGAAGATGCAACACTTCCCAGAAGCCCCTTCTTTCTTAGAGCTGTGTTTCTGCAGCCTTGGCAATTTTAAGATGGGTGGACTTCAACTCCCAGAAGCCTTGAAGTCCTCCCATCCTAAAGTCGCTGGGCTGGCTGAGGAATTCTGGGAGTTGAAATCCACCCATTGTAAAGATGAGGAGCTGGCCAGGGATAACTGGATACCCTGTCTGTCTTCTTAGTCTGTATGCTTAGGGGAGGAGGTTGTTATAAAGGATGGATAAAGGATGAAAAGCCCCACCCTCATCTCAATTATTCAGGCCTGGAGCACAACTGCCCTTCACCCCGTCCCAGACCCACACATTGGGTGTCTCTGGCCTGTCATTCTCTCTCAGGTCAGCCTACCCTGTAGGGTTGTTGTTCTGGGCAAAAATGCTCCGTAGGCCACCTGGATCCCGAGAGGAGATGGGAGAGAAATCTAACAAAGGCATGAGAGACTCACCCTGGCACCGGGGGCAACATTCTCCGGGCACTTTCTCTGGATTGGAACAGTCCAGCTCTGGGCAAGGAATCCGGGAGCAGAGAAGTTTTCCATCCTGTGGGAAAGGAAAGAGGAAATGAAGGAAGGAAGGAGGGAAAGAAAGAAAGAAAGAAAGAAAGAAAGGAAGGAAGGAAGGAAGAAAGAAAGAAACAGAGAAAGGATGGAAGGAAGGAAGGAAGGAGAGAAAGAAAGAGAGAAAGACAAAGAGAAACAGAGAAAGAAAGAAAAGAGAGAGAGAGAGAAAGGGAAAGGAAGGAAAGTAGGATGGAAGGAAGGAAGGAGAGAAAGAAAGAAAGAGAGAGAGAGAAAGACAAAGAAAAAGAGAAAGAAAGAAAGGAGAGAGAGAGGAAGGAAGGAAGGAAGGAAGGAAGGAAGGAAGGAAGGAAGGAAGGAAGGAAGGAAGGGTGAGATGTCTTATTTTGATGTTGAAAACAACATCCATAATCAAACAACATCACAGATACATTATTTGGAACCATCAACATGATATTTTGTTCTATGCTTAAACCTAAATTGGATTTGGTTGATCCTGTTCACCTGAAGAATTATTTTATAGTCTGACATACATAAAAAAAAAACACCAAAAACCCAGGAGGAGCTCTGATTGCACCATCAAGGACGCCATGTTGAATTTTTTGACCACCCTGTGCAGGAACTCCCAAGCATGGGAAAACTTACCCACAGAACCCGGAGGCGTCTGTACGTGACCCATGCCCTACAGCTGCCCCCTTTTCCATTGCAAAGTTGCACAGCCCTGAAGCCCACCCCCCTTCCTCTCCCCTCCGGTCACTCACAGAACAGGAGCAGCGCTGGCATCCGTCGGCTGAGGTCACTTCCTGCCCAGGTTCCACCCGGTGGCCATCCAGCTCACAAGCTGCAGAGGGATGAGATCGGAGAAGAAAAGGCCAACTTGGACATAAAGTTTCTGATTGTCTCTCTCTCTCTCTCTCTCTCTCTCTCTCTCTCTCTGTGTGTGTGTGTGTGTGTGTGTGTGTGCATGTCATCTGCAAAAATCCGGATGACCATTAGGTGGCAATGTTCTGCCCCAGCTCCGGATCCCAAGGAGTGTGACACACACAAAGCTCCCAAAACTCCGTTTAATACAAACAGACCCCTTTCAAAATGCAGGCTTCCAGTGCAAATGTCCTTATCATCCGGCTATGAATTACAGAGAATAAACAAAGTCCGACGAGGATTGGCAACCAGCCCAGAAACCAAGATATAACAAGAAACTCACTCTCAAAATGCTCTGCGTAGTAATTAAACGTTGTTTCCAGCAACATTTGCCAGCTGTGTGAGAATTTAAATAGGCTAAGGGAGTGGCCAATTAGCCCCAAACCTTACTCTCGAGGAGACCTCCTCCTGAGGAGCCGCTCCTGCCTTTTGGCAGCCCTGTGTGCTCGATCATTGAGGAGAGGCTCCTCCACTTCACTCTCTCCACTTGAAGGAGCCTCTGGAGGTTCTGAAGGCCCTGGCTGAGTCTCTGTCTCTGGCACCACATCCTCTTCAGCCTCCTCGCTGTCCGACGCGAGCGCCGGCTGCATAGGCTGCTGGTGTGACACCACACGAGCCTCCTCGTCGTTGGGATCAGCCACAATCCATGTAGGCCGCTTGTAAGTCACAACAGACAAGGGCTACAGAAACTTCCCTCTGTGGTCCTCTGAAGGGGGCTGAGATTCTTGCAGTTTGGATCGGGGACCGAGGGAATGGGTTGCCCTGCCCTGCCCTGCTCCAAGGGGCAAAGGTGGGACCAGGAATGCTGCCCAACACTAGTCTATGGGACAGGAAGATCTCTTCCTTCCCTTTTCTCTTCTTGGAAGATGGGGGAAAGACCAGGATGGGGACAGGCTGATATGGAGAAACTCTTATCTATTAGGTCTCTAAGCATTGACCTGAACATGATGGGACTTGATCAATGAATGAAACAATGATTGATCCAATCAATCAATGAGCCAATCAATGCATGAATAAATGATTGGACCAATGAATGAATGAATGAACGAATGATTGACTCAATGAATGGAATGAAAGAATGACCCAATCAATCGATGAGGAACTGTACGATTGACATGATAAAAGAATAAATCATTGTTTGAATGAATGAATGAACAATTGAGTCAATGAATGAATCAATGAATTGATGATTGACCCAATCAATCAATGAGTCAATGAATGATTGACCTGATAAATTAATAAATGATTGAATCAATCAATCAATGAACGATTGACTCAATGAATTGACAAATGAATCAATCAATCAATGAACGATTGACTCAATGAATTGACAAATGAATCAATGACCCAATCAATCCATGCGAATCAATGATTGACATGATAAATGAATAAATGAATGATCAATGAATGATTGAAACAATGAATCAATCAATCAATGAATTCATCAACAGCTGCCCACCCACCATTTTTTTGGATTAAGAAAACACTTCCCATATCCTGCTATGCTCAAACCAGTAGATAATGGGTTCTGCATGCGAATTGCCCAAACCCGCCTATGGGAACACAAATGCAGCTTCAAACATCAGATTTGACACACAAACACACTCCGTGGCTTTCCCACGTATTGCACAAAACCTCTTACCTTGATGGCAGTCGGGGCAGCACTGCCCAGGTGGCGTATAGCGGTCCTGGCAGAAAAGCTGGGGGCATTCGGTTACTTGGCACCTGACTGTGCCTGCCTGGCACCGTTGGAGAGATAAAAGAAGATTTATCTAGAGTGGCCCCTGGACAGAAAGGAGGGGGTAAGGGCGCTCTTCCCTGGCATCAATGGGTGGGGGACTCAGCTGCGGGACTGGCATTTATAATTCTCACAGCGGGAACAATGTGTACGTTTCCTAGCTGTGTGTTTCCTGGTCTTGCTTTGGATTCACACCAAGCCTTGACTTTGGATCGTGTCTTGGGAACCCTTTTGTATCGTGGGTTTAATTTTGCCGGGTGGATTTATCTTGTTTGGGGAACTTACAAGTATCTTACAAGTTACAAGTGTCCATTGGCCATTTCTCTGTGGACTAGCCTTGGTCTCCTTTGGGCTGGATTTCATTGGGACAGTTCTGGGGTTTTGATGAAGGGAATTTAGAACAGAGCGGAGCGGAATGAACGGAACGGAACGGAACGGAACAGAACAGAACAGAACAGAACAGAACAACAGAGTTGATAGGGACCTTAGAGGTCTAATCCAGGGGTCTCCAATCTTGGCAACTTTAAGACTTGTGGACTTCAACTCCCAGAGTTCCTCAGGCTGAGGAACTCTGGGAGTTGAAGTCCATAAGTCTTAAAGTTGCCAAGATTGGAGACCCCAGTTCTAGTCCAACTTCTGGAGGCAAGTTGTTCCACTGGTTAATTGTTCTAACTGTCAGGAAATTTCTCCTTAGTTCTAAGTTGCTTCTCTCTTTGAATAGTTTCCACCCGTTGCTTCTTGTCCTGCCTTGAGATGCTTTGGAGAATAGCTTGACTCCCTCTTCTTTGGGGCAGCCCCTGAGATATCGGAAGACTGCTATCATGTCTCCCCTGGTCCTTCTTTTCATCACTATAGCCATACCCAGTTCCTGCAACTGTTCTTCCTATATTTTAGCCTCCAGTCCCCTAATCCTCTTCATTGCTCTTCTCTGCACTCTTTCTAGAGTCTCCACATCTTTTTTACATCGTGGCGACCAAAACTGAATGCAATATTCCAAGTGTGGCCTTACCAAGGCCTTATAAAGTGGTATCAACACTTCACATTATCTTGATTCTATCCCTCTGTTGATGCAGCCCAGAACTGTGTTGGCTTTTTTGGCAGCTGCTGCACACGGCTGGCTCCTATTTAAATGGTTGTTCACTGTTGCTGGGGAATAATAATAAAACCCACTAAATCTTCATTACAGATTAAAAGAATTGGAAGGGACCTTCCCAAGCAGGAGACCCTACACCATTTCTGACAAATGGCAGTCCAATCTCTTCTTGAAAGCCTCCAGGGATGAAGCTCCCACAACTTCCGAAAGCAAACTATATGTGGGTGTGTGCGAGTGAGTGGAACAGCACAGGACCTGCCCCCCCCAACTCACCTCACAGGTGCAGTGGGTGCACGGATCTTCCAGGAAACCGTCTCTGTCCTTCAGCAGGTGTCCCTTGTACCTGCAACCCCCACATTCGGGGCAACACCTATCCTCAGGGGTGGCAGGATGCTGGCACAGCACGGGGGGACAATCCTCCACTTCACAAGTCACTCTGCCATCCTGGGTGGGTGCAAAGAGACCCAAATTCCATGGGAAGAATTTTTTGCTACCGTTTCTTGCCAAGGGAAGGGCACCGTTTTTCCAAAACAGGAAGCTGGCATCCGTACTGGCACGGCCCCCCGCCCGCTCACCTCGCACTGGCATCTCCGACAAGGATCCGGCTTCCAGCTCTCGCCATCTTTTCTGCCATCGGGGCAGCCTGCAGGGAGGAGAGTGGGGAAGCGCACCTGTTGGATTTCTGCCTGCCGAGAAGCGGTCAAAGGGAGAAGGGCAATTGGGGCAAGGCAGGGCATGCGAGAGAAGAGGAAACGTGGCTCTTGTGGATCGTGGCCCAAGACGTCGAGGCCAAAAACGTCAAGATGGTGGCCTCGAGCAGACCTGAGGCCGCCATCTTGACGTTTTTGACTTCTTCCAACTCTGTGGACAGTCCTGACTGGTGGAAATCCAGAAATCCACTCTGTAGATCACGCACTCTTGATTTCTAGATTGATCTTGGCAAGAGCTGAAAGGGAAAAGTGGCCACCATCCCGTGACCCCTGCTTCCCTGGGCCCGATTCCCTCGAAGGGCACTTGGCATGGTGAGTCTCGAACCCCGGGCATTTCCTCACCCCGGCAGGGCTGCCGTTGGCACTCGGCCTTGCCCTGCACACACATGCAGGAGGTGCAGGGGTCTGGGTCCCAGGAAGCCCCCTCCTCGTAGTGCCGTCCATCTGCAAAGCAGGTCGCTCGCCGACACTCGCATTGTTCAAGAGTCTTCACCCGACCCAGCAGGTCGGAATTCTGTCGGGGGAGGGGTGTGTGGAGGGGTGGGGGGGAAAGACAGAGTTGCAGAATCAGGATTGTATGTCAACACACAATTAGGTCACACACACACCCCCAAACTAACTATTAAGGTGGTAAGGCTGCTTCTCTACTCTTTTGGGAACAGGTTTCTAGTCCTCATGGATACAGAGCCCAACTGTGTGCAAATTCCATGGACAGACCCTTGTAATAACAGACAAAGGAGGATTATCAAAATCTTCCTCGCCAATTGCTTCATGTTTAGTGATCCATGGCAGGTTTCCTCCAGCTCAGGGTGCCTGGGAGCAAAATAGCAGAATCCCCAATAGAAGAGAATATTTGGGGTGGAGCTGTGGGGTCCTTGGTGGTCTCTGAGCTTGGTGGTTTTCTTGGAGACGTTTCATGGCCCAACTAGGTAATATTGTCAGTGCCAAACAGCAATGGGGTTTGGGGAAAGAGGAGGAGAAGGAGGAGGAGGAAGAGAAGAACAGTGGGGTCGTTGGTGGTTTTCTTGGAGACATTTCATGACCCAACTAGGGAACGTCATCAGTACTAAAAGGAAGTGGGGTTCACTCTGTGCTTATATAGGCTTGCTGTTTGAGGGTTTGTGAGCACGTTATTTGTGGCTCTGATTAGGCTGTAGTTTACTCTTTGGCTGCTTCTCTGACTTGGTAGTTCCTTGATTAGGTATGGTTTACTTGATTGTTGGTCTAGTATTAATCTTGGTGCTAATCTCTGCAGTCTGGTGTTGCTTGCTGGTGAAGAGCTGTTTCAGTCTTTCTGTTTCCTTTTTAGCTTTTTGATTCCCTCTTCTGAATGGTGTGTAGATGTTGTTTATCTCTATGTGCCCGGTGATGATGGATTTGTCTGAGTGCCAGGCTTCCGGGAATTTTCTCAAGTTTTTGGACTTGGTTTGATTAAGGAATCACCAAGAACGCTCACACTGATAGGGCAAGCCACTTGTACATAAACCGAGAGGAAACCGCACTCCCTTCTAGAAAAACTGATGATGTTCCCTAGTTTGGTCGTGAAATGTCTGTAAGAAAACAAGCTCAGAGACCCCCAAGGACCCCACAATCCTCCTTTTCCTCCTCCACTCAGCAAACCCTACTCCCAAGTGGCCTCAACGACTCTCAAGGAGAGTGCGAATAACCAGATAGCTGCAAGGAATATAAAGCCCGCCCTTCAGTCAGAACTGAAGAAGCTTCTTAGATGAGAAGTGAATTTTTTCTTGGTTTCAAGAAAGAAACCAAGGAAGTCTAATTGCCTTTTGAAAAAAGCATCTTTAGTCACCAGAGTTTGAAAGCAGGTAGCAGTTTTTGGGCTAAATTGTACTGAATCCAGGTTCCCTTGGACTAAACTTTGCTTGGCCAAAGTAAGTCCTCTGAATGGCCCTTCTCTCTTGATGGGTCTCGCCCTCGGTACTGGAGGGATGGATTGCCAATCTGCTTTCCAGCCAGTCAGCTGTGTCTCCAGAACAACCATTAGGAGGAATTGGTACAGTACAGTACAGTACAGTCCTCACCTGTTCCTTCACCATATCCAGCATGGCTCTCAGTCCCTCCACCAGCTCCTCCAGTCTCTGGATCTGGTCTTCCAGGCTGGCCACGCCAGAGCGTGAAGATCCCAGGGGTGGCAAATCTGGTTGGCTGGGCTCTTGCTGGTAGCGGTGAGTTTCTGCCAGGGCTAACGGCCCAAAGGGTGGCAAGGACTCCAGATCCAGAGAAGGTTCTTCTGGGAGATCAAGATACTGGTCCTCAGACAGACCGTAGGGCAGAGAGAAGAGGTCCAGCTCTGTGGGTCAGCAACACAAGAGGTCAGAACTACCTGGTACAGGTGAGGAGGAATGTCTATAAGTCCCCGTCCCTTGTTTCCTGGGCCCATTAATGGAGTGTGTGTGTGTGTTTACTGGGGCACCCCATTCTTTCAGCAGGCCAGGCCGATGAAGGCCAAGCATGGGCTGAAGATATGCAGGAAGAATGCATATGTCCAGGATGGGATTGATTGGCCATGCAACATCTTCTTTCAATTTTCCAAGGATGGACTGCTCAGGCCTTTCATGTTTAGGCTTTCTGTGGTAAATCGTTTATTTATTTTAAATTTTTATCCTGCCTTTATTGCTTTGGAAGTAACTCAAGCCAACGAGCATCCTTAATATTCTTTCCTTATCCTCTTTTCCCCACAGCAACAACCCTGTGAGGTGGGCTGGGCTTAGAGAGAGGGAGTGGTTCAAAGTCACCCAGCTGCTCTCATGCCTAAGGAGGAACCCCCTAGTGATTGACCCAGTCACCCAGCTGGCTTTCATGCCTAAGGTGGGACTAGAACTCACCGTCTCCTAGTGATTGGCCCAGTCAACCAGCCGGCTTTCATGCCTAAAGTGGGACTAGAACTCACCGTCTCCTAGTGATTGACCCAGTCACCCAGCCGGCTTTCATGCCTAAGGTGGGACTAGAACTCACCGTCTCCTAGTGATTGACCCAGTCACCCAGCCGGCTTTCATGCCTAAGGTGGGACTAGAACTCACCGTCTCCTAGTGATTGACCCAGTCACCCAGCCGGCTTTCATGCCTAAGGTGGGACTAGAACTCACCGTCTCCTAGTGATTGACCCAGTCAACCAGCCGGCTTTCATGGTTAAGGCGGGACTAGAACTTGGAGCCTCCTATTTTCTAAACCAGCACTGATCACCAGACCAAACTGGCTCTTACGTTACTGAAACGAACTTCCTGAGAAACTGATTGAGCAAGCGTGCTGTTTGTCCGATGGAAAAATGTGTATTTGCACTTCTGCACATTTGCGAGGACTCAGATGGAAGCCCCAAGGGCTGTGCAGCCAGAACCCCCCCACCCCACCCCCCACCCCTCCCCGGCTTCTCCCAGACAGACGGCCCTTGTGCAATCTGAATCTAATTGATTTCAGCAGAACCAGGCCAAATTATGCAAACCACAACAAAGGGACCCCTTGTGCGAAAGTTGTTCCTACGCCTGATTTCTTTTGGATGCCTTGTTTTGTTTATTTCCAGCTCGGGATCCTGGATCTCAACCAGAAGATTCCGCCATCGAGGCTCACCCTCGGTGGTCCCCCGGGGAGATGGGAAGGAATTGCTCTGGCAGAGAGACCTGGGCTGCTCCAGGGCCACAAAGCCCCCTCCCCACCATTTAAACCCTTCCACCTGGGCCACTGGCAGAAAGAGCGCTCTTCCCAGGCAGCCCCTTCCTTGTGGGGAGGGCTGAGAAAAGGTGGGAGGTGGTGGAGGAGGAGAGATGGAGGAGGAGGAGGAGAAAGAGGAGATGAAGGAAAGGAGAAGGGGGAAAGAGAAGAGGAAAGGAAGGAGAAGACGATAGAGGAGGAGGAGGAGGAGAAGGGATGGAGGTGAAGTAGAGGAAAAGTAGAGGGAGAAGGAAAGGAGGAGGAGAAGAGACGGATGAGGAGAAGGAGGAAGGAAAGGAGAAGGGGAATATCTATCTCTATCTATGTCTTTCTGTCCGTCCATCCATCAACCCTCCCTCCCTCCCTCCATCGATTGATCGATCCCTCCCTCTACCACCCACCCATCATCCATCCCTCCCTCTCTCTCCCTCTCTCTCTCTCTCCCTCTCTCTCTCTCTCTCTCCCTCTCTCTCTCTCTCTCTCTCTCTCGCTTCTCCCCCCCCCCCCGCTTCCTTGCTTTCATCTATATATCTAGGAAATGTACCTACACCGAAATGCCACCCCTGGGAGTGTGAAGCCAAGAGAGACAGAATGATTGATATCCTTCCACATCCGGTCCAAATGTCCCCTACTCAAATGTGGCTCAGAACTGGACCAGCCCAAAATATTCCGCTGGCGTGCTCGTTCCGGAGGGCTCCCTTCCTCCTCCCCACCCTGGCATCATGCCACCCTGGCACCGATGCGACTCCAGCCTGCCCCCCAACAGCTGTTGCCTCCTGTCTCGTGGGAGCCCAGCCAAGGCCCACGGCTCTTAGCCGCCCCTGAGGGGGAACATCTGGCCCACAGCACAGACGTCAGGGGGTTGGGTGGGAAGAAAACCTTTCCCACTTCTGGGACTCCTTTGATCTGTGCCTCTCAGCTGCCCCCTCTGACTTGGTCCCCTCCGGGTGATCCTCCCCAGCTCTGGGTCGGTGGGTGGCCGGGGAAGTGATCTTGCCGAACTGCAACAGTAGGCAACCACCTATTCTCTGTCTCTCTCTCTCTCACACACACACCCTGCCAGCCCAGGGAATACTGATGTGCAATTTGGGTGGAGACCCTTACCCGGCAGGTTCTCACAGTGCCAGGGGCGATGGGGGAAGCCATGGGGGGAGATCTCGGCCGTCTGCCAGGAGCCCTGCAAAATAAATAAATAAATAAATAAAACAAGCATCATCGTCATAAATGTCTAATGGTTAAGGAGTCAGGTTACAAACCGGGTGATGGTGAGTTCTAATCCCGCTTTAGGCATGAAAGCCAGCTGGGTGACTTTGGGCCAATTGACAGGAGGCAGTGAGTTCTAGTCCTTCTTTAGACAAGAAAGCCGACTGGGTGACTTTGGGCCAATCACTGTCACTCAGCCCAGCCCACCTCACAGGGTTGTTGTTGTGGGGATAATAGGAGGAGGAAGCACTATTAGTTAAAGCCGGAGGTCCTGCACTATTTCAGACAAGGAGACTGTCCAGTGTCTCCTTAAACCCCTCCAGTGTTGAAACACCCACAACTTCCGGTGGCAAGCTGTTCTGCTGGTTAATTGTCCTCACTGTTGGGAAATTTCTCCTTAATTTCAGGTTGCTTCTCTCTCTGATTAGTTTCCATCCATTGTTTCTTGTCCTGCCTTCAGGAGGCTTCCAGGCTTCCAGAGCCTGGAATAGCTCAACAGGCTAAAAGCAGACGAAAGCCTGTTATTAACATCCAGCTGTCTGCAATTACACCAGTTCGAATCTCCCCAGGCTCAAGGTTGACTCAGCCTTCCCTCCTTTCTAAGTTAGGTCAATGAGGACCCAGTTTGTGGGGGCAATAAGCTGACTTTGTATAAAATATACAAAAGTATGAAGGCTATTGCTTAACGCCTTGTAAGCCGCCCTGAGTCTACGGAGAAGGGTGGCATATAAATCTAATTTTTTTTTTTAAAAAGGTGTTTTGGAGAATAGGTGGAAACCCCCTCTTCTTTGTGGCAGCCCCTCAAAATACTGGAAGTCCGCTATCCTGTCACCCCCAGTCCTTCTTTTCTGTAGATTAGCCAAACCCAAATCCTGCAGCCGTTCTTCGTACGTCTTAGTCTCCAGGCCTTTGATCCTCTTAGTTGCTCTTCTCTGCGCTTTTCCCAAAGTCTCAACATCCCTTTTTGTAGTGACCAAAAATGGAGCGAGGATTCCAGATGCGCCCTTACTAAGGTTGTATAAAGCGGTACTAATACCTCACGTGATCTTGATTCTCTGCCTCTGTTTGTACAACCAAGGATTTTATTAGCATTTTTGGCGGCTGCTGCACACAGCTGGCTCACGTTTAAGGGACCGTCCACTAAGACTCCAAGGTCCCTCTCGCTGTTCCTGTTCTGGAGAAAGGTTTTGCCTAATCTGTACTTCTACCTTTGGTTTTTCCCGCGTCAGTGCTTTTCTCCGCATTATGTTTCATGTTGTTGGATGGAGCCCATTGTTCAGGTCTGCCATGATTTTTTCGGATCCTGGGCTTGCCGTTCACTTAACAACCGTACCAATAAAGGTTGCAAAATGAGGTCAAACTCGCTTACCAAATGCCTCCCTTAACCACATAAATTTTGGGCTCAGCTGTGGTTGTAAGCCGAGCTCTACCTATAGTTCTAACACAGTTATAGAAATGTGAAAGGAAAGTTGGCATTAACCAAGTCCTGCCTGTGGCATGAAGGAACCCCAACCGGCCCGGTGAGATGGACTGAGGATTGGGGTTAAAGGGTAAGCACAAAGTGGGTTGGTTTGGGAATGTTCTGGATGCATTCCTTTGGCTGGACTTACCAGGAACTTGCTAGATTCATCTCCGGCTAGACTGGCAAAAGTGATTTGCAGGTCGAGGGGCAGCAGGAGGCTGAGCAGGTCCTCCCCGCGGCCGTTCTCAAAGACGAAGGGTTCTTGGCAGTCCACGTAGAGGGAGATGCGGCGTGGCTCCAGGTTGAGGGCCAGCTGTGCCCAGTGGCCGTGGGCGAAAGGGGTGCTCCCGGGAAAGACCAACGAGGCCGGTTCCATGTTATGCACTGCCCGGTAGGCCAGCCGGAGCTGGTTCTCCTGGGTGCTGGATGCCAGCTGCAGGAGGGGGTGCCCGTCCCGCTTGGAGGCCGCCGGGGAGGCCAGGGAAATGAGGGTCCCCTCGGAGCTGGGGCTCTGGCGGGCCACGAAGTGGAAGCCGAGGGCGGCTTGCACCGTGGACAGCAGGTAGACGGAGTAGTCCCAGGGCAGGGTGAGGACGGGCACCCGTCGACGGAACTTCCAGGCCGGGATGCCCGGATCGGGGCCCTTGATCTTGCTGACCCCTGGCACCGCGCGGCTGATGTTGAGCGCTTCCAGCAGATCAAGGACTGTAATGGAAAAGCAGGAGGGTTAGAGGCTGGGTCGCGTCTCCGCGAGTCCCAGGGCTGGAAGCTCAGGAGATAATTTTTTGGGAGGCATGGGAGTTGGAGTTTAGCCCCTGGGAAGTTTACAGACCATCCCATGGTGTGTAATATGGGTGTTGAGGAGGCATCTCACCCCAATGGGTTTAGCCTGCCCCACTCACGCCAGCAGAAGGGGCCTCGCAGGGAGCCCATGGTTTAAGGAGTTCTGGGGGTGGGGTCCAGGTGAAGGGCCTTTTCTGCTGTGGCCCCTGCCCCGTGGAACACAGCTCCCATGCTTTTGGCCTTCTGGAAGGGGATTAAACTTGGCTTTGCTGGTTGGCTTCAGACACCGAGTAAACAATGCCCTAATTTATTTATTTATTTATTTCAATTTATATACTATATTTTCCTAATCAAGGAACTATCAGGAATACTCCTACCAACAGTGACAGGGTAAGTCTCTAGAATATAAACAGAGAGCAAACTCCATACTGGTGTTTTGTTTTTTAAAAAAAATTGATTTCTATGCCGCCCTTCTCCGGAGACTCAGGGCGGCTTACAAGGCGTTAAGCAATAGCCTTCATACTTTTGTATATTTTATACCAAGTCAGCTTATTGCCCCCACAAACTGGCTCCTCAATTGACCTACCTTAGAAAGGATGGAAGGCTGAGTCAACCTGGAGCCTGGGGAGATTCGAACTTACAGTAATTGCAGACAGCTGGTGTTTAATTACAATGCTTTTAATCTGCTGAGCTATCCAGGCCCCTTGTTACCTAGCTGGGTCACGGAATGTCTGCAAGAGAGCATCTAAGCTCAGAGTGCACCAAGGAACCCACATTCCTCCTCCTCCTCCTCCTCCTCCTCCTCCTCCTCCCAGGGCTGTCTTAACAGCATTATGGGCCCCAGGCAAAGCAGTGTACTGGGGTCTCTGCGACATCTACTCACAGGAATAAAAATGTAAATGGTCGATAAAATTAGAACATATATTTACATGTTAGTATTAATAAAGAAATGCAGTAAAATGTAATAAAATATGTTGCTGTATTTATATGATACAAGGTGCATTGAAGGGTTAATATACCCAGATTGGTATGGGGCCCCTATGCTTGTGGGGCCCATGGGCAAGTGCCCACCAGGCCTAGGCATTAAGGCAGCCCTGCCACCTTGTCCTCCCCCCCTCCTCTTTTCTGCAAATCCTCTTTCCTTCTAGCACTGATGATGTTCTCTAGCTGGGTCAGGAAACAGCCGCAAGGACACCATCCAGCTCAGAGAGCACCAAGGACCCCCCACAGTCCCACCCTGAGCTACAAAGGTCCCCTTCTCTTGATTTGGATCCAACGGGAGGGTTGAGAAATGTCCCCACATCAGGGGTGAAATGCTCCTGGATTGGACCGGATCGCCCGATCCGGTAGCGATGGAGGGTGGTGGCTCGGAGAACTGGTAGCAAAAATCCCGCCCCCCCCCCCATGCCCAGCTGAGCCACACAATCATCAGAGGCTTTTTCTTTTAATTTTTAAAAGCATTTTTTCTACAACCTCTTCGGCTGAAAACATGCTTTTAAAAGTAAAAAAAAAACCCTCTGATGATTGCGTGGCTCAGCTGGGATCGTCAGAGGCTTTTAAAAGCATTTTTTTTTACAACCTCTTCGGCTGAAGAGGTTGTAGGGGGGGAAAATGCTTTTAAAAGCCTCTGGAGATCCAAGCTGAGTTGCCTGATTGCCAGAGGCTTTTAAAAGCATTTTTTTCTGCAACCTCTTAAGGTTGTAGAAAAAATGCTTTTAAAAGTAAAAAAAAAAAGCCTCTAATGATCGCGCGGCTCAGCTGGGATCGTCAGAGGCTTTTAAAAGCATTTTTTTTTACAACCTCTTCGGCCGAAGAAGTTGTAGAAAAAATGGTTTTAAAAGTAAAAAAAAAAAAAAAAAAAAGTTGGCGACGCCCACTCAGTCACATGACCCCTCCCACCAAGCCACGCCCACAGAACCGGTAGTAATAAATTTTACATTTCACCACTGGTGCCAACAGGTGGCAAGAAAGTGGAGGCAGTCAGGAACAACACAGATTGTTTATTTTTATATTTAGGAAACTTTTTTCCAATGACGTTTTAACTTTAAATGGTCGCTAATTTTTTTTTCAACTTCAAACGGTCACTAAACAAACTGTTGTAAATCGAGGACTACCTTATATTCTCAGGTCAAGGCCTGACCTCTAATCCTCAGCATCCGTGAAGAATGCTAAAAATATTTGTTTTTTTTTAAAAAAAAGTGTTGTGAAAAGTTAACAAAATTGACCAGCCATTTAGCGAGCCGAGAAAAGACAGAAACATTTTCGTCCCGTCTCCTCGGACACAAAAGTGGCAATTGTGAAGAGCAGGAAGAGAAGATTTATTGAAGAAACAGAATTACTCTGGATGATGAAACGACACCCCAAAGTTTCAAAAGAACTTGCTGGATGAAAAGTTGTGTCAGTTTTTTTGAGAAATCCCGGTGGGCCTGGCAAACGCCCGGAGAACAAATATTGTCCTTGTCTGCTACAAGGAGGATCAGATAAATTACCCAGCAGTCAATGTGCCATCAACAGCTGGGAGTAATTTTCCCCAAATTGTCAAGAGGCCAAGTGTGTTAGCACAGGGAAAGCCATGTCCTAGGACGGTGATGGGGAACTGGCATGCAGAGCCATATCTGTGGGCATATGAGCATTGCTCTAAGTCAGCTTCAGTGCGCATGCGTGCACCAGCCAGCTGATTTCCGGGCTTTCCAGGCACACTGGAAATCGGGAAACGGGCTGTTTCTGGCCTCCAGGGGTGGGGGGGGGAGTGAGGAAGGCCATATTTATTTATTTATTTATTTATTTATTTATTTATTTATTTATTTATTTTAATTAATTAATTTATTTATTTATTTCAATTTATATACCGCCCTTCTCCCCGGGAGGGGGACTCAGGGCAGTGAACAGCCAAATTAAAACACATATAATACAAATATTAAAAAATTTAAAATTAGATTAAATCATTGGCATTCCAAAATAAAAGTCTCAAACCCCGTTAAAATACCCAATTTAAAACCCCAGAAATTAATAATACCAAAAATTTTAAAAACCCCATTAAAATCAATCAAGCAAGGCCAGCTTGTTGGAATAAATAAGTCTTAAGGGCCTTTCGGAAAGCGCGGAGGTCTGGGATCAAACGAATTTCAGGAGGCAGCTCGTTCCATAACCCTCCCCAGGCTTCAAGAAAGCCTCTGGAGCCTGGGGAGGACGAAAAATGCGCCTACTGGGCTCACCATGCCATCGCATGCCAAAAGCGGGGGGATCGTGCATGAATGCACGGGGCAGGGCACATTTAATTATGGATGTGGACATGTGTGCGCGCAACCCCCACACGCTCCCCTTCCTTTTGGCACGCCACAGCAAAAAGGTTAGCCATCCCTGTCCTAGGAAGCAAAAGTCAACATTGGCTTCACCAAGAAAAAAAAAGATCTATTTAGTTTGCTTTTCATTATTGTTCAGCTGGAGGAAGTTCTTAGTAGATTGTGGGAATGCTGTCAACATAATATATCTTGATTTCATTGGCAAGGGCATATTCGGGTTATAGGGAATCCTCAATTTACAACATTTTTTTTACAAACAAACAAAAACATTCGTACGGTGAGCAGTCAAAGTTACAACGGCACTGAAAAAAGTGAGTTAGGACCATTTTTCACACTTACGACGGTTGCCGCATCCCCAGGCTCATGTGATTTACTTTCAGATGCTTGACCGCTGGTTCATATTTATGACGGTTGCAGCATCCCACGGTCACCTGATCCCTTTTTGAGATCTTCTGACAAACAGAGTCGAGGGGGAAACCAGATTCACTTAGCAACCGTATTACTCATTTAACAACTGCAGCAATCCACTGAACCAACGCAGCAAGAACAGTCAGACAACATTCACTTAACAAATTTCTCACTTAGTAACAGAAAGTTTGGGCTCAATTGTGGTTGTATGTCAAGGACTATCTATAGAACTGCTGTAGACCAGGGGTGAAATCCAACAGGTTCTGGAGAACCGGTAGCGGAAATTTTGAGAAGTTCGGAGAAGTGGCAAATACCATCTCTGGCTGGCCCCAGAGTGGGGTGGGAATGGGGATTTTGCAGTATCCTTCCCCAAGGAGTGGGGTGGGAATGGGGATTTTGCAGTATCCTTCCCCCAGGAGTGGGGTGGGAATGGAGATTTTGCAATATCCTTCCCCCAGGAGTAGGGAGGGAATGGGGAGGGAGTGGGGTGGGAATGGGGATTTTGCAGTATCCTTCCCCCAGGAGTAGGGAGGGAATGGGGATTTTGCAGTATCCTTCCCCAAGGAGTGGGGTGGGAATGGGGATTTTGCAGTATCCTTCCCCTGGAGTAGGGAGGGAATGGGGATTTTGCAACATCCTTCCCCTGCCACGCCCACCAAGCCACACCATGCCCACCAAGCCATGCCCACAGAACCAGTAGTAAAAAAAATTGGCTTCCACCACTGCTGTAGACTTAATATATCTTGAGTTCATTGGCAGGGACATTTACCCCGTTAGGCAGTTGGACTCTGTGCAAACTGTGCAATCTGTCAAAGTAAACCACGATATTTGGATTAGCAAACTGGTTAAGTGTGGTTTGATTGAGATGATGATCAGTGGGCTTGTAGCTGACTCCAAAATCATATTCAGTAAATTGTCATCAATATCCAGGTAAACCTTGACTTACAACAGTTTAGTGTTCAAAGTTTACAATGGCACTGAAAAAGGTGATTTATGATCATTTTTCACACTTACGATCATTGCCAACATCCCCATGGTCACATGATAGAAATTCGGACGCTGGGCAACCGGCTCATATTTATGACGGGGTTATGTGATCCCTTTGAGTGACCTCCCGACAAACAAAATCAAGCCACGTTGTAACATGGGGCAAAACTCACTTAATGTCTGTCTTGCTTAGCAACAGAAATGTTGGGCTGTGCGTCGTAAGTCAACCCTAACCCTAACTTCCTTACTTTGACTGGAGGTTCCTTTCCTACACAGGGTTTGGCTGGATGACCTCAAGGGACTCTTCCAACATTAGGGGTCAAAAGTCAGGACCCTTGAGCTAAGCAATCTCCCCAAAGTAGACCTCTCCACACCCAACAGATGGGTCAGAAACAGGGCTATCGGGCGCCTCCTGGTCACTGGCTTACAAGGCTGCGACCCCTCCCTCTTGGAGCCTCCACAGCCGGTGGCAGTCTACCTGAAGACCCGGCCCTTCCCTTCTCCACCCCGAAGCCCCACCTCCACCGAACAAGCTGGGCTCAACTCAAGCGTGGTGGGCTACGCGCGTGCTGGAAACCCACCCGGGGATTCCTCCTGCCTTCCCGACGGACCCCCCTCCCCTGCCAGTCTCCGCGACACCCGAAATCCCGGCGCTCACCGTCGTCTCCGAAGTCGCGGCGCTCCGAGTCGGCCCCCGCGGTGGTCCCGATGCCCATCCAGGGTCCCTGCAGGGCCAGCGCCGCCCAGGGCAGCGCCAACAGCTGCCAGCAGCCCCGCATGATGCCCACCCAGGGATGCCCGCTCTGCTCCGGCGCTCCGCTCGACGGGATGGCTGGTCTGCCTCGTCCAGGGGGCGGTCTCGGAGGGAGACCCCGGCGCCCCCCTGGCTGCCAGGAGAGGGGTGGGCGGGCGAGGCGAGCCCAGACGGGAGGAGCGAAGTCCCGGGACGGATCGCGAGGGAAGGGGCAGGCAGGGAGGCGAGCAGAGGGGCTGTAACAGGGGCTGGCTCATGCCCCCTGCCCCTCCCGCGACCCCCCTCCCCATAAGCAGGTGGGGGAGGGTCTCTCTTTCCCGAAGAGAAGTCTTTGCAAGCTGTCGTTCAACCTCCCTTGCCCTCCCTCTTCTCAGTAGCCCCCCCCCCACCCACCCAATTTGGTTGATGGGGCGCCCCGACGCCCCTTTGGGGTCTTCCGACGCTCTGTCGGACCCCGCTTGGGCTCTTCGGTCAAAGGGGATGTGGTGGCGCGGTTGAGCCCCAGAGGGGGAAAGGTGGGGAGGTCCGTTCCCCGAAGCCCCCTGGGGATGCACGCCCCGCCCCTCCGTCTGCTGCTGCCGCCGCCACCTGTCCTGCAGGTGAAGGCTTCACCTGTTCCCCCGGACCTCACCTGGCGAGGGAGGTGAGAAGGGAGAGAAAGATGCCCAGGAAAGAAAGACGTCAGCGACATCTGCTGGCCGAACGGCGGCAAGGCACTTGACTAGGCGCGGCTCCGCATCAGGAGGGTTAATTGAAACCAGATGTTATACAGAACACCAGAAAATGTAAAAAAAAAAAAAAAATCAAATCAAATCTGGGAAAACACAGGATAGCCTTGGCCCGTCACTAATTGAGAGGAACCCCGTTGTAAGTTGCACAAAAAATACACACTTTGCAGGATCCTGTATATGCAAAACCTAAAAATCAGCTACATATCCCAGTACCTTGTTTTTGGTTTAGGGAGCAGCTTTGATTGGAGGCATTCTACAACCCACACTACAGATCCCACATGCCTAAGCATGCCAGGCTATGAATTCAAGGGAGTTCTAGTCCTGGGCTGTGTGATCTTGATCAGGAGATGGTGAGTTCTAGTTCTGCCTTGGGCCTGAAAGTCAATTGGATGATTTTGGGGCAATCGTCAGGAGACTGTGAGTTCTAGTCCGGCCTTAGATATGAAAGTTGGCTGGGTGATTGTAGACCAATCGCCAGGAGACTGTGAGTTCTAGTCCGGCCTTAAATATAAAAGTTGGCTGGGCGATTGTAGACCAATCGCCAGGAGACTGTGAGTTCTAGTCCGGCCTTAGATATGAAAGTTGGCTGGGCGATTGTAGACCAATCGCCAGGAGACTGTGAATTCTAGTCCTGCTTGGAAACCGGCTGGGTGACTTTGGACCAGTCCCTCTCTCTCAGGCCAAACTACCTCACAGGGTTGTTGTTGTGGAAAATACAGGAGTATTTAGAATAGCAGAATGACAGAGTTGGAAGGGATCTTGTGGGCCATCTAGTCCACCCTGCCACTCAAGCAGACCTTAACCATTTCTGACAGAGGGCAGGCCAGTCTCTTCTTGAAACTCTCGCTGTGTGAATGCTGTTACGGAGTCCTGTAGGCGTTTCCAGTGGATGGTTCTTGGCCCCGGAGTTTCTCAAGGGCTGCATTCGCATGAAGTTCTTCTCCCGGTCTATGTGGGAGGTGGGACTGAAGGTTCTCCAGATCTTCTCATTCCGCCTCCAGAATTTCAGAGGCATCTGTAGCTGGAAGGGTCCTAGTGAAGCATGAAGGGGGCCAGCTGGACCGTCTCAACCTAATCTAATTTCCCTGCTTTTTTTTTTTGTCCAAAGGAAGTGGAAATTCCTGGAGGATTTTAACTGAAGGCACCTCCCCCCCTCCCTCTAAGTGACCAGCTCAGAAAGAGGGGGAGTTTAGGATTTCACTGGGGCTGATTTGTCTCCAAACGGTGTTCGTCTCCAAGACTAATGTTACATATGCTTGTGAGGTCTCTTCAGAGGCACACACACACACACACACAACGCACTAAAAACTCCACAATGCATTAAGGAAACACAACTACCATCTCTGCAGCGCACGCATGGCTCGGCAATGGAGCTCAGGGGCATCCAGCAGGCACTGAGTTCCAGAATCAAAATAGTTAGGGACCTTGGAGGTCTTCTAGTCCAACCCCCTGCTCAACAGGAGACCCTATACAATTTGAGACAAGTAGCTGTCCAGTCTCTTCTTTAAAACTTCCAGTGTTGGAGCTCCCACAACTTCTGGTGGCCAGCTGTTCCACTGGTTAATTATCCTGTTAGGAAGTTTCTCCTTAATTCCAGGTTGCTTCTCTCCTTGGTATGTTTCCATCTTTTGTTTCTTCTCCTGTCCTTTTGGTGCTTAATGGAAAATAAATTGACTTCCCTCCTCTTTGTAGCAGCCCCTCAAAAACTAGATACTAAATACTCATGTCTCCCCTGGTCTTCTTTTCTCTAGGCTGGCCATGCCCAGTTCCTGCAACCGTTCTTCATAAGTTTTAGTTTCCAGGCCTTTTAATCATTTCAGTTGCTCTTCTTTACCCTTTTTCCACCAGGCTGGGCTATCAATGTAATGATTTTAACTGGATGTTTTAAATTTGGGGCTTTAAATTTGAGGTTTTATATTTTTATATTTGAGCCGAAATTATTTAATAATTTTAATTATTTTTAATTTATGTTTGTCTTTGTGCTTTTAATAGGCTGTACACCGCCGTGAGTCCTTCGGGAGAAAGGCGGTATAGAAATAAAATTGTTGTTGTTATTATTAGTCAATCTGTAGTGAGATTCACAGCCTTTGAGGCTGGTTAATAGCTCAGCAGCTCGAGTCCTAACCAAGGACATAGGAACTGTTAAGGTTTTTATTATTATTATTATTATTATTATTATTATTATTATTATTATTATTATTATTTAATCTGTAGTGAGATTCACAGCCTTTGAGGCTGGTTAATAGCTCAGCAGCTCGAGTCCTAACCAAGGACCTAGGAACTGTTCAGGTATCGTCGGAGGATGTAAACTGTATTATTATTATTATTATTATTATTATTATTTAATCTGTAGTGAGATTCACAGCCTTTGAGGCTGGTTAATAGCTCAGCAGCTCGAGTCCTAACCAAGGACATAGGAACTGTTAAGGTTTTTATTATTATTATTATTATTATTATTATTATTATTATTATTATTATTATTTAATCTGTAGTGAGATTCACAGCCTTTGAGGCGGGTTAATAGCTCAGCAGCTCGAGTCCTAACCAAGGACCTAGGAACTGTTCAGGTATCATCGGAGGATGTAAACTGTATTATTATTATTATTATTATTATTATTATTAGTTAATCTGTAGTGAGATTCACAGCCTTTGAGGCAGGTTAATAGCTCAGCAGCTCGAGTCCTAACCAAGGACCTAGGAACTGTTAAGGTATCGTCGGAGGATGTAAACTGTATTATTATTGTTTTTATTATTATTATTATTTAATCTGTAGTGAGATTCACAGCCTTTGAGGCTGGTTAATAGCTCAGCAGCTCGAGTCCTAACCAAGGACCTAGGAATTGTTAAGGTATCGTCGGAGGATGTAAACTGTATTATTATTGTTTTTATTATTATTATTATTTAATCTGTAGTGAGATTCACAGCCTTTGAGGCGGGTTAATAGCTCAGCAGCTCGAGTCCTAACCAAGGACCTAGGAACTGTTCAGGTATCATCGGAGGATGTAAACTGTATTATTATTATTATTATTATTATTATTATTATTATTATTATTATTGGTTAATCTGTAGTGAGATTCACAGCCTTTGAGGCGGGTTAATAGCTCAGCAGCTCGAGTCCTAACCAAGGACCTAGGAACTGTTAAGGTATCGTTGGAGGATGTAAGCTGTTCCGAGTAAGGTGGTTTTTTGTAGAGTCAAAATGTTCAAGTCCGGTAAATTTAGAATTTCTAAAGAGCGGGGTAGCCCTTTGGGTATTGCTCCAAGGGCTCCAATTACAATCGGAACAACACATGATTTCTTTTTCCATAGTCGCTCAACTTCGATTTGCAAGTCCCGGTATTTTGTGATTTTTTCTTGCTGCTTATCTTCAATTCGTGCGTCACCAGGTATTGCAATGTCAATGAACCATACTTTTTTCTTTTCAACTACCGTTATGTCAGGTGTGTTGTGGACCAAGTGCCTGTCAGTCTGAATCCTAAAGTCCCACAAGATCTTGAGTTTCTCATTCTCTAGAACTTTCTCAACCTGATGTTCCCAGTGGTTTTTGCTGTACTCAAATCCAAACTTCTGGCACAATTTCCAGTAATGATCTTAGCAACGTGGTCATGGCGTTGTAGGTAGTCGGTTTGTGAAATTTTGCTGCATCCACTGATCAGGTGGTCGACTGTCTCATCTTTCTCATTATAGAGGCGGCATTTGCTGTTGGTGGCAACATGTTGAATTTTTGCCTTCATGCAGTTTGTGGCTAGGGCTTGTTCTTGATCTGCCAAAATAAAGCTTTCTGTTTCTTTTTTCAGTACTCCTGATCTTAACCAGTTCCAAGTTAATTTCTGGTCACCTTTGCCTTCAATACTTTTCAAGTATTGGCCATGCAGAGCTTTGCTTTTCCAATTTTCAGCTCGCTGCTCAATTACTTCTTTCTTATATTCTGCTTTTGTTTTAGTTGTCTTTAAAAGGCCTCCTTTATTTACTTCCTTAATCATTGGTTCTTCACTTTTCTGGATGTAATCATTCAAGCTGCTTTTTTCTTCTTCCACAGTCTGCTTTACTTGTAGGAGTCCTCGACCACCCTCTGCTCTTGGTAAATATAATCGGTCAACATCACTTTTAGGGTGCAAGGCATGATTCATAAAAAAAAAAGTGATGTTGACCGATTGTTGTTGTTGTTGTTGTTATTATTATTATTATTATTTCCAAAGTCTCATAATCTTTTTTGTAATGTGGCAACCAAAACTGGATGTAGCATTCCAGGTCTGGCCCGATTAAGGCTTTACAAGGCAGTACTAATTCATCTAATCCACCTCATCAAAAGCCACCAGGAAATTTCTCCACGTCCCAGGGGCCTGATATCAGGCTTAACCATCTCTCAAACAGCCCCTGACTTGTTTTCGTTTCAGGAGGCTCAGGAACATGGGAACACGTTGGTATTGTTATTGGTGCTGCTGGTATTTTCTTGGAACTTCATAGCCAATATTATGGAGGAAGCTGTTGGGGGGAACCTTTAAGGGTTTCTCGGAGCTCCGATGGGCCTTCTTGCTTGGGTGCCTCTTTCTAATGGGAAGTAAGGTTTCCTGGTGCTGTCAATAAATTCTCAAATCTCTCCACAGTTCAGGACGCTTCCTGTTGGTTGGGATATAAATGCCTCCCAAACAGCAGCATTTTAGAAAAGAAAAATGTCAGAAAAGAGACAGGTAAGAGATTTCCACCTTTAATCTCCTTCCCTTCCAGATTTCGTGGCTGACAAACTCATCCTTTTGAGAGCCAAGTCTTGCAAAAATCTGGAATCCAGATAGTCCTCGATTTACGACAGTCTTGACCAGCATTTCTGTTGTTAAGTGAGTCGCTTGTTAAATGCATCATGCCCGATTTTACGGCCTTTTTTTTTGGTCACGGTTTTTGTCACTGGCTGCAGTCGTTAAGCGAATCCGGGTCCCCCAATCATTGACTTTGCCAGTTGGAAGCCAGCTGGGGAGGTCACAAATAGCGACCGTTGTAAGTACGAGGTCTGATTGCAAGTTACTTTTTTCAATGCCATTGGTACTTTGAAATCAAATGTTTTTAAGTTGAGGGTTACCCGTACATCAGTGGTGAAATCCAAATTTTTTTTACTACCGGTTCTGTGGGCGTGGCTTGGTGGGTATGGTGTGGCTTGGTGGGCATGGCAGGGGAAGGATACTGCAAAATCTCCATTCCCACCCCACTCCTGGGGGAAGGATATTGCAAAAACTCCATTCCCAACCCCACTCTGGGGTCAGCCAGAGGTGGTATTTGCCGGTTCTCCGAACTACTCAAAATTTCTGCTACTGGTTCTCTGAACCTGTTGGATTTCACCCCTGTACGCTGTACGCTCCAATTACTCACGCTTGTGTGATCCTTGTATTTTTGGCCATCTGTTTTTCCTAGCTTAACACACCGGGCATTCCCACACACTCGCAATGTACACTCTCCATCTTGATTCTCCCTTGCACTACTTCTCGTGGGTGTGCAAACGGCCCCTGATCTGTCTTTAAATGCTACTCCAGTTTGAAACCAGGTTTTAGTGTGTCTCGAAGCATTCAGAACCTGGCTTGGTTGTCGAACTGGGGGCCCTGAGAATGTGGGGGAACCCACAACTTGGCTTGTTTGAAGTGTCGATGAATTTTCTCAGCTGCTATTTTTAATCTGATTTTGCTTGCTTTGTACTTTTTAAAATTCTCTTTTCATGGGGATCTGCCCAGAGTCAATATAGGAGGTGGTGTATCTATGTACATCTACAAAATAAATAAACTGACTTTTGCACTTCATTAAATCTTCGATTCGATTCACAGTCTGGAACTGGTAAAAATTTAACAGTTCAAGTCCTAACCAAAGACCTAAGAATTGTTGAAGTAATGCCTGAGTATTATAGGCTGCTCTGAGGAGGGTGATAGTTTTTTTGCAAAGCCAGAATATTCAGATCTAATCATTTCAAAATTTCCATTATTATTATTATTATCATCATCATTGGTTCATCACACAGTCATCCAGATGTTCAGACTGCATTTGGCATTTCTCTCTGCCTATCAAGTCCTTTCCAAGGACCTGGGATAACGAAACAAAGGAAGTGTTAAAAAGTTATGATGTTTATGTAATTACTTATCAAGCATATCTATATATTAAAGTAACCAAAACATAGAATTGGATAAATGGGAAAAATTGTGGGAGAAAAATTACAAATTGACCATGGCAGTATCATACAAAGAAAACAGCTATAAAATGTTTTATAGGTGGCATTTAGCACCAGCGAGACTGGCAAAAATGTACCCCAATTTATCACCCCAATGTTGAAGATGTGGTCACAAACTAGGGACATACTACCACATGTAGTGGCTGTGCACTAAGGTGAGGAAATTTTGGTATAAAATTAAAGGGTGGTTGGAAGAGATTACACTCCAAAAGATAGATTTTAAACCAGAGATGTTCCTCCTAGGAATGATCGATAGAAAAATGGAAAAAAGTCTCTATTATTATTATTATTATTATTAATTATTATTTATTAGATTTATATACCGCCCTTCTCCTTGCGGACTCAGGGCAGTGAACAGCCGAATAAAAAACAGTACACAAAAGTTAAAAAATTATAAAACCCATATAAACTTTGGCTGAAAGTTAAAAACAATTAAATACTTAAAATACAACAACCCTACAAAAAAATTTAAAATTCAACAGGGATCAGGCTAGACCGGCAAGCTGGAAAAGATAAGTTTTTAGGGCCCGACGAAAAGTCCGGAGGTCGGAAATTGTTCTCAGTTCTGGAGGAAGATCATTCCAGAGGGTGGGTGCTGCCACAGAGAAGGCTCTCCCCCTGGGGGTCGCCAGCCGACATTGTCTGGCTGATGGCACCCTGAGGAGGCCCCCTCTGTGGGAGAATTATATTATATTGGATATTCTAACAGCGGCCAGAATTGCTCTAGCGCAAATGTGGAAGTCGACCAATACACCATCGGAAGAAACAATAATAAAGAAAATCCTTGAATGCGCCAAAATGGATAAATTAATGATGGAGATCAAAGAAAGAGAAGACTCGGATTATTATAAAGTATGGATAGGTTTTATACATGGTTGGAAAACAGAAATCAAATTAAGAAATAAGAATATAAACTGAAATTAGATATTAACATACTGGATATAAATGTAAATAATGATCCTGCTAATAAAATAGTTAATTATGAATATTTAAAAATAAAGAGAAGGAGCGGGAGGATAAAAGCTAAGAGTAAAGACAAAAGTTGATGTAGAAAGTTGTAAAAAATATATATATCTGTTGTTAGTATTGTATTTTAACATCTGGTGTACTTGTGTTTTTGTTTTTTGTTTTTGTCTCTTGATTTCTTTTGCTATTGTGTGTTTTAGTTTTAAAATGTAAAATACTCAATAAAAATTATTTTAAAAATAAACAAATAAAGTAACCAAAACATCTTTTACAATCCCCAAGGCAGGTCACAAACTTTTGAGCGCTTCTAATATTTGGAAATTGAAAGTTGAAAAATTGGACACATGGGACAGGTGGATGTTCTTGTTCCTTTTAAAAAAAAAAATCAAATGAAAAGTTTTCAAAGTTAAGAAGTTACACTGAAAAAAGTGACTCAAGACTGCAGACCAGAGAGTTCCTCACAATCACGTGATCAAAATTGGGCGTTTGGCAGCTGGCGTGGATTGATGACGGTTGAAGGATCCCTGGGTCATGTGACTCCCATTTGCAGCCTTCCTAGCCGGCTTCCAACAAGCCAAGTCCGTGGGGGAAGCCAGGTTCATTTAACGACTGTGTGATTCACTTACACACAATGACTACAGTGATTTGTTTAACACCGGGACAAAACAGGTTGCAAAATTGGGCGTGACTCACATATCCTTCTGGCCCCAACTGTCATAAGTCGAGGACTACCTGTAGGCTCAGGGAAATGTTTGTTTTGGACACGAGATTCCTTGGGCCTTTCTCTCTGTTTGTGTGAGGGCCTCCATAATGGCGTCCTTCAATTTCTCCATTTTAAAATGTCTTTTTGCTGTTTCTCTATCCAGATGTGGACCGTCCTTCTCGGATGCCTCGGCCTTTTGGTTTCAATCAGAGGTGGGTTTCAGCAGGTTCTGACCAGTTCTGGAGAAGCGGTAGCGGAAATTTTGAGTAGATCAGAGAACCGGTAGTAAAAATTCTGACTGGTCCCACCCCCCATCTATTCTCTGCCTCCCAAGTCCCAGCTGATCGGGAGGAAATGGGGATTTTGCAGTATCCTTCCCCTGCCTCGCCCACCAAGCCATGCCACGCCCAAGTCTCACCCACAGAACTGGTAGTAAAAAATTTTGAAACCCACCACTGGTTTCCATCCATCCATTGCACAGATGTGAGTTCCCGCTAGCAGCTTCGGTGCTGCCTGAAGGGAGCTGCAAAGTTACAAGCCAGTTTTGCACGATGCGCTAAGACCATCTTCCTGTGCACAATGCGTGAAGAACCTCACCCGAAACTTAGCACATGGCGGACCCTGGGTCTGAGTTGAGGAAGTGGGTGGGGCGAATGCAGGTTCTGGATGCAGGAAGAGTTGAGAATAAAATAACAGAGGAATAGAGTTATATACCAAATGAATGACTCATTGGAGTCCCCATATCAAAACAACTTACCTTATGTGCAGCCAGAATCTGAAAATAACATTTAACACAGCACAGGACTTAAGCAAAATTGTTCGGTTGAGATCGGCATACATGGGACTGATTGGGGTAGATTGCAGGGGGTGACACCAAAATATAATTTTATCGTATGTTATCTAGGTTAGGTTAGGTTTAGGTTTATTGCATTTATATACCGCCCTTCTCCCCAACGGGCGGTATATAAATGCAATCTAAATCTTAAATTATTGTATTTTATTCCAATTTCGTTTTAGACTGTGTTTTATTAATTCCGTTTTAAATTGCTTTTATCAAATTTGAGTAATAATTTGTTTCTGGAACTCTGCGCTTTGATATGGCCCGAGGGCTAATCCATAAATAAAGATTGAGATTGAGAGTAACAGAAGGGATCTTGGAGGTCTTCTAACTCCCTGCTCGGGCAGGAAACCCTCTCCCATTTCAGACAAACGGTTGCCCAATCTCTTCTTAAAAAATTCCAGTGTTGGAGCATTCAGAACTTCTGGTGGCAAGTCGTTCCACTGGTTCATTGTCCTCACTGCCAGGAAATTCCTCCTTAGTTCTAAGTTACTTCTCTCCTTGATTCGTTTCCATCCGTTGCTTCTTCTCCTGCCTTCAGGGGCTTTGGAGAAGCAGAAGTTGTGGTTGCTCCAACACTGGAGATTTTTAAAGGAGAGACTGGACAACCATTTCTCTGAAATGGTATAGGACCTATGACATATGTGCAACAGGTGGCACAGAGCCCTTTCTGCGGGCACGCCAGCCGTCACACCAGCCCAGCTCCACCACACGTGCGTGCACCTCCCACCAGCCAGCTGGTCTTTTGGGTCTCTGCTGTGCAAGCACAGGGGTGGCTACATGTGTGGGGGGTGCAGGAGGCTTTCCAGGCCCAAAATGGGGCACAGGGGGGGCTTACGCTGCACCCGTGCCCTGTTTTGGCTTCTAGGTTGGTGCAGGAGGCTTTCCAGGCCCAAAATGAGGCACGGGGGGGGGACATGTGTGGGGGGCACTCACATTGCATTTTAGGGGGTTGGGCACACAGACATGCATTCGCACGCAAATGTGTGCACTTTTTATTTATTTATTTTTTAAATTTGATTTCTATGCCGCCCTTCTCCGGAGACTCAGGGCGGCTTACAATGCGCCAAGCAATAGCCTTCATACTTTTGTATATTTTATAGTCAGCTTATTGCCCCCACAAACTGGGTCCTCAATTGACCTACCTTAGAAAGGATGGAAGGCTGAGTCAACCTGGAGCCTGGTGAGAATTGAACTCGCGGTAATTGCAGGCAGCTGGATGTTAATTGCTGCCTTAGTAGGAGGCATTAGCCTCCTACGCCACTCAGGCTCCTCGTTGGGTCATTGGCACCTGGCCCCAAAAAAGGTTAACCATCACTGGTATAGGGTCTCCTGCTTGAGCAGGGGTTGGAATAGATGACCTCTGAGGTCCCTTCCGAGTCTGTTATTCCGTAATTCATCCATCCATTCATTTTTTTCACATTTCTGAACCACCCATCTCCCTCAGAGAATGGCTCTGGGGGTTGTGCGAGTTGGAGACCCTCCCTATTTAAATGCTAGGTGTTGCTTTGCCTTGGATCCAGGTTCTCTTTTGCGATAGGTGATGCTGAACTGGAAAGGTGCCCTCAGGGATGGATAACCTCCGGGGCAGTTTGCTATAAAATCTCCCAAGAGAAACGGACGTGGAGAGAGGCAGAGGTAAGGTGGAGCCCTTGAGGTTCACGCTCCTTCAATGGGAACTGCAAACCACATGTGCCAAGGAGCCAACTGGGAATCCACACATTTAAATCGATGGAGGAGAATATCGGTAGCTCAGGGCTGGAACGGTGGGGTCCTTGGTGCTGTGAGCTGGATGGTTTCCTTGCTGACATTTCGCGAGCCAGCTAGGGAACAGCATCAGTGCTGGAAAGGAGGAGGAGGAGGAGGGAGAAGAGGAAGGAAGAGGAGGAGGAAGACTGAGGAGTCCTTGGTGCTCTGTGAGCTGGATGGTCTCCCTGCAGATGTTGACCCAATTAGGGAACATCATCAGTGAGGGGCTGGTGGAGTGGAGGAGAAGGAGAAAGGCAGGAGGAGGAGGAGGGGAGGAGGAGAGGAAGAGGAGCAGGAGGGGAGGAGGAGTAGGACTGTAGGGTCCATGGTGCTCTATGAGCTGGTTTCCTTGCAGATGTTTCATGACCCAATTAGGGAACATCATCAGTGCTAGAAGAGAGAGGGGCTGGTGGAGTGGAGGAGGAGGAGGAGGAGGAGGAAGGAAGGAGGAGGGGGGCGGTGGGGTCCTTGATGCTCTCTGAGGGCCATCGTTTTCTTGTAAACATTTCATGACCCAACTAGTGAACATCCTCAGTGCCAGGAGAAAGGGCTTCATGGAGTGGAGGAAGAAGAGGAGGAATGGATCCCGCGATGCTTTTCTGCTCTTCCCTTTTCTCACGAGATCCAGGCAAGGCAGGAGCCCCCCCCCCCCCCTTGCTGGGAGTGATCGGAGTAACACAGCCCGTTCTGATTCCCCGTAGAGAGACTGCCATAGCTTTGGTCCATGGGGCCACCTGGCCTCCATTCTCGATGCAGAAGAAACGAAGGACGTGGCCATCCACATTACCTCATCCCCAAATAAGGACCTGGGACCCGTTTGGATCGGGATGTTTTACAGGGGAAAGGTCAATATTCTTCTCCTTTCATTCTTAACTCCGTGGGGGTGTTGAGAAAGAGCAGGCCAAATGTGATTAGTTCCAATCCCGGCTTATTTTCTGCAAGCCTGGATCACTAATTTATGATGAAATGGCTGGTGCAAACCCAGATTGTGGGTGAATTCTGGAATCAAGCATTTTGTGTGAAATAAATAGAGGGATTTTCAGGCCTTTCTGAGTTTTGCCTGGACAAGTCAGGAATCCGTTTGATGGTCAGAATGTTGGATCTGTCTCTCGAACCCTGGCAAAAACACTATTAAGGGTCCACATGTGTATACAGCAGGCTAGGTTATCGACCTGCCAGGCTACAGGCCAGATTTCTTGTAGAGATAGTGAGGAAGGAAGGAAGGAAGGAAGGAAGGAAGGAAGGAAGGAAGGAAGGAAAAAGAAAGAAAGAAAGAAAAGAGAAAGAAAGAAAAGAGAAAGAAAGAATGAAAAGAAGGAAGGAAGGAAGGGGAGAAAGAATGAGAGCCAGTGAGGAAGAAAAAGAAAAAAGAGAGAGGGAGGAAGGAAGGAAGGAGAAAGGAAAGAAGAAAAGAAGGAGAGCAAGGAAGGAAGGAGAAAGAAGAAAGGATAGAGGGAAGGAAGGATAAAAGTAAGGACAGAGCAAGGAAGGAAAGAAAGAGAGCAAGGAAGGAAAGAAAGAAAGAATGAGTGATAGAGGAAGGAAGGAAAACAAAGAATAAGAGTGAGGGAGGAAGGGAGGGAGAGAGGGAGGAAGGAAGAAAAAAGAGAAAGAAAGAGAAAGAAAGAAACAAAGGATGAAAAGAAGGGAGGGAGGAAGGAAGGGGAGAAAGAATGAGAGTCAGTGAGGAAGAAAAGAAAAAAGAGAGGAAGGAAGGAGAAAGGAAAGGAAGGAGAGCAAGCAAGCAAAGAAGGAAGGAGAAAGAAGAAAGGATAGAGGGAAGGAAGGATAAAAAGAAGGAAAGAGAGCAAGGAAGAAAAGAAAGAAAGAATGAGTGACGGAGGAAGGAAGGAAAACAAAGTATAAGAGTGAGTGAGGGAGGGAGGAAGGGAAGAAATAAGTGAGAGAAGAGAAAGGAGAAGGAAGGAAGAGAAAAGGAAAAGAAGAGAAAGGAAAATGAGGGTGAGAAAGAAAGGAAGGAAGGAGAGCAAGAAAGGAAAAGGAAGCTATCTTATGGAAGTTCCCTCATCCAGGCAGATCTCCCAAAATGTTCATTCTCAGAAGGCCAGCAACCACAAACTGACCACAGATGGTAGGTCAGGAGAGGTAGAAGACCCCAACATCAGGAATCCAACCTCAGCAAGACCCATAAGAACCTCCAACTTCAAAGGCCCAGCAAAATGGCGGAGCCTCCTGGAGCTCATGGGAACCATCACCGTAGACTGAGGGGAGCTGAGAGACACTCGAGAGCCACACCTGAGGAGAGATTGTCTCAGTCTACCTTTTTTGTTTCACTGAATCATTAAAAAATAATAATCTGATTTTGGGCAGGCAAGCGGGCAGGGAGACTTCCCATTACGTAAAAGGAGATCTTCTTATTTTCCAGAATTCACCTCAGGGAGATTGGTGGTGGATAGACGCCTACAAAATTCTTTATTCCAATTGGATGAAAGGCTCGCCAAAAGTATCGGAGAACGGAAAGTACTGTGTCTACTTAGTGGAAAAAGGTAAGGCGTCTCCCATAAAGATGGCAGCTCAGCTACTGCAGGTAAGTCCTCGATTTATGACCATTATCGGGCCCAAAATTCCCATTGCTAAGTGAGATGGTTTGTTAAGTGAGTTTGACCTTTCTTGCAACAGTTGCTCCGGGAATCGCTGCAGTTGTTAAGTGAGTCACACGGTCGGTAAGTGGAATCTGGGTCCCCCCACGGATTTTGCTTGTCATGAGGTCGCAAAAGGGGATCGCGTGACCCCGGGATGCTGTGACCGTCATAAATGTGAATCAGCTGTCAAGCGGCTGATTTTTGATCACGTGACCCTGGGGAGGTCATAAGTTTGAAAAATGGCCATAAGCTATATTTTTCAGTGCTGTCGTACAGATTCATTTAACAATCCCGTCCCTAGTTTAACAAGTGTAGGGATTCTCTTAACAACGGTGGCAGGAGAAGTCGTAAAGTCACTTAACAAATGTCTCACTTAGCAACAGAGATTTGGGGCTCCATTGTGGTTGTAAATTGAGAATTACATGTATATAAAAATCTTGGTTAGGTTTTCTAATCCTTTCTAATTCTTTTAATTTGACCTCTGGCATTTAAGGCTTCTCCAGTTCAGGATTCTGATAAGGAACAGAACAGAACAGAACATGGGACAGAATGGAATGGAATGGAATAGAATAGAATAGAGCAGTGATGACTAACTTTTTTGCTATTGCATGCCAAAAGCGGGGGGAGCGCGGTGGGGTCACACACACACGTGCACACATCCATAATTCTATGCGCCCCATCCCCCCGTGTCCCCCCCCCCGCTTTTGGCACGTGATGGCCCGGTAGGCCCATTTTCTGCTCTCCCCAGGCTCCAGAGTCTTTTTAGGAGCAGTCTTCCTCACCTCCCCAGAGGCCCTCCGGAGGATGGAAACAGTGTGTTTCCTGACTTCTGGTGGGCCCAGAAGGCCCGAAAATCAGCTGGCTGGCGCACGCATGCGTGTCGGAGCTGAGTTCGCGTGCCCACTGATATAGCACCCGTGCCATAGGTTCGCCATCACAGGAATAGAGTAATGGAAATGAAAAGGAAAATGGAATGGAATGCAATAGAATAAATAGGATAGGATAGGATAGGATAGAACAGAGAAAATGGATAGGATAGAAAATAGGAATATAGCAATAGAAAAGAGCAGAACAGAACAGAATAAAGAATTAAGACTAGACTACTAACTTAATTGTCACTTTGAATGTACACTAATCGGCATACATTAAAATGAAATTTCGTTGCATACAGCTCTCAAAGGATCACCCCCTCCAATATACAGTATACACTACATATACAATCTACACTACATAAACTATCTTAGTAGGCCGATTTCCCTAAACTGAGGGTGCCCACAATCCCCCTGATCCACATGATTCAAACAGCAACTTTCACGCAGGTGTCAAGGCTCATTGGGGTGAATTCCGGAAGGCCTGGCTGATTGTGGCTGAAGACCCTCAAAATCTGACCTTGGGGTACGAAGGCCGAACTAGAACATCGAGGTCTGTTAAGGCCCCCTTTTCTCTGCCTTTCAGAATATAAATACTGGAAAGAAACGGACTGCGACAGAAATCTGGCTTACCTTTGCAAGTATGAGCGGAAGTATCTACGTCGCTGACCCTTCTTGGCGCTCCTCAAACCACGGATGTCTCAGAAGCCTCGATTGAGACGGAACGGGACAACTTGCCACAGCCAATTCGGTGTGGCACAATTCTCAACCATTCAATTTAATGATTTAAAATAATTAAAATAATTTTATTTTGGTTGTGGACATTCCACGTTTCATTTTTGCCTCTTCCTTTGGCATCCTTCCCTTAATGCTCCTATTCCGCGATTTCTTCGATATAAGTGTAACTCTTGTTCTGTGGTGAGTTGGCCAGGGCAAGTTGGCTGCAGCAAGAATAGAAGTTGGAAGGGACCTCGGAGGTCTTCTAGTCCCTGCTCAGGTGGGAGACCCTACACCATTTCAGGGAAATGGTTGTCCAGTCTCTTCTTGGAAACTTCTAGTGATGAAGCACTCACAACTTCCGGAGGCAAGTCATTCCACTGATTGACGGTTCTCACTGTTAGGAAGTGAGGACCTTAATTCTAAGTTGCTTCTCTCCTTGATGAGTTTCCATCCATTGCTCCTTCTCCTGCCTTCAGGAGCTTTGAAGAATAGATGGACCCCCCCCTCCTCTTCTTTGTGGCAGTCCCTCAAATATTGGAAGATTGATATCATATGATCCCTAGTCCCTCTCTTCATTAAACTAGAAGTTGACTGGGAATGTCCTTGGTTCCCAGGAGCAAGCAGGGGTGAAATGCTCCTGGTTCGGCCAGGTTCAGCTGAACTGGTAGCGACGACGGCTGGTGGTTCGGAGAACTGATAGTAATGGCAGCTCGAGGCTCTGCCCACCCACCCGGTTGTCATTGCTTCCTAGTTTTAACCAGGAAGTAACCTGTTTTTTACCCTCTGCACATGTGCAGAAGGGTTTGCGCAGGCGAAGAGAGTCGGATAGATGTGTCACATGCACGCAGGGAGTTTATGTACTTCTGAACCGGTAGGGAAGCTAAGTAGTTTTCACCCCTGGGAGAAAGTATATTGTTTTGGCTACAAACCCCAAATATCCCCCCTCCCTATCCCCCAACTCCAGTGTGGCAACACCGAAGCATCAAAATGGCCTCAGTCAGGTCAGCTTCAGGATTGACAGGCAGCCCCCCTTAATTGAAAAGGAATTCCTGCAAAGAGAAAAAAATGTATGTTACCCAAGGATCAGTCTAATCTCCCCTTCCTCCCACTGGGGCCCTTAGGTTTCTGGGGGTATTCTTTGTGAAACTGTTTCATCAGTCAATGTGCCTTTACATCCCTTGACACTCATCTTAAAGCATTCCTGCTGGAGAATTCTGGGAGTTGAAGTCCACATCACTTATAGTTGCGGAGGGTTGGAACACAATTCTAGCTAGTGCCTGACAAGCTAGAAAAATGTGTCATAGCCAGCATCACCAGCACTATGAGATGGTATATAAGTCTAAATGCTATTGCTATTAGCTGGGAAGACCTTTTAAGGGAGCATCAAGGATCTCAGCAAGCCATCCTGGGCAGGTGGCTGAAGAAGACCCAATCTCTGCTTCTCCTAGCAAGGTGGTGTGAACAGGGGAAGAGAATTTGCTCCCCCAAAGACCAAACTTTGAAAGCCACTCACTTGTTCCTCTGCTTGATGATCTCTGGTTGACTCCTTTGAAGTGACACCACCTCTCTTCTTCCTCTGCTAACCCTCTTGGGAACCTATATAACCTGGCTAGTCAGAGAGGAACATGTCCTATTGCGAGTTTCAAAAACTAGGTAGAATCTGAGAAATTACGTTCACCTGAAATTACCCCGGGTTGTGGGCGAACAGAGTCCTTTCTGAGAAGCAAATAAGTAAGGAATTGCTGGAGAGGGTGGGTGGAATAAATGCTGGCGCCTTTGTTCCTGCTGGCTTTTGAAGGACATGTTCCTTCAGAACATGAAGAGAAGGCTTCACCCACAATTTGGTAACATCCCAACCCGAGGAACCATTCCTTGGCCAACAAGTTTCTGGGCATTTTTTCCCCTAAAGCAAGCCATAAACTACTTTACTTTACTTTACTTTTATTGGATTTATATACCGCCCTACTCCCGAAGGACTCAGGGCGGTGTACAGCCAACAATAAAAATACATGAATACAAAATTTAAAACCAACTAAAAACAAATTAAATAAATTTGGCCCAGACAAAATTAAAACACCCCACATAATTTAAAACAAATTAAAATTTAACGCTAAAAACGGAGAGAGGTTAGGCCAGGCCCGCCTGGAGAAATAAAAAGGTCTTAAGAGCGTGGCGGAAGGTGTGCAGATCTGGGATCCTCCGTATCTCTGGGGGGAGCTCGTTCCAGAGAGTAGGTGCTCCCACAGAGAAAGCTCTCCCCCTGGGGGCCGCCAGTCGACACTGTTTTGCTGACGGCACCCGGACGAGCCCCTCTCTATGGGAGCGTACCGGCCGGTGGGAGGCTATTGGTGGCAGTAGGCGGTCCTGCAAGTACCCAGGTCCTAAGCCATGAAGCGCTTTAAAGGTGGTAACCAAAACCTTGAAGCGCACCCGGAAGACCACTGGGAGCCAGTGCAGCTCGCGCAGGAGAGGTGTCACATGAGAACGCCATGTCGCTCCCATCACCACCTGCGCGGCCGCACTCTGCGCTAGTTGGAGCCTCCGGGTGCTCCTCAAGGGGAGCCCCATGTAGAGAGCGTTACAGTAGTCTAGACAGGAAGTGACAAGGGCGTGAGTGACCGTGAGTAAGGAGTCCCAATCCAGAAAGGGACGCAACTGGCGGATCAGGCGAACCTGATAGAAAATCCTCCCAGCCACGGCCGTCAGGTGTCCTTCTAAGGACAGCCGTGAGTCCAGGAGGATGCCCAAGTTACGAACCCTCTCCGTGGGGGCCAGTGATTCGCCCCCAATAGTCAGTGATGGCGCCAACTGACTATATCGGGACGTCGGAAACCACAGCCACTCGGTCTTGGATGGGTTGAGCCTGAGCCTGTACCTCCCCATCCAGATCCGTACAGCCTCCAGGCACTGGGACATCACTTCAAGGGCATCGTTGGGGTGGTCTGGGGTGGAGATGTACAGCTGAGTGTAATCAGCATACTGATGGTACTTCACCCCAAAACCACGGATGATCTCACCCAGCGGCTTCACATAAATCCAATTCACATAGTCCAAAGGGAAGAAATAAAATAGTGTTTTATCATTTATTTTAGTTTTATTTGATTATTTAATGTATATGCCGCCCATCTAGGGCCAGTTTGATTCAATGCTTAAAGCACCAGACTTGAAACCAGGAGACAGTGAGTTCTAGTCCCGTCTTTGGCATGAAAGGCAGCTGGTGGTCTTTGGGCCAATCACCAGGAGACTGGGAGTTCTAGTCCCACCTTAGGAATGAAAGCCGGCTGGGTGACTTTGGGCCCATTACCAGGAGGCTGTGAATTCTAGTCCCATTTTAGGCATGAAAGGCAGCTGGGTGATTTGGGGCCAATCACCAGGAGATGGGGAGTTCTAATCTGGATGTTTGATGGTGTTACAGATCTCGTTGCAGGATGGAAGTTGTTCCAAATAAAACTGCCTTCTGCAATTGACTGATGGTGAATTTATCAGTGCCAATGATGGTGTTCAAGGAGTGCTCCAGATGTTTTGGAGTTGCACCCAAGGCGCCTATTACTATTGGTACTACCCTTGCTTGCTTTTGCCACAGTCATTCTGTTTCTATTTGTAGGTCTTTGTATTTTGTGATCTCCAGTTCCTTTTCTTCTCTTCTGCTGTCTCCAGGCACTGCCACATCCTCTATCCACAGACTCTTTGTCTTTCTTATCGACAATTGTTAAGTCTGATGGGGTGTTATGTGCAGGTGCCTGTCTGTCTGAATTCTAAAGTCCTCCAATTTAATTTAACTTCATTTTCTATGACTCTCTCTATTTTATGGTCCCAACAGTTCTTGCTTGCAGGCAAATGATATTTCTTGCAGATCTTCCAGTGCCCCATTGTTGCTATTTTGTCATGCTGCTGCCTGTAGTCAGTCTGGGCGATCTTCTGGCAGCAGATTACCAGGTGGTCCCCTGTTTCCTCATCTTCTTCGCATTGGCGGCACTTACTGTCTGTTACTATCTTCTCAATTCTGGCTTTGTATACATTTGTCCTTAAGGTTTGGTCTTGTGCAGCCAGAATTAATCCCTCGGTCTCTTTCTTTAACCTTCCTGCTCTTAGCCATTGCCAGGTACTGTTATTATATGCTTTCCCTGCTATTTTTTTTTAAATGTACTCGCCATGTAGTGTTTTGTCTTTCCATGTTGTTGTTATTACTAGCTGGATACCCGTGTTTCGTTATGAAACTATGTGATGGGGCTTGATAAATCAACACAGCTTGAAAATTAATGAGTAGTTACGATCGGCCTCTCCTCTCCCCTTCTCACCCTCAGCCTTGCCCCCAGAACCCTACCCTATCCCCCTTCTCTCCTTCAGCCTTGCCCCACAGAAGCCTCCCCTATCCTATCCTCCTTCTCCCTCAGCCTTGCCCCACAGAAGCCTATCCTATCCCCTTCTGTCCCTTAGCTTTGCCCCACAGAAGCCTCCTCTATCCTATCCCCTGGTTGCTGCTGTGAAAGTGAAACTCCTCTCCTCTGCTTGTGTTTTGCATTTGGAACAGATTTCTTTTCAGGTGAGGAGGGGGAGTAGAACTCCTTAACATCGGAGCCTGTTAATAATAATATAGGAAATACTAATGCTCTGATGGTCATTTTGAAAAATCCGTGAGCACCTAGAAACTAAGAGGAACATATGTGGCAAATTTCAAGTTTGTAGGCTTTACGGTTCTGGAGATTTTGTGATTACGTCGTGAGTGGTTTTTGCTTTTATATACTGTATATAGATTCATTAAACATATGCTGCTCATCTCACTCATATCTAGTATTATCTCTTGAGATACAAACTGTTTATTGTACACACTGATTGGAATGATGCAAGCCGCCCAGAATGACTTTTCAGAGTTAAATTTTACTTTATTTATTTGTATCCCACATGTATTTTTTTTATAAATAACTCAAGGTGGCAAACATATACAACATATCTTCCTCTTATTTTCCCCATAATGACAACCCTGTGAGGTGGGTTGGGCTAAGAAGGAAGGAGTGGCAGACAGTCACCCCACTGCCTTTCATGCTTAAAACAGGGCTAGAACTCCCAATGTCCTGGGGATTGGCCCAAAGTCTCCCAAGAGCTTTCATCTCTGAGGGGGAACTAGAACTCCTGGTCTCCTGGTGATTTGCCCAAAGTCACCCAGTAGGCTTTCATGCCTAAAGTAGAACTAAAATTCCTGGTCTCCTGGTGATCTACCCAAAATCACCTAATTGGCTTTCATGCCTAAAGCAGGACTAGAACTCACCATCTCCTGGTTTCTAGCCTGGTGCCTTTACCAAGCTCTAGATGGGTGGCAAATACCCTTAATAAATAAGAAAAAGTAAAACAAAGATGGGTGGCATATTTAATAATTGCATCTAGATGGGTGCTATATGCCTTTATTAATTAAATAAAAATAAAATAAAATAAATGGGGAAACACCATTTATGTTACCCAATTGTGGGTGAAGCCTTCTCTTCAAGAAGATTGATAGGAACAGGTCCTTCAAAAGCCAGCAGGAACAAAGGCGCCGGCCATCTATTCCACCCACCCTCTCTATCAATTCCTTACTTATTTGCTTCTCAGAAAGGACTCTGTTCGCCCACAACCCGGGGTAATTTCAGGTGAACGTAATTTCTCAGATTCCACCTAGTTTTTGAAACTCGCAATAGGACATGTTCCTCTCTGACTAGCCAGGTTATATAGGTTCCCAGGAGGGTTAGCAGAGGAAGAAGAGAGGTGGTGTCACTTCAAAGGAGTCAACCAGAGATCATCAAGCAGAGGAACAAGTGAGTGGCTTTCAAAGTTTGGTCTTTGGGGGAGCAAATTCTCTTCCCCTGTTCACACCACCTTGCTAGGAGAAGCAGAGATTGGGTCTTCTTCAGCCACCTGCCCAGGATAGCTTGCTGAGATCCTTGATGCTCCGTTTAAGGGTCTTCCCTGCTAATAGCAATAGCATGTACTGCTTCAGAGTCCTTTAAAGCTCCCTCTAAGCAGTTTATAGAGCCAGCCTCTTGCCCCCAACAATCTGGGTCCACATTTGACCAACCTTGGAAGGACGGAAGGCTGAGTCAACCTTGAGCTGGTCAGGAGGAAGGAACAGCCAGTTAGATACTGCATTCTAACCACTGATTCCAACTAGCCGGCCTAGCCCAAAGGGTTTTTTAACAGGGTTTTTAAATTATATGGATTCAGGTTTTTAAATTGGAATTTTATGGATTTGGGGGGTTCGAAATTTTAAATTTTTTAAATTGAGAAGCCAAGGATTTAATTTATTTATTTTAGTTTCTTATAACTTTTGTATTCTATGTATTTTAATTTTTTGGCTGTTCACCGCCCTGAGTCCCTCTTGGGAGATAGGGCGGTATATAAATCTGAAATAAACTAAACTAAACTAAACTAAACTAAACTAAACTAAACTAAACTAAACTAAACTAAACTAAACTAAACTAAACTAAACTAAACACTGTGCCACCACGGTCCTTCCTTCCTTCCTTCCTTCCTTCCTTCCTTCCTTCCTTCCTTCCTTCCTTCCTTCCTTCCTTCCTTCCTTCCTTCCCACTTAGCAATAGCACTTAGATTTCTATACCACTTCATGGTACTTTGCAGCCCGCTCATGGCAGTTTACCGAGCCAGCCTCTTGCCCCCAACAATCTGGGTCCTCATTTTATTCACCTCGGAAGGATGTAAGGCTGAGTCAACCCTGAACCAATCAGGATCGAACTGCTGGCAGACTGAAGGATTGGCTTGCAATACTCCATGCTGGCCACTGTGCCACCACAGCCCCTGGTGTGTGCAGTTTCTGAGCATGTCATAAGGCCTAAGTTTGAAACACCGTGCTGAGCAGGAAGGGAAATCTATACTGGTTGTGCTCAACTTAACAACTACAATTAAGTCCGAAGTATCTAAGTATGCTAAGCAAGACACATTATCACAATTTGTGACCTTCTTAGCTGGTTTGCAACAAGCAATTTCAGGAAGCCAGTTTTGCTTAACGACCATGGTCAAAATGGCTGCAAAATCAGATACGATGGCTTGCTTACTGACTGCCTTCTTTAGTGACTGAAATTGGAGTCTCTGTTGTGGCCCTAAGTTGAGGACTACCTGTAAATTATTGTAATTCAAATGGAGATGTCAGTTGGTCTATTTGGATATGGATCTCACAGGACAGTCCAGCAGCTGTTCCCATTTAAGTCAAAGCAAACCTCTACAAATGGCGTAGGGTCTCATGCTTGAGTAGGGGGTTGGACTAGAACTGGGGTCTCCAATCTTGGCAACTTTATGACTTGTGGACTTCAATTCCCAGAGTTCCTCAACCAGCAAAGCTTCCAACTCTGTTATTGGCCTGCAGTTGGTTGATTCAGAGGCAAAAATACAATTTCTCCTCCTAAAATTCCTTTTCTCTTTCTTTGCTCCCTGCAGATGGAGGCCCTCTCGACTTGCCGTCTTTTCTTAGGTGGCTTCCTGCTGGCCGTCTCCCTTCCACCAGGTAGGTCCTTCTGCCCACTCCCCGAATTCTGGCAGAAGACCCAGCTGCATAAAAGCACCGCTGAAACGGGATTGTTACTCGGTGGGCTTTTAACTTTGTAAACTGTGAGATGAAATGCACAGCCCCAAAAGTAAATATTGGTCAGGGAGGTTAGGAGGAGAGATGGGAAGAAGATTTTTCTTGCCCTTACATGGCAAAGTTCTGAAATCAGAATAAACTTCCTGGGGTGGAGGACAGAGAAAGTAGGAATATCGCTGGTCATTAGATCCTGGCGTCGCTTGAGAAGCATCTACAGAAATACTTCATTAATACTATTCAAGGACAGAAGCAACCTAGAACTAAGGAGAAATTTACCGACACTGAAAACGATTAACCAGTGGAACAGCTCACCACCAGAAGTTGTGAATGCTCCAACCCTGGAAGTTTTTAAGAAGAGATTGGACAATCATTTGTCTGAAATCATATAGGATTTCTTGCCTGAGCAAGGGGTTGGACTAGAAGACCTCCAAGGTCCCTTCCAACATATTCTATTCTATTCTGTTCTGTTCTGTTCTGTTCTGTTCTGTTCTTTATTCTCTATTCTATTCTATTCTGTTGTTCTATTCTATTGTTCTCCCCTATCTCCCATCCTATTCTATTCTATTCTCTATTCAATTCAATTCAATTCTATTTTATTCAATTCTATTCTATTCTTTATTCTCTATTCTATTCTTTATTTTCTATTCTATTCTATTCTATTCTATTGTTCTCCCTATCCCCCATCCTATTCTATTCTATTCTGTTCTGTTCTGTCCTGTTCTGTTCTTTATTCTCCATTTTATTCTATTATTTATTCTCTATTCTATTCTATTCTGTTCTGTTCTGTTCTGTTCTGTTGTTCTATTCTATTGTTCTACCGTATCCCCCATCCTATTCTATTATTGTTCTTTCTATTCTATTCTATTCTGTTCTGTTCTGTTCTGTTCTGTTCATCTCAATATGAGTGCGTGCTTAAGGAGTTAAGAGAAGTTAGAGAAGGGAGCATGATCATCAGTCTAGTTGCAGGATGAGACTACAGGTAATCCTTAGTTTACAAACATTTGTTTAGTGACCCTTCCAAGATACAATGGCGTACACAAAAAACGTGATTTAGGACCATTTCCCTCCCTTCCAACCATCGCAGCCTCCCCGTGGGCCTGTGATCTAAATTAAGGTGCTTGACATATGCTCATTCATATTTAAGATGGTGGCAGTGTCCCGGGGTCAGGTGCCCCCTTTTGCGACCCTCTGCCAGGCAAAGTCAGTGGGAAAGCCAGATTCACTTAACAACAGGGTCACTAACTTAACAATTGCCGTAATTCGCTTAATCACTGTGGCAAGAATGATTGTAAAATAAGGCAAAACTTACTTAACAAGTGTCTCGCTTAACAATGGAGTTTTTTAGGCTCACCTGTGGTCGCAATTCAAGGACCGTTTTTTTTGTCATTCTATTATTTTATCATCCTATTATCGTACCATTCTGTTATTCTAATCTAACATTCTGCCATTCCGTTATCCTGCCCGTTATTCTGCCATTTTCTTATTCTGTTGTTATTCTGCTATTCTATTATTCTGATCTAATATTCTGTCATCCCGTTATCTTGCCCATTATTCTGCCATTCTGTTGTTACTCTGTCATTTTCTTATTCTGTTGTTATTCTGTCATTCTATTATTCTGATCTAACATTCTGTCATTCCGTTATCCTGCCCGTTAGTCTGTCATTCTGTTGTTATTCTATCATTCTGCCATTCTGATCCGAGTGTGGCTGTTCACTTGGGCTGGGACCATAAGCTAATGCTGGGAACGCAGGTAACCCCACCCTCAACATGGCCTGAGTGAATTTCCTTCACCCCTTTGCTTTTTCATCAGCCCCGCCTGCTTCCAGCCCAGATCAAGCTTCTCTCCTCTGCTTACAGGTGCCGAAGCTCCCGAGTGTCCCGGGGGATGGAGGCAGCTCAAAGGATACTGCTATGGCTTCTTCAACTTGAAAGTGACTTGGATGAGAGCGGAGGTAAGGAAGAGGCCGGGCTGAACAGGTGGACACAGTTCCCAAACTGCTTAATCCCAGGTACAGGTAGTCCTCGATTTACAGCTATTCAATATTTGTAGCTTAGGGTTGAAATAAGGGGTCCTGGATGCTCTCTGAGCTTGATTGTTTTCCTGAAGATGTTTCATGACCCAACTAGGGAACATCATCAGTGCTAGAAGAGAGTGGGGCTTACTCTCTGAGCTTGGTTGTTTCACCTACCCTGAAAGGGAATAGCAAGACAGGTGTAATATGTACACCTACTTCCCACATGGAACCCTGCAGTCATCAATGGTGTGGTGGGGGATCCTGGGACTGACATGGACACCTGCTGCCTCTTCCCAAAGAAGAGAGAAAATGCTAATGGAAGGCAGGAGGGAAAACGCTCCCTTGACTCGCTGATACCACACGTGGCCTGCGCTACTAAAATGTCTCGCGTCGGCCATGCTGGGTCAGGAAGAAACAATGGCCATCTGAAAAAAAAATTACAGAGAAGGCAAGATCAAATCAGGAGCTCTTCTTGATCCAAGCGGAGTCCAGTCTTCTGGGGCAGTGGTCCCCAACTTTTTCCAGCTTTGCGGACTGCCAGGGAGCGGGGAGGGAGGGGAAATAATTCCACGTGAGCAGTGGACACACACACACATAGCTCCAATTGTGTGAGCAGCGGGCACTCATGGGCATGAGTGCCCAACACTTGCACAAATGGACCGGAGCAAGTGGTTACCCGCCACTCATGTGGCCCGGTTCTGAACAGCTGCATGTTGTGGTCTGTTGGACGCTGGCTCCTCCAGCAGCCAAATCAGAGGAGGCTTGGGAGTCAGCATCAAGGCAGCCTGAGAGCTCCGAGGAGAAAGAGGGAATGGAACTGGCAGAGAGAGAGAGAGAGAGGCGGAGCCTGGGTTGTCCATCAGCCCTCAGATGGAGAGTCAACAGCCCCCCGGTCTGGAAGTGTCTGATGAGGAAGAGGAGGAACAGCTGAGTCCAGTGCCTGACGCACGGATGCGCAGAAGGCAGAGGAGAGGAGAGCAGTGGAAATCTATGGGCCAGTCCTTGGAATGGAAATGCCACTGCTGCTAGTGAAGCCCCACCCTAGCTCTGGGAGTAAAAGGCAGGGGATGGAGATGAACAGATGTGGCAGACAACTATTCATTTCCTAATTGGATGGACATCTTAGCCTGTGGTGAGAGAGAAACTTTTTGCTGGGGCTACCGGCGCGCCTAATAAAGGAATCATTGCTTCAACTACAGAGGATTTGTCCTGTGTGGGCAGCTGGGTCAGAACAGTGTCCCAGTATTGGGCTGTGGCCCTGGGGTTGGGGACCCCTGTTCTGTAGGGTGAAACCTCTTCATTTTGGTCTCCCTCAGCTGGAATGCCAGTCCTTAATGTCAAACAGCCACCTGGCTTCTATCGTCAATGCGGAAGAGGCAGAGCTACTGTCCAAGTACCTTTATCAAACCTACACTCAACAGTCATCGGTCTGGATTGGGATGTACGAGAACAAAATCGGGACTCCAGAGGCGAGTGTGGAAATTCCCTCCTTCTCCTAGGGATAATTTGTCTTGCACGCTCTCCGGGTCAGGCCTGGCGCAGAGAAAGCAGCAGATTCTCTTTAAAATAACCCATTTGATTGGATCCAAGTAAAGGCGGGCCCTCCCACGAGGCTGGGAAGGGACCCCATATAATCTTCCGGCAGGTATTTACCATAGGTTCCTCCACTTATGACCAGAATTGAGCCCAGAATTTCTTTTGCTGAGACATTTGTTAAACGAGTATTGCTGGGTCTTCAGGTAGACTGCCGCTGGCTTTGGAGCCTCTGGTGGTCCGTTCCAAGAGGGAGGGTCTCATCCTTGTAAGCCAGTGATCAGGAGGCGCCTGATAGCCCTGTTTCTGACCGATCCGTTGTGTGCAGAGATGTCCACTTTGGGGAGGTTGCTTGGCCCAAGGGTCTTGACTTTGACCCCTATGGTTGGAAGAGTCCCTTGAGGCCATCCAGCCAAGCCCCACGTTGGAAAGAAACCTCCAGTCAAAGTAAGGGAGCCCTTGACTCATAACTCACACTTGAGCCCAACATTTCTGCTGCTAACCGAGACATTTGTTAAGCGAGTGTCTTGCCACAGTTGTTCAGTGGATGACTGCAGTTGTTAAAGGAGTAATCCGGTTGTTAAGTGAATCCGGCTTCCCCATTAACTTCGCTTGGCAGAAGGTTGCAAAAGGGGGATCATGTGACCCCGGGACGTTGCAATCGCCATATATAAGAACCGATTGCCGAATTTCTGAATTTTGATCTTGTGACCATGGGGATGCTGCAACAGTCGTAAGTGTGAAAAATGGTCATAAGTCACTTTTTTTCAGCGGTGTTGTAACTTTGAAAGGTCACTAAATGAACTGTTGTAAGTCAAGGACTGCCTGTAAAGGAAGGTCCTTCCATGAGGCTAGGAAAGGACCCCGTATAATCTTCTGGCAGGTATTTCTACTTTATGAGTTATATAACTAAGGAAATACAAGCTAATTTCAGAAGAAAGACATTATTTCCTGTGAAACGAAGAAACAATTAAAATACCCTTCTGGTTTCTTCCCATTAATGAACATAAGCAACGTCGGCAAAGTTTCTTTAAGGAAACTACAGGCAGTCCTCAAATTGCAACAGTTTGTTTAGTGACCGTTCAAAGTTACAACGGCACTGAAGAAAGTGAGTCAGGCCAACTCACAGAAGACCAACAACATATCAAAGCAGAGGTGGGTTTCAGCAGGTTCTGACCAGTTCTGGAGAACTGGTTGCGGAAATTTTGCGTAGTTTGGAGAACCGGTAGTAAAAATTCTGACTGGCCCCGCCCCCATCTCTTCTCTGCCTCCCGAACCCAGCTGATCGGGAGGAAATGGGGATTTGCAGTATCCTTCCTCTGGAGTGGGGAGGGAATGGGGATTTTATAGTATCCTTCCCCTGCCATGCCCACTGAGCCATGCCACGCCCACCAAGCTACGCCCACAGAACCGGTAGTAAAAAAATTAAAACCCACCACTGTATCAAAGGTACACCTTTGCCGGAAGTTGCCTCCAGTATGTTATTGATTTATGATAAACAAGCTGCTTCTCCCCACCCCCACCCACCCCCCACAAGTAACTGGACTTTCTTGTTATTTTTGCTTCTTTTGAAAATGTTTCGCTTCTCAAGTTGTTGCCTTTTGGGAAAAAAAGCAACTTTGGGATGTACCTCCGCTATTTTGGCCGGGCCCTAAAAACACCGTGATTTCTGGCTTGATATTTTTTGTGTTGAATTTATATTTTACCGACAAAAAAATAAAGGCAAACTAGAATACCCAGGAACTGTCTTCTTATATAGGAGACTATACTTCTTATATAGAAGTATAGTCTTATGTAGAAGACTATACCCAGGAACTGGGTATGTCTAGTTTAATGAAAAGAAAGACTAGGGCAGTGGTGGGTTGCCCCCGGTTCGTGCCGGATCTATAGAACCGGTAATAAAACTGGCGGGAAGCTCCACCCTGTGGCGTCATCAAGATACTTCTGCGCCCCAATCTGGAAGCCTTTCTGGCTTGATAGATTCTCCATGCCAAGAAGCACCTGTGTATCTAATGCGAACGATCCATCCAAAATTACACTAATTATTCTGTTGATTTCCATTATAAAAGAAGTCTTGAGATTTTGAATTGAAGTCCCCAAAATAAGGCGATGGCCATCAACCCTTCTAAGTAGGTGGATAAGTAGAAACATAGAGTCTTCCTCACTTGAAGACATGGTTATCCTTTGCTCTGTTCTGCTTTGACCTGACCCAATTTGGGATTCTGAATGCAGTTATGGGTACCAGGATTCCAAAATAGAATTCTTTATTCTTTATTGGCCAAGTGTAATTAGACACACAAGGAATTTGTCTTTGGTGCATAAACTCTCAGTGTATATAAAAGATTTGTCTTTGGTGCATAAGTTCTCAGTGTATATAAAAGGTAAATCATGATCGTAGTCATCATAAATACATTCATCATAAATCATAAAACACTTAGTTATAATACATAGGATACTAAATAAGCAATCAATATAATCAATGATTATGAATGATAATCAACATCTAGGAAATTAAATAAAACAATATAGATCATAAAGATGCAAGCAACAAAGTTATAGTCATAAGTAGAAAAGGAGATATCTAATAGGAAGGATGAGAAGGATGAAAACGGCAGGGACCGACTCAGGATCAGAAAGGTATCATAGGATCTGCTTTGATCCACTCTGATGATTCTTTCCAACATTCACTTTCTTCAGAAAAGGTACTTCGAGTGGACGGATCGGACCGCCGTCAATTATACGTCCTGGGCACCAGGAGAACCATACCACTTAAAGAAACAATGCGCCGTTCTGAGCAAACCAGGTGAGCAGAAGATCTTTTACCATGTACACCTGGAAAACTGAAATATCAGTGGGGAAGCTGGGATCATTCCAGGATAATCCTTAGGGAAATGGTTTTGACAAGACCAGCTGAAGGGACTTGACTGTTCACACACAGGCACAAATTGGAAGAGTGTTGATGGGGCATTCAGTTCGTTGATCAGGTGATGCCGGTGGGAAGCTCCCAGTCCAAACTAAATAACCTCCATTCTAAAGCATCCAGCAGGGATGGGATCATAAAGCCCTTAGACAGCTAACTCCATGCTGGCTGAGTTTGCAGTACTTCTATCACCTTTATCTCCTACTCCCTCTCCTCCATCCATCCATCCATCCATCATCTCTCTCTCTCTCTCTATGGATAGGATAGGATAGGATAGGATAGGATAGGATAGGATAGGATAGGATAGGATAGGATAGGATAGGATAGGATAGGATTCTTTATTGGCCAAGTGTGATTAGACACACAAGGAATTTGTTTTGATGCAGATGCTCTCAGTGCACATAAAAGAAAAGATATGTTCATCAAGAATCATAAGGTATAACCCTTAATGATAATCATAGGGTACAAATAATCAATCAGGAAATAATACATCATCTATCTATCTATCAATCATCTATCCATCTATCCATCCATCCATCCATCCATCCATCCATCCATCCATCCATCCAACATCTATCTTTATCTCTCTACCCCTTTATTTTATTTGAGGGGCTCCTGCAAATAAGAGGGGAGGGGTCAAACTATTTTCCAAAGTGCCAAAAGACAAGACAAGAAACAATGGATGGAAACTGACCTAGGAGAGAAACAATCTAGAACTAAGAAAAAATTTCCTAATGGTGAGAGCAGTCAACCAACGAAATAGATGGCCTTCAGAAGTTATGGGTGCTCCATCACTGGAGGCTTTTAAGAGATTTGTCTGAAATGGTATAGGGTCTCCTGCTTGAGCCAGGGGTTGGAGTAGAAGACCTCCAAGGTTCCTTTCAACTCTATTATGCTTTGTTTTATGTCTATCTCTCTGTCTCTCTGTGTCTCATCTCCATCCATCCATCCATCCATCCAACCAACCATCCACCTATCTACCCGTTATTTTTATACCTGCTGAAGTCATGATACTTTTGGTGGTTTAGAGTAACTACAATCAAACAACCATCCACCGCACTCAAAGGAGCTGTGTCCAGATATTTAAGTCATCTTAGCCAGTGTAGACTCAAGCTGTGTAATTTGTCAAATATAAAGTCAATTTTCCAGCATCTCTCAATAGATACCTTGATCTGACTTCAGCTGTTATCTCAGTTGAAGAGCAACATCAACAGAGGAACACCAAGAATATGGTAAATGCTGGATACTTATGGATTTAGGGATCCTTCGTGCTCTCAGACTTTGGTTTCTTGCAGGCGTTTCATGACCCAACTAGGGAATATCATCAGTCCCCAGAAGGGAGTGGGATTTGCACCGTTTATACACAAGTTGTCTGCCCTGTCAGCGTTGGTGGGAGTGTACTTGGTGGTTGCTTATTCTGTTTGTTTAGTTGGTAGTTCCTTATTGGGCTACTGTTTAACTGTGAACAATTATGTGGACTTGTCGATAACTTTGCCTGTTATCTTCTAGATTACAAACTATGGGTTACTCGAAAGTGTAACAATTATCTTCCCTACCTGTGTAAATTTGAAATATGAAGCGTAAAGGAGGTTCTCCCATAATTCCCAGCAGTTCAAGGAATGGAAGCAAGCTGTCTGCCACACAAATGTTTCTCTCCACTGCATACCAATGGGACATCTCCTTTGTGAATGTATGGGCCCAACTTCCTTTTCTCTCTGCTGCATCATGAATGAATCAATTCTATTCCAACTGTGTATGTGCTCCGGATTTGTCTTTCGTTCTGTTAAGACATTCATAATGTGGCCACCACAGATCTCAAAACACAGGGATGAAGGTAACCTGTTTCTGAGAGTCTTTCTCTGTCCTCCTGCCCACAAGGAGAAAGCGGTTGATACAACACCTTGAGGTGTTCTTCTTGAGATGTTCTTCCATAGCATGACCACACTTCTGTGTGTACTGAAGACCAGGACTGGCACAGGGTCTGATCGAAGGATTCTGCAGATTCCCTGGTTGGAGAGGGCACAGGGTTTAACCTATGGGTGAAAGAGACAGCTCTGTGGCAAATTGGACAGGGCACCGGGTCTAACCTATAGGCAACACAACAGCTCTGTGGCAAATATAGACTTCTGAGAACACAGAGCTTGGGGTCAGGCTATTTGAAGGACCACCTCTCCCCTATTTCATCCACCTGGTCCATCAGGATAGGAAGGCAGGGCATGTTCTGAGTCCCATTGATGAGGGATATAGATCTGGTATCTGTTCCTTTATCTGAGGAAAGTATTCCCTGCATGAGGAACAGTCAACTCTATCACAGGCCTTTTTAGCTACACTTCTAGGTAAATGGAATCACATAGAAGTATTCTCATATTCATTGCCTTGTCTCCACCTACTTCCATGAGATGAACTTGGGCAGGTCCAAGGGTGGCCTTCAGGGAAAGCTGCGCACTCCTGAACTTGAGGGATCTTCTCAAAACTAGTCTGCATATTAATTGACTCTTGAGGAAAGGACTTCTGAGATGGCTTGAAGTTCTCTTCAACCAAAGTGATCATATAAGCAGGGCTTTGGTATGAGATAAGGAAAACAAAAGACCTTCGTCCATTTTGACATCCTAGTACTTTTAGCTGTCTGGCCCAGATCTCTCCTTCCAGCTCATACTATTTGTTGTTCTTCTATTCTCTGATGCAAATGTAAGATTTGGGGATCACTGCAAATCAGCTTGATTGAATACAGGCCTATCCCACTGTACAGGGGGAAGGACTGGACCACTGTACATGGTCCAATCCTTCTCTGTGGCTATGTAAAACAAATCTCCTGTTGCTGCTGATGGTCGTGATGATGATGACGATACAGATTTTTGATTATGCTTCTTGTTTTCCCTCACATTTTGAAGAGAGGTGACTTTCTCCTTCAGTTGGCTGGAGTGGCTTTTCTCCACATGGTAACTATGATCCATCTCAGCCAGTTCATACTGTGGACTCTGGAGGGATTCTTAAGTTCTTCAGAAGGTTCCAGACCTCTCCAAGGGCTTTCTGAAAGGCAGCCTCCTCACACTGGGGGAAGACTCCTTGGCCAGGGACCATGTGCATTTCTTTGTGGAGTTCTTCAATGTATCTCTCTCCCAAAGATTTGTTTTTTGGCTCTAACTGATGGATCGTTGTGTTGGGATGGTCCAACTTTTCTCTGTTGTCCTCCACGGTTTCCTGCAGGTCTTCTGTTGCGGTTTTAAGTTGATCCACTGTCTGTTGGAGAAAGCTGTGCTGCTCTTTCATCCATTTTTTTTTAAAAAAAATCTGTCTGGAATTCTGGGTCTGAAAGTCAAAGGAGTCTCCCAGTTGCTCAACTCAGAGGTGGAGACCTTCACTAGGAGATCAGCCAAGAATTTTGACTATAGGAGCGTTTCCCTGCCCCCCAAGTTGCTGACTTGGTTGAAAAAATGGAGAGATACAATGTCACACCCTGTCTCAGTTCAGGCAACATTCTGCTAACCTGCCTTAAGTCCATACCAGTGGTGGGTTTCCCCCAGTTCACACAGGTTCTACAGAACCTGTAGTAAAGCCAGAGGGAGGCTCCACCCACCGAGCCCAACGTCATCAGAACACTTCTGTGCATTCGCATAGCCCCATTGCGAACCAGTAGTAATGGTAAGTAGAACCCACTCCTGGTCCACACATACCACAAAAGTGGCCATGGTTAAGAAACCCTGACGTAATCCATCAATACTGATCTCTCTTCAAACTATCCTGACTTCCCATTTGATTCTGACTCCAATTCAAGGTGTATCTTCTATCAAAACCCTCCGAAGGAATCAGAATCGGCTATCGATCGATTCAATGTTGACCATTCAAATTAGGACGGACCCCTTTCCAAGTACTTACGAGTCCCAATGAGATTTGACACCTACATGAAAGTTGCTTTTGAACCATTCAATGGAAGGGAAATTTCTGGCATTGTCATTAGAGAATGACTTAATTAGGGATTATGAACTACTAAAATGGTTTCCTTATCAGATTCCTGGTCTGGAAAAAGTCTTAAATGTCAGAAGTCAAATTATGAGACTTAGGAAGGGGACCGAACCAAACTTTTTGCTTCTATTTGGATAGCCAAATTGGCCTACTTACAACAGATCGTTTGGTGACCATTCAAAGTTACTAGGGCACTGAAATACCTGACGTACAACCATTTTTTTCCCACACTTATGACCATGGCAGCATCCCCCTAGTCACGTGACCAAAATTCAGACACTTGGCAATTGACTTGTATTTATGATGGTTGGAGGGTCCTGGGATCCCCTCTTGCGACTGTCTGACAGGCAAAGTTGGTGGAGGAATCCAGATTCGCTTAATAAAACCACTTTACTCGCTTAACCACTGCAGCGATTCCTATAACAGCTGCGGCAAGAAAGTTTGTAAAACAGAGGCAACTGTCTTGCTTAGCAACAGAAAATTTGGGGCTCAATTGTGGTCGTAAGTAGAGGATTGCCTTTAGTCCATCAAGCGTCAGAATTAAAAATAAATATGAAGAACACACTGTCCATTTCCTGATGCATATTAAACCAAGGAAGTTAAGCTAAATTTAGGCGAAGCTTTACGACAACCTATTGAAGCGTTCAACAATTTTATAATCTTTGGGCAAACTGAATTAATCATCTGTTTAGGCCCGCGGGGAAATGCAGAAATTTCCTACTAAGGCAGCCATTCTGGTTAATGGACACACAAATGTTCCCATAATGAAGTGGACATCCAGCAATTAATGAAATTAGAAATGTTTGTCCCTTGTTATGGTACAAACAGTCAACATTTATTTGAGGCTGGCTGCTCCTTTCTCCAATTCATTAGAGCGACAGTTTCATCCAGTGGACACTCAGTTCAGGAATTGGGGGACAGTTTGAATGTCAGAAAGCCAGAGGGAAAAGTGGTCCTGTCTCCCCCAAAAGTAACATCAAGAACACCCAAAAGAAAGAGATGACAACCCTTTAAAGAAAAAGGGCCAAAAGGGTGAGTAGAAAGAATAGAAATTCAGCAGAGGCTTTCTTAGCCTGCAAAACTTAGATGAGGGTTTATAAAACTGGAGTGCGGGGGGGGGGGGGGGGGAGCAGAGGAATGTACAGAATTAAAATATCTGGTTGGTGCATTAAAAGGAGGGAAAGTGATATTTTGCCTCTAGTAGGTTGTTCAGCATTTTTTTAAAAAAGAAAGAAAGAAAGAAAGAGGGAGGGAGGAAGGAGAGGAAGGAAGGAAGGAAAGAAGAGAAGGGAGGGAGGAAGGAAGGAATTGCAAATGTTAGGAAAAAATAAAATTAGTCTAGCATTTTTGGCGGGGGTGAGTAATGTCATATGCGTAATGACATCATTATACAAATGCGTAGGCATTGGGTGCAAGACACAAAGGCTTCGCATCCACCACAATGCCATCACACAAGTGATCCAAAGAGATGTGGGCCAGTTTGGGTCAAAACGGTTGCAAGCATTGTTAGGGGCAAGTGTCGTCTAGGAACTCAACTACTGTCTTCACAGGTTGTCTGAACCATGTTTTCGTTTTAAATCACGCTAGTTTATTGGTTTGGGCCTGTGGATGAAATCATCCATGACTACAGGCCATGGGTTTTCTTAACCTGGATTTAGGAGTTGGGCAAACCCAGCCAGCTGTGAATTAGTGTTTATTTTCCCTTCGGTGGAACCAAACCCGAGTTTGTTGATGTAAGCAGAAAGATTAACCCTCAAGGTTAACAGAACCTGAAGGCTACCTTGCAATTCTGGGAAAATATATTCCCTTCTTAGACAAACACACACCACTTACACATACACAACTAATTCCCAATGACTAATTCCCAACACTGTCAGATTATTTACTAAGACTGTATTACTATTCTTCTTCTCATCCTTCCTAGTACCTATGTCTTTCCACTAATCACTATAGCCGTGTTGCTTGCATTTTTGCAATTTATAGTCCTCGTATGATTTGATTTCTTATTAGTAACCCATGACTATCACTAAGTGTTGTGTCTTATGATTCTTGATGAATATATTTTATTTTTCTTTTATGTACATTGAGAGCATATTTAGACCAAAGACAAATTCCTTGTATGTCCAATCACACTGGGCCAATAAAGAATTCTACTCTACTCTACTCTATTCACAAATTGATGTGCACCAACATCTAATTTGCTCCCATTCACCTGCTGTTCTCCCTTGCAACATCCCGATGCATCGCCGTTCTATGTCCACAAACTCTTTGCTAGGAAAGACGGTTGTGGGCCAATCTACTCCCTATGTCCACACCTCCTTCTGACCAGTTGATTTATAAATGGGGCAGGAGCAGGCCGTGTCCTGCCCAGAAGGAAGGGAGGCTGCCGTCACCACCAAAACACCCCATCCGAATCCAGGCAGGTGAGCCGCATTCACCTGGGTCTCCTGGTTCAGTTCTGGAGAGACTTTAGGTCGCTCTGCGTTTTCCCAACTCCGTTTGAAAATTATTGCACGAATCTCCCTTTGGGAAAATGAAATAAACAGGCTTGAACTTTCAGTGCGGGAAAAATTAAGATATAGGTCGTCCTCAAATTACGGTAGTTCATTTTGCAACCCTTCATTTGCATTTCAGCTCAAATCCTGCAGCCTGTCAGATGATCGTTGGCTCAGCCTTGGGTCTTCTTTCAGCCCCTTCCCCTCCTTTCTCCCAAGCGTCTTCTTTCTCTGTGCTTTCTCCTCAGATGGGAGTGACTTCCTTCTTCCATGGCTGCTTGGTTCTTCTGATTTTCTCCTCCATTTTGCAAGGTAGGTTCTGGCAGCTGAGCTCTGCAGACATGCAAGGCCCTCTTAACATGGTAAGGCGCCAGCAGGTTACTGAAAACGCAGTCCTGGTTTCATGGAAAGCCAAGTTGCCCACTGAGCTTAGACATCTGGAAGCACAACTTGAAAAGAGGGAAGGCTGAGTCAAACTTGAGCCGGTCAGGATCGAACTGCTGGCAGTCGGCAGAGTTATTCTGCAATACCGCACTTTAACCACTGTGCCACAATGGCTCTAGTAGCAAGACAGGTAGCCCTCAACTTATGACCGCAATTGGGACCAGAACTTCTGCTGTTAAATGAGTCGCGTCTGAATTTTATGATCTTTTTTTTTGCCATGGCCGTTAAGCAAACCGCTGCACTTATTAAGTGAATCACATGGTTGTTAAACAAATCTGACTTCGGCCATTGACTTTGCTAAGATCATGAATGGTGATCACATGACCCCAGGATGCTGCAATCATGAAAAATACATGCCAGTTGCCAAGAGCCCAAATTTTAATCACATGACTGTGGGGATGTTATGACAATTGCATGTGTGAGAACTGGTCCTAAGTCACTTTTTCCAGTGTTGTTGTAACTTTGAATGGTCACTAAACAAGTCATTGTAAGGTGAGGACTACCAGTATGGCAGAGGAGGCTACAATACCACGGAGAAAGGGAAGGGAGAAGGGAAGTGAACATACTTGGAAGTATGTAATTATTATTATTCTCTACAGAAGCATGGGGAGTATCTGGTGGAATGACAAAATAAAGAAGGAAGGGGATGGGAAAATGCATACAAGAAATAGAACCCCCAACCCCCTCAACGTTTTATAAAGCGTACGTGGAGAAAAATACTGGTAAACTGTGAGGTCAGAGAGAACCAGGAATAGTTAAAAACAACACCTTTTTTTGATGGAAATAAAACCTTTTGTGGTTGGTTGAAAAGGGCTAAACAAGAAGCCTCCAGCTATATGAACGGACTCAAAATTTTACATTTTATAATACTTTATAACTTAATAAAAATGTTTTTTAAAAATATATATAAAAAATAAAACTGGTGGCATGATGTCAGGGAATTGTGCAGCACGTATCCAAATGGTCAGAGACACTGGTACGAACCAGTAGTTTTATATAAATAAATTGATTTTACATCTATGTAGAGCAAGCTATAGCCAGGCGAACAGGAGCATCATGAGATAAATCACAAGGCGCACAAGGCACACAGAAGAAAAAGGGGGGGGAAGGGGAAACTCCTCCTCCACATCCGCAGCAACCGATCACAGCGCAGATTGCCTCATGCAGGAGCCAGCTCTCTTCACTCAACCACAATTGTGTGTTCTGGCTCACTGCAGAACCTCACTGCTCCAGCTACTTCTAATCTTCTGATCCAACTCCCTGCTCAATACCATCTCAGATAACAACATAACAACCGCTATTCCTTCAAACAGCCAGGTTCTTGAGATGTTTGGTTTCCAGTATGTCCATGAGTTTGACCTCAATTTTGATCTATCGTTGAGATACACCCACCCAGACTTCATAATACATGTTGCCTCAGTTTCATGGACCTCACCACCCCCAGCATACTCCTTGAGGCTCACTTTGAGACCCTTCGTTCCTCTCATGTGGAACTCCAATTTCCAGGGTTCCTGCCGGCCTCACCCTACCCATAGAGTGATAGAGTAACAGGGCTGGAAGGGACCTTGAAGGTTAACATAACAGAATAACAGAGTTGCAAGGGAACTTGGCGGTCTTCTAGTCCAACCCCTTGTTCAAGCAGGAGAATACTATATTATTCCAGACAAACCTCCTCTTAAGAACCTCCAGTGATGGAGACCCATAACTTTTGGAGGCAAGTCATTCCACAGATTAATTGTTCTCCCTCTCAGGAAATTTCTTCTTACTTCTAGATTGATTCTCTCCTGGATTAATTTCCATCTGTTGCTTCTAGTTCTGCCTTTCTGTGTTTTGGTGAGCCCCTCTCTTCTTTGTGGTAGCTCCATAGATCTTGGATATTGGACTATGGTTGCCATTGTTCTCCGTGCCTGCTCTGTCCACCCTTCCAACTTGTTCCTTGCGTTCTCTTTCTACTGCCCTTCACTCCTTTTTCTTTTCCTCAAGGTGTGGATGTTCTCTTAAGATCTTGAAAACTTTCAGGAAGTCCCATCCATCTTGAATTGTTCCATTGTTCCATCCTTTGCAGCATTTGTGTTCCATTGCCCCAAAGACTGGATGCCCTATAAAAATCATTGCTATAAATTCTTTGAAGACTTTCTACCTTGGCTTCAGGCAGAGGTAAGTGATGGTTATGTGTGGTTGGAAAGCCAAACTTGTCCTGCCCTCTTCTTTGTGGCAGCTCCTCAAATACTGGAATATTGATAACATGTCAACCCTAGTCCTTTTTTTCTCTAGAACAAGGGTGTCAAACTCAAGGCCCGGGGTGCCGGATTTGGCCTGGGGGCTGAATTTAGCCCACAGGGTACTTAAATCTGGTCTGCTGGGCCACCTTGGAAACAGCAAACGACCAGCTCGTGGTTTCTTTGCTCGGCCCAGGCCGATCAGGCACTGACCTAGAACCTTGTGGTGGCTGTTTTTGTTTGTAGAGTGCTGCAGGAGGCCATTGCAGCTGAAAACGGAGCTCAGGAGGGGCACGCATGGCCCTCCCGAGCTCCGTTTTCACTGGCAGAATGCTAGCAAAACAAACTTGCTTGTCCTCTGCCGTCTAGGGCTCTGGACAGCCTGCGTCACCGTCCAGGGGTCCTCTGCATGGCCTGAACGGATGGTGAGGTTTCTCTGGAGGACAGGGGTTTGGTGCTCTCCCTGGTCTCGCCTTCCTCTGCTGGAGATAATGGATCCCCCCCAGCCCCACCCAGACCACCACAGGCACCCCCGACATGAGTGATATCAAGCTGGCCAAGGCCACCAGGCCCCCAAGGTCAGACATAATCCCAATACGGCCTTCAATGAAATTGAGTTTGACACCCTTGCTCATGTGGTGGCTGTTGAGAGTCTGCACCCCCATAAATCTCTCCTGTCCTCTTCCCAGATCCCCCCTTAACTGGCTTTCCATTATCCTAACTGCTGCCTGCCAATCCCCCATTTAAACCCAGTGTTGTGTGAGAAAGTTTGTCCTTTGGCTGGTTCTGAATTTGAGCTTAGGTAGAAGGCCGAGTATGAACATGGTGAGACAGGAAGAAGCTTCACCAGATCGATAAATGTATTTTTCGACCTCAGCAACTTTAAGATGGGTGACTTTCAACTCCCAGAATTTCCCCGCCAGCATGTTTTAAGATGGGTGGACATTTCCATCCAGCAATCATGCATCTAAGCAGTTTACAGAGTCAGCATATTTCCCAAAACAATCTGGGTCCTCGTTTTACCGACCTTGGAAGAATGGAAGGCGGAGTCAACCTTGAGCCTGGTGAGATTTGATCTGCCAAACTGATGGCAGCCAGTGATCAGCAGAAGTAGCCTGCAGTACCGTACTCTAACCACTGCACTACTGCGGCTCATTTGCAGCCATTTGCAGAATCCCACAGTCATGTGTCCAGAATTTACAAAATTTTTGGTGGAAATCGGTGTTTACTTCTGGTTTTCAGCAAAAACTGCCGCTCAGTAAACACAAATTCTCTTAACAACTGTGGTGTTCATGTAACATCAGCTGTAAAAAAAGTCATAAAATTAAAATAAAGTGATGATTCACTTTACAACCTGATGACTTGCAATTGTTCTTACCAGGCTCAATTGCGGTCATAAGTCGAGGTCTACCTGTTGTCACATTCTTGCTGAATATCAAGTTTTAAGTAGAATATTGAAACCAGAGAATTATTGGGAGCAATATAAAAATGTCTTGAGGTTTCAGGTGAACACTTCAATATATTATTAGATGTCTTTTTTTATTTCTAAATTTAAAATAATATGATTTTAAAAAACAACGGATTTTGAAGTCCTGCAGATAGCTTTTGGCTGATAAATTTCACATGATCAACAAAACACTGGCTAGTGACCAGGTGGTGTCTTTTAAGGGTCCCAGTCATGCTATGGCACCTTCTACTGAATCGAAATACGAAAGTTAAAACCCAGAAAAAGCTAAAATTTGCAATTGTGGTTCAATGATCGTTCCAGTAAATTTGATTTCATGCTTGTTCTCCAGTGAGAAATCAAACTTGGGAGAACTTTGTTGGCTGGGAGGTAAATTCTAAGTAGGTTTTGGATGCTGCTTAAAAATAAAAGACCTTGTTCCACTCCAATGCAAATTATGGAGGAGGTCTTTTGGCTATTGATTTCCATCCCATTGTCCTTGACAAGGTCAGTACTAACCAAGTATTGACCCATTGTTCTGACCATCTCCCCAAACAGGACAAACCCTCTGAAGTGAACTCAAAGATTCCTTTATTAGGAGCGCCAGCAGCCCCAGGCAATTTCTCTCTCACCGCAGGCTAACACATCTGTCCGGCAAGGAGATGAATAGTTGTTAGATGTTAGTTAGTTAGTTAGTTAGATAGATATTAGTTGTTAGAATAGATGAATAGCCACACCTATTCATCTCCGCTCCCTGCCTTTTACTCCCAGAGCTAGGGTGGGGCTTCGCTAGCAGTGGTGGCTCTTCCGTCTCAAGGACTGGCCCATAGATTTCCACTGCTCTCCTCTCTTCTGCCTTCTGTGCATCCGTGCATCAGGTACTGGACCCAGCTGTTCCTCCTCTTCTTCATCAGCCACCTCCAGACCTGAGGGCTGTTGACTCTCCACCTGAGGGCTGACTGACGGCCCAGGCTCTGCCTCTGTCTCCTTCTCTCTCCCTCTCCCCTCTTGGAGCTCTCAGGTTGCCTTGATGCTGACCCTGATTCCCACGCCTCCTCCTCCTCTGATTCGGCTGCTGGAGGGGCCGGCGGCCGACAGCCATCATCTGAAGACAAAACAATTCCACCAAAATGACAAGAGATCCTTTGGAGCACCCAAGATGTAGCAACTGAAAGAGAAAATAATGAAGGATGGTCATGATGGAACCGGAACATCAGGGATGATCAGAACAGGTGGACAAAGAGAAGCTTTTCTTCATATAGGTCCTGAAACATTCTAGACCAGTGTTTCTAACCACAGTGTTTCTAACCACCTAACTTGAAGATGGGTGGACTTCAACTCCCAGAATTCTCATATCTGGTTGAGGGAATTCTGGGAATTCAACTCTGCCCATCTTGAAGTTGCTGAGGTTGAGAAACATCGTTCTAGGCTAAAAGATGGGATTCGCCACCCAGAGTGCGTGTTGGGTTGAATAGCCTTATAAATGTAAATTATAAATAAGGAAGGAAGGATGGGAGAAAAAAAAGAAAAAGAAAGCAAAGATTAGCACGTGCATCAAATGCTGTCTTTGCTTCTTTCAACTTCTTACCGGTCATCTCCACCCAATCATCATTCTCTTGGTCTTCTTTGCTTCTTGATCCATTCTGCTATCTCTTCCTTGCAAACCTCATTTATATCCTCCTACCTCAGGGGTGTCAAACTTGATTTCATTGAGGGTCCCATCAGGGTTGTGTTTGACCTTGGGAGGCCGGGATGGGTGTGGCCAGGGTGGGCATGGCCAGCTTGACGTCATGCGTGTCAGGGACGCCTTTGGTGGCCCAAGAGCTCTACCTGGGAAAACAGTCTCCCAAGCTCCATTTCTGGCTGTGACAGCTTCCTGCAACCCTCTGCCAGTGAAAATAGAGCTTGGGGGTGGGTGTGCTTGTGGCCCTCCCAAGTTCCAATTTTGCTGGCAGAAGCACTGCGGGCCCTTCGCTACTTCCAGGGTGGCCCCACGGGCCAGATCTAAGCACCCCACGGCCAGATCTGGCCCCCAGGCCTTGAGTTTGATATCCCTGTCCTACACTCTTTCTTCTAGCCCCTCCCTTTTGTCTTCAATTCCTTTAGCACCCAAAGACTCTTGAAGCTCTTTCTCAAGTGCCCCATGCCCATTTCTTTCATCCCCTCAGCAGTAGATACCATTCTACATTGACTTCTTCCATTTATTTCTCTTTGGTAGATTCCAAGTCACAATCGAAGCTGGGAAGCACTGTCTAGAGATGTTGGTATAAGGTTGACCAGCACAGCTAGTGGATGTTGATGAAGCCTGCTAAAGCTCGTGGAGAGATGACAAATCCTCCCACCAGTTCTTCAGGATGAAATCCTCTCCTTGTTTTTGGTCTCCTGCAGGTAGACTGCATAGTTTCTGAAAGGAACAGCCATCTTCTCTCTATCCCCGATGAAACAGTGATGAGAAAAATAAATGAGTGGCTTCTTCCTATTCAAATCTCACAGCCCATTTGGATCGGACTGTACAACCTCAAAGGAGGGAAGGTCAGTAGGGGCTGTCATGACTGGCAGTGCCCAGGAGGGGGTCAGTATGGGTTCAGCTGCCAGAAGAGCCTCTCAAAAATGGTCAGGGAGCAGCTGCAAAATGGTACAGAGTTGTCCCTGTGTTGGAAAGCACATTCCAGAAAGCTTCCTTAAAAACCATAGATAATTGTGAACTTTTTAATCCAAAACCTTGTTGCAAGTTGATAAAATACAAATTCCCTGCCATGAATATTCAATAAAGTATAATTCAAATAGAAGCACTTTCATCATTCAGAGGTGGGTGCCGGGTCAAATAGATCAAAAAGCAAGAGCAGAAAAAAAAAATAGATAAAATCCAGCAGGGGATTGAAATAAGAGCCTGGATCTTGAAATAGGAGCCCGGATAGCTCAGCAGACTAAAGCCTGTTATTAACATTCAGCTATCTGCAATTACTGTAAGTTCGAATCTCGCCAGGCTCAAGGATGACTCAGCCTTCCATCCTTTCTAAGGTAGGTAAATTGAGGACCCAGTTTGTGGGGGCAATACGCTGACTTTGTACAAAATATATAAAAGTATGAAGGCTATTGCTTAACGCATTGGAAGCTGCCCTGAGTCTCCAGAGAAGGGCGGCATATAAATCTAATTAAAAAAAAAATCAGCACCAGCCAATTAACATTTAAAGATAGAAAACAAAACAAACATTCAGAAGGTTTCATTGTTTACAAGAATGTTCGGCTGATAGGAAAAAAAATGACTTTCCAGCTGCTCCCATAGGTAGCTGCAATCTTCAAAGTTGCCCCTTCCGGGAGTGTCCACAATGATCCAAAATTCATCTTAGGCCATTCCTTGTTGCGCCATTCAATTCCAGGGAGCCAGATTGCCAGAAAACCAGCTCTGGCAGCAAAAACAGATGATCATGGGAAAGAAAAGAAATTCTTCCTACCCAGTAGCAGCCCTCTCGGCGAGGAGTCTCCCCAAAAGCTACTTTTGAGCACAGAAGCTTCCCAACCACTCCCTGATTCTAGGGGCCAGAAAGGCAGCGGAAGACATAGCAATTTTCTCCCCACCTTTGTTCTTTGCAGCGACGTTGGCGATGGACAGATATGTCTACATCAATTTACAGAAACTGGAACAACTTAGAAGAGGCCAATAATAATAGGGACAAGAATTGTGTCATGATGGCCTACAGTGCAGGTAAGGCTACCTTTCCAAGAAGTGAAAGTGCTTGGGTCTTAGAGAAATGTGGCAGTGCCCCCTCCCAGAATTCCTTGCTATTCTCTGCCCCTGGAGCCAAAAAATGGGTGGTTGCAGCAATTCCTAAACATTCGGAGTGGGCTGGTTCAGAGGAGGACATTTTACGGGGGGGGGGGGAATCATGTGGGATGGTGCTTGATTTTGAAATGGGATCAGAACCTATCAAGATCCCATCTAAGTGGTGCATCAGGGCCAGAGAGAGAAATGCTTTTCCTCATATTTTTCTTATCTGTTCTCCTTCAGTCTGATGGAAGAGAATTAGCTTTCTCTAAAGAGAAGAAGAATCCCATGGTTTTGTCCCAGATGGAAGGCAGCCATCTGGCCTTTTTTTTAGACTCCACGTAGCTAAGAGTTAAGGTCTGTTCTCCAGTGCATCATCTTCTCCCACCTTCTGCCCTAAGGAAGGATAAGGATAAGGATAATTTTATTTCTATACCGCCCCTCTCCCGAAGGACTCGGGATGGTGTACAGCCAGGTAAAAAACACAATACAAATATCACAATTTAAATTAGAAATTATTAAAAGTATTACATTTAAGGCCGAAATTAGCTAAAAAAACCAAAAATTTAAGAACTCCAAATTTAAAACTCAGTTATGAAGCTAGCTCTGCCTGTTGGAAGAGTAGGGTCTTAAGAGCACAGCGGAAAACTCAGAGGTCAGAGATCTTACTGAGGGGTACTTACGGGACCGCCTTCTGCCACCAATTGCCTCCCACCGGCCGGTTCGCTCCCACAGAGAGGGCCTCCTCAGGGTGCCGTCAGTCAGACAATGCCGGCTGGCGACCCCCCAGGGGGAGAGCGTTCTCTGTGGTAGCCCCCACCCTCTGGAACGATCTTCCTCCAGAACTGAGAACAATTGCTGACCTCTGGACTTTTCGTCGGGCTTTGAAGACTTATCTCTTCCAACTTGCCGGACTTGCCTGATCCCTTCTACTTTTTAAAATTTTTTAGAGTTGATCGATTTATTTTAATGTTTATTCTGTTTTAAATTCTCAGCCTAATTTATATTTGTTTTTAGTACGATTTTAACTTTTTTGTATTGGTTTTTTAGTCGGCTGTTCACCGCCCTGAGTCCGTCAGGAGAAGGGCAGTATATAAATCTAATTAATAATGATAATAATAATAATAATAATAATAATAATAATAATAATAATCATCATCATCATCATCTTGCGTATGTCCAGGGGCAGTTCATTCCAAAGGGCAGGGGCTCTCACAAAGAAGGCTCTCCCCCTGGGTGTCACCATCTGACATAATTTGGCCGACGGTACCCTGAGGAGCCCCTCTCTGTGGGAGCGAACTGGTTGGTGGGAGGCTATCGGTGGCAGAAGGTGGTCTCGTAGGTACCCAGGTCCTAAGCCATGGAGCACTTTAAAGGTGGTGACCAACACCTTGAATCGAACCCGGAAGACCACTGGGAGCCAGTGCAGCTTGTGCAGGAGAGGTGTTACATGGGTGCAACGAGTTACATCCATAATCACCTGTGCGGCCGCATTCTGGACCAGTTGGAGCCTCTGAGTGCTCTTCAAGGGGATCCCCTTGTAGAGAGCATTACAGTAGTCCAGCTGGGAGGTAACAAGGACGTGAGTGACTGTGCGCATGGCATCCCAGTCCAGAAAGGGACGCAACTGGCGAATCAGGCGAACCTGATAAAAAGCCCCCCGGCCAAGGCCGTCATATGCTCTTCTAAAGACAGCGGTGCATCCAGGAGGACACCCAGATTGCGAGCCCTCTCTGTGGGGGGTAGAGATTCACCCTATATAGACAGCGATGGCGTCAGCTGACTATACCGGGACGCCAGGAGCCACAGCCACTCGGTCTTGGAAGGGTTGAGTCTGAAGATCTCTGGAGGAAACTCTCCTTTTCAGTAGCAGGGCAATTCTCTGAGCTAATGGCAAGTCCTAACTTTGAGAAACATTTTTGGGGAATCAATCTTTCAAACTGAGGACCCAGTTTGTGGGGGCAATAAGCTGACTTTGTATAAATATACAAAAGTATAAAGGCTATTGCTTAATGAGTTGTAAGCTGCCGTGAGTCTCCGGAGAAGGGCGGCATATGAATCCCCTAAAAAAAATGGCAAAATTTCAGAATGCCAGAGGAGCTGAAGGCAAAAGTCTTCCACATCCTTTTATAACCAACTAGAGAGGAAGAGATGTATCCAACTGAACTCCTCTTCTTAGAAAAATGCAATAAATATTGCAGCCGGTTTCAATTCTAGATCGGGCTTCGTACAAAAGCAAGATGTCCACTCCTTAAATAAACACATTTTTAGGGGGTGAAAGCTGCATTTTCCATCTTACTGGGTTTCCACCATTTGGGAAGTAAGTAGGAAAGAACAATTAGGAAAATCTGACTAACCCCAACTCCCTCTCTTCTAGGTACCCTGAAGTGGTATGCGGAAAATTGTTCCCTTCCATTCAACTATGTGTGTGAAATGTGACCCTGTAGGATTGCAGCTGCTCTTCCAAAGGCAAATGGCACTGAATTGAATGGTAGTTTTTTCTTTCCAGGGCCTCCAGTTCAGTCGGGTCCATGTTTGCAGCTCTGTTGTATATCTGAATGACCTTTCTCTTGGCTGTGATACCATTGAATAAAACACCCTTCCAAATAACACTCGTGACTCCGAGTTTGCCTCTTTAGAGAAGATGTACCAAGCAGGTAATATCTGGGGCATCTGCCTTGGTCTTTTCCTCAAGGAAAACAATTCCAGACATGGCTCTGATGGGAGTTAGGCTTCCTTTGATAGAAGATGGGGACCTGTTCTTCAGAAGGCTGGGGCTGAGTACAAGGAACACACAAGCTACAACCGGGAGGCAGAAATAACATCTGATTCAGTATTCCTCAGCATCTTCAACTTCAAGCATGTGGACCTCAATTGCCAGAATTTCCCAGCTAAAAATTGGAAATAAATGCCAGAAGTTAGCAAAAAATTATGGGATGTTGCAAAGTAACCTGGTCAAAGTGAGCTGGTTACCAAACACCGAAAATGCAATCACATGAGTTGGGGGAGGGGGGCAGAGGAGGTACACCCATTGTAATTTTGAAATCAGACTGTAAGTAGCATAAGTGTAAGGGAATCTGTCATAAGTACGAATGGTTACAAAGCGACCAGTGATAAGTCACAGTTTCACAGACACATAACTATTCCTTCCTTCCTTCCTTCCTTCCTTCCTTCCTTCCTTCCTTCCTTCCTTCCTTCCTTCCTTCCTTCCTACCTTTCCTTCCTTCCTTCCGTCCGTCCTTCCTTCCTTCCTCCTTCCTTCCAGCTAATGTGGTTCCTATTTTCAAAAAGAAATAAAAGGATCCAGGAAACTGCGGATCAATCAGCCTGACATCAATACTTGGGAAGATCGTAGAAAAGATAAGCAACTGATCTGTGAACACCTACAAACAAGCAAAGCTATTACTAGAAGCCCACATGGGTGTGTCAAAAGCATATTATGTCAGACAAACCATTTGCATTTGTGACAAAGTGACTAAATTCATGGACCAGCGAAATGCTGAGGACATTGTATACTTGGATTTCAGTAAGGCATTTGATAAAATAGACCGCAACCTTATTCTTGGTAAAATGGAAAAACGTGGGATAGACAGCATCACCATCAGATAGATTTATAACTAGCTGACCAACCACACTCAACATGTGGTCCTCAATGGAGCTGAACCTACATGGAGAGAAATACACAGTGGGGTACCTCAAGGCTCTGTCTGAGGCCCAGTACTCTTCAATATCTTCATAAATGAATTAGATGAGGAGATAGATGCCAAACTCATCAAATTTGCAGTCAACAAACAACAACAAACACCAAGCTGGCAGGAATAGCCAACACTCCAGAAGATAAGCTCAAGATATAGGAAGATATATGAAATTCAATGGTGAAATAGTAAGGTTCTACATTTAGGCAAGTAAAACCAAATGCGCAGGTATAGAATAGGTGGTATCGGTGAGAAGAATCTTGGAGTCCTAATGGACAACCACTTAAATATGAGCCAGTAGTGTGTGGCAACAGCCAAAAAAGCCAATGCAGTCCTTGGTTGCATTAACAGAGGGAGAGAATCAAAATCATATGAAGTGTTAGTACTACTTTATACTGTACTGGTAAGACCACACTTGGAATACTACATCCAGCTTGGTCACTATGATACAAAAAGGATTTTGAGACTCCAGAAAGAATGCAGAGAAGAGCTACAAAGATGATTAGGGTACTGGCGGCTAAAACAGACAAAGAACTGTCGCAAGAACTTGGTATGTCAAGTCTAATGAAGAGAAGGACTTATTTATTTATTTATTTAGTGTACGGCTGGTCACACGCAGTATTAAAACACTTCATTTTTACAAGTTAAAAACATTTAAAACAATAAAAAAAGCAGTAAGAAAACCTAAGGAGAAAACAGAAATAACATTTTAGAGTTTAATGTCAAGTTTAGAGATCCAGTCAGTTGCTGTCGTTGTTATACAGAGGAAATCCCTAGAATCTCCTGGATACCTTATGTTAGAGCATTCCCACACTATATGTTGGATAGTCTGTCGGGGCTCCCACAATCACATTGTGCTGAAGGTGTCTTTCCCCATTTATACAAGGAGTCAGCACACACCCCATGAGTCATTCTAATTCTGTATTATGTCACCCATATGTGTCGGGGTAGGTTAAATCCTGGAGGTATACTATTAGGATTAATATGCTCAGATATATCTTGGGGGGAATAGCTACTCCACGCTTCCATCCACTTTTGTGTGGTGTTCTGATGATCGGCCATCAATTTAAGCACTGTCAAGAGTAGTGGGTTTCTTGACTTTAATCGGCATCTTAAGAGATCAGGAATGTATCCATGAATGGGTAGGGAGGAGTTTAAAAAGATGTTACTATACTCCCAAATGAGAGCTTCTTGTCGTCGTAAGTGCGGGGGAAGTATGTGACTAAGAACTGGTAACCAGGAATTTTGGGAGGCAAAGTTACTCGCGTCCATGGCAATCCTTAAGCCTCCTAGTAGCGCTAAATGAGTAACAGACAGACTGGTAGCCAGACACCCATGAGGATCTCCTGGCTTCATACACAACCCCATGGTCCTTTTAAGGACCTTTTTAAGTACCAAAAAAAAAAAAAAAAAGCAAAGAAGGACTAGAGTGACATGATAGCAGATCCAGGAAGAGGTATAACTGGTGCACAACCTTGAATTGAGCAAAGCCCCTCCTAGTTACCTGTTCCTCAAGCAGGAGTTGTGAGTCTAGGAGGACCCTCAGATTACATACTAGAATTGTCTGGAGCAGTACTATGGTCTACCCCTAATGCTTCTGGATGTTCTCTTCAGTGCTTTTCCCAGATCTGTTCTGCCTTTTCTCCAACATGGCAATCAAAGATACAAGCATGAGTCCAGTTGTAGCCCTAACATCTCTTTCCTAAGGATTCTGAGCAAGGATTTGCTTTCCCCCCTGCTACTGCTGCATACCGAGGCAAGCATCTTCACTGTGCTTCTCTTGGCCCTTTGAGGTAGGCTAAGTCAGAAAACAGAAACTCAGCTTTTCAAAATCTAGGCTATAATAATAGAATCTTGAAAGCACATTCCCCTTTCCTTCCCTCTTATACCAAAGAAAGTCAAAGCAGAGCCATCTCGAGTTTTTTTCACGCGGTCTTGTTTTCCTGAGTGTTGAATATTATCTTCCCAGCCATCTCTTCTGTAGCTTTTGAGGATGGCCCCATCATTTTTTTCCCCGTGGTTAGCTATAGACAACTTTTGATTAGCTCAAAGCACTCTACATGGGGTCAGAGTTAACCTTTGAAGACCATCTGGAACCTTTAACTGGTCCAGAATGCAGCAGCATGCACAGTAATGAGGGCCCCTAAATTTGCAATCCCTTGGACTGCAAGGCGATCCAACCGGTCAGTCCTAGAGGAGATCAACCCTGACTGCTCTTTAGAAGGCCAGATCCTGAAGAGGAAACTCAAATCCTTTGGCCACCGAATGAGAAGGAAGGACTCCCTGGAGAAGAGCCTAATGCTGGGAACGAAGGAGGGCAAAAGAAGAAGGGGACGGCAGAGAACGAGGTAGCTGGATGGAGTCACTGAAGCAGTCGGCATGAGCTTAAATGGACTCCGGGGGATGGTAGAGGACAGGAAGGTCTAGAGGAACTTTGTCCATGGGGTCGCGATCAGTTGGACACGACTTCACAACTAACAACAAAAAGTTTGCTCATGTAACACTCTGTTGTACAAACTGCACTGGCTTCCAGCTTCTTTCCAGGTGCAACTCAAGATGCATGTCCTCACCTTTAAAGCCCCCCAGGGCAGAGAGACATGTGACCTGCAGGACATCTACCCATCCTACCAGATCAGATAGGGTGGGCAGGCTCCTGATCTTTTCCTCTAAAAATTGCCATCGGATGGGAACTAGGAAGGGTGCCTTTTTGGTGGCAACTCCTGCCCTATGGAACACCATGGGGCAGGAGCTGAACTATACACTCTGAGGTTTGACAGGCCTTCACCCTTTTGGTCTTCCATAAGGAAGATCTGGCTTTCTCCCCAAGCATTGGGAGATTAGAGGATCATGTATTAGAATACATTGTCACTCGTGTTTTGTTGCTGTTAATGATTTTTATTTTAAATAGTGTTTCACAGTTTTTAAAACAACTTTGTAAGTCTTTTTACTTTTGATTCGGAGTGCCCAGAGTTGGATAAAAGATGGATGGCTATATAAATACTTTGTATAGATATAGATAGATATTGGTATCTAATCTATATATCTATATATAGCTATATAGCGATTAAGATAGATAGATAAGATAGACAGACATAGTGTCAGCATATCCGACACATAGATAGATAGATAGATAGATAGATAGATAGATAGATAGATAGATAGATAGATAGATAGATAGATACAGAGAGAGAAAGAGAGGAAGGGAGGGAGAGAGAGAGAGAAACAGAGAGCGAGAGCAAGAGAGAGAGATTGATTGCCAGCATGGAAATGTAAAGGTTCTATAAATGCACCTTACTTTAGCGTTACATAGGTTGAGTAGCCTTGCTACCATTCTAACAAGATCCTTTCCTCCAAACTCTTCTGGAGCCCTTTCCTTTTATTCATCACCCTGACTCATTTAGCATCATTTGCAAATCCGGCCAACTTGGTGTCAAGATCACTGAAGTCAAGATCATTTATGAGCAAGGTGGAAAGTGCCCATGTCATCGAAGTCATCCTGGCCTCTGGAATTTCAATCTTTGGATGGACTGCACATTGATGGTGAATATGGAGGAGCTTGTTTTTCAACATCCTTGACCATAGCCAAACAAGAGCTCATTCTCTTTTAATCTGGGGCGATATGTTATTGTTAAGTACTGGTAACCAATGCACAGGAGTGGATATGCAAACTATTAAACATATTGTGTAAGATGTCCCCACCAGGTGCATTCTCTGATTCCCTAGAAAATCTGCATGAAGCCACACCAGAGGTGATCGCCTGGATAGCTGAACTGGACGTCCAGTTATGAGGCCATTGCGGTATCCCCATAGAGATTTTGTATATAGTTATGTGGATTGTGTGAATATGTTTACTTCTCTTAAATAATAATCATCATAGATGTGTAAGGACAATAACATCTTTTTGTATGACTAGACCTTTTCAACATTCAGTTGCAGAGTGTCTAGGTGGCCTTCTCAGACTTGGCCCAGTCAACCTATCCCCTCTTGTCTGAGCAGTTGTTAAGTTGTGTCTGACTCTTCACAACCCATGGACTGTAGCATGCCAGGTCTCCTTTGTCCACTGTATCCCAGAATTTCCTTGTTCATTGTGTGGATGACACTACCTAACCCTCTCATCCTCTGCCGTCCCCTTCTCTGGTGCCTTTCCCAACATCAGGTGTTTTCCCAGGAATCCTCTCTTCCCATTAGGTGGCCAAAGTATTTGAGCTTCAGTTTCATTATCTGTCCTTCCAAAGAACAGCCAGGGTTGCTTTCCTTGAGGATTGACTGATTGGATCTCCCTGCAGTCCAAGGGTTCTGCACTCCAAGTCCATTTTCAAGAGTTCCCAACTTGAAAGCAACAGCAATAACACTTACACTTATATACCACTTCAGCTCTCTTTAAGTGGTTTATAGAGTCAGCACCTTGCCCTCAACAATCTGGGTCCTCATTTTACCGACCTTGGAAGGATGGAAAGTGGAGTCCACCTCAAACCTGTCAGAATCGAACTATTGAACAGTTGGCAGTCTGCAGTCAGCAGAATTAGCCTGCAATACTGCATTCCAACCACTGCGCCACCACAGCTCTTAATAGCATCAATTCTTTGGTTCTCAGCCTTCCTTATGGTCCAACTCTCACAGCTGTTACTGGGAAAAACATACATTTGCCTATATGGACCTTTGTTGACAAGGTGATGTCTCTGCTTTTTAACACGCTGTCTAGGTTTCTCATAGCTTTCTTCCCAAGGTGCAAGCATCTCTTAAGCTCATGGCTTCAATCGCTTTCTGCGGTGATCTTGGAGCCCAAGAAAATAAAATCTGTCACTGCTTCCATTTCTTCTCCGTCTATTTGCCAGGAAGTGATGGGATCGGATGCCATGATCTTATTTTTTTCCAATGCCGAGTTTCAAGTCAACTTTTGCACTCATCAAGAGGCTCTTTAGCTTTTCTTCAGTTTCTACCGTTGAAGTTGTCTGAACTAGTGGCTTCTTTTCCAGGAAAAAGCTTTTGAGTCAAAGGGGCTATTAATAATGGATATTAAGCAGAACAAATGGACAACCTACAACTCAATCTTCGCTGCAGGACTTCTGTGTGCTACCCATTGAAGCCAGAAGCAGATCAAGGGGAGATATTCCTGTTTAGGTACATAAACGTTGTTGTTTCTGAGATGATCCCAAATTAGTGAATCAGAAATAATGGGTACAATTTCCAGCTTCAGAGATTTCACTTAACTGTAAGAGAATACTTCCTGAAGATAAGATCTGCACAGCAGTGGAGTCGTATCTCCCATGGAGGCTGTTCTGGGTTCCCATCACTGGAGCTTTTCAAGAAGAGACTACACAGCCACTTGTCCGGAACGGTATAGGGCCATGTCGGCAAACTTATGGCACGCGTGCTGGAAGTGGCACACAAAGCCATTTTTCTGTGCATATAAGGTGTCGCCAAGCTCACCTGAAACGGCGCATGCACACGCGCCCCAACTAGTATTCAGGCCTCTGGGGCGCATATATGCAATTCAGGGGACCCACCTGGTCTTCGGGGTTCTCCTGCGCATGTGCACGGGATGACTGGTGCGCAATGCGTGCATGTGCAGACAGCATTCATGTGTTGCGTGCACAAAAGCTGTGCTCATGCACATATGGTGGGATTGCACAATGTGCGCTACTGAGCATGCGCAAAAGCCGCTCGCATACGCAGATGGTGCAGTTACACGCACAGCGCATGGTGGAGGCACACATGAAAGCTGTGCACATGCCAAATGGTGCAGCTGCGTGCGCAACACATGGCGTTACTACAAAGCATTTTCGTGTTCAGCACTCAGTAAGTCAAAGGTTCGCCACCACTAGTATAGGGTCTCCTGCTTGAGCAGAAGTTGGACTACACAATGCCCAAGGCCCCCTCCAATTTTATGATTCTGAGTTCAATTTAGGAGAATTCAGGAGAAATTTCCCGACAGTGAAAACATTTAATCAATGGAACAGAAGTTGTCCATCACTGATTGTTTTTAAGAAGAGATTGGACAATCATTTGTCTGAAATGTTCTAGGGTTTCCTGCTCAAGCAGGGGTTGGGCTAGAACAGAGGTCTCCAACAGGGGTGGGTTGTACTTATCTTTACTGCTGGTTCGCATCGTGCCCACGTTTCAGCTTCTGCCTATGATGACGCCCGGGTCAGTGGGCAGAGCCTCCCACCGGTTTTACTATCAGTTCTTGCGAACTGGTCCAAACTGGGGGCAACTCACCACTGGTCTCCAACCTTGGCAACTTTCTGGGAGTTGAAGTCCTCCAGGCTTAAAGTTGCCATGGTTGGAGAAGGGCGGCATATAAATCTAACCAATAGATAGATAGATATAGATATAGATATAGATATAGATATAGATATAGATATAGATATAGATATAGATATAGATATAGATATAGATATGTAGGTCTTTGGTTATTCGGGTCTTCTCCCGCGTAAAATTGGAAGTGTCTTGGCGACGTTTCGACGAAGTGTCATTCGTCATCTTCAGGCTGGTGTTCTCGGCTTCACGAAGACCTACATACAAACACCCGCGAAAACCTCAGAAAACAGATATATAGATATAGATACTGTTATTCTTCAGATATTGATAGATGGGAGATATTAAGCCTTACCTTTTCATTCCAGAATGAATATTACTCCTAGGTTAGGTTATATTCTGAGATAAATTCTCCAGTACTGGAAATTATCTCCAGAAAATTCTTTGTTTAGAAATTTTTTAAGGGTTCTTTGATTCAGAAAATATCTTTACCAAAAATGCAATTACCAATTAATCAGAGAGGGCTCAGTTTTCTGATCTAAAGCTTTTATCAGTGTGCTTACTGATTGCCAAGTATTAAACACTGGAAGCCAACAATTCAAAATCAAGTTGTGATTTAGGCACAGCAGTGCAATTACGGACTCCTCCCTTAGGAATCTGTTAAATTATGGAGAGAGGTCCAGAGAAGTTAAGTTACAATTAAAATTGTGAAAGTTAGTTTCTGAGACAACTGAATCAGATAAGATATTCCAGACAATTCTGTTACAAAATTGAATTTTTTACGATCGGCTTTACAATTTTCGGGGTGCTGAAAAGGGCAGATGCTGCCAGAACGGATGGGGAGCAAGATGAAGTCCTCTAGGGGATTTGGGGGAAAGGCAGGTAGGGTGTGCGTGTGTGCTGCAGTACCCACCTATCTGAATTTAGGACAAATCTGTCATAACTTTGAAATGAGTTTTGAGGTGTCAGTCATTGTTTTGAGCAGTCTTTAAATGACCTATCTTTACCGCTACAACCTTTGTTAACACAACTGTTTTGGCTCAGCAATATTTTGGGCTTCTAAGACATCTTAGATTTAAGAACCACAGCAGCATTCCCATGCTAACGGGATGAAAATTCACATGCTTGGCAACTGGCTCACATTTACAATGGTTGCAGTGTCCTGGGGTTACGTGATCCCCTTCTGCAACCTTCTCATGAGCAAAGTCAATGGGGACACCAGATTCACTTAACAACCATATTATTAACGACTGCACTGATTCACTTAAGAACTATGGGAAGAAAGGTCCTAAATGGGGCAAAACTCACTTAATGAATTTCCTGACAGTGACAAAAATTAACCAGTGGAACGGCTTGTCTCCAGAAGTTGTGGGTGCTCCATCACTGGAGGTTTTCAAAAAGAGATGGGACAACCGTTCGTCTGAAATGGTACAGCTTCAGCAGGGGGTTGGGCTAGAAGCCCACCAAGGTCCCTTTCAACTCTATAATTCTATTGAAGAAACAGCTCGACAACCAGTGATCAAAAGTGCCCTTCAAAGTGAGATGAAAATATTTGAGCAGTAGAGATGCTGAAGACATGAAGTTCATTCTGATGAAACTAATTACTTCAGGAAATCCTTATCACAGTACAAAAGATTGGAGGCTTCCTTCTGCCCACTGAATCATGGAGATATTTCCTCCTGAAATAAAACTACTGAACAAGACAAGTCATAGATATAATGACTGATATTCTTGGTCAATTGATCAGCAACGTCCGGAACAGAAAACATTCCTGTGATTTGGGACAGTCTGCGCTAACCAAATGCTTGTGATGAGCATTGGGATTGCAGCCTCCATAATTCCAATCCTCTTCCCCTTCAGCTAGGAATGCTGGGAGTCCACATCCCAATGCTTGAGACAACACAGGTTCAAAGGCTGATGTGGTATCATAAAGATGATTTGAAAAATGCCCAAGATTTAGCAAGGAACAGGTCATTTCTCTTTGTAGCCCTTTTTAAATAAATCTGGTGGAAATGTGGTTGTCCCAGCCCAGAGTTGGAAGGGACCTTGAAGGTCCGAGTCGAAGCCTCCTGAGCAAGTTAGGGTCTTTATACCAACCTGGTCAAATGGTTGTCCAATCTTTTCTTGAAAACCTTCAGTAATTTTTTTCACTGCCAGGAAATCTCTCCTTACTTCTAGGTTGGATGAGAAATGAAATATTTTCAAAGGGGGAAAAAACACAGTTTTTTTTTTTTTTGTGTGGAAAAGGCATTTTTAAGACACAACCAACCAGAGCATAGAAAAACACAAGGAAGTATTGCAAGATTGGAAGATGTGGAGAGACCTGGCACATAGGCTCACCAAGAGTTGAACATGATTGAATGTAACATCATCATCAGTTAAGCAACTGAAAAATCCATTGTATTTGTTGAGACCATTTGGGATGTCTTGAAACCATTAGATCAGGGGTGTCAAACTCACGTCATCATCACGGTGACATGTCGTAATTTTCCTCCCCTTCGCTAAACCGGGTCAGACATGACCCAATTAGGGAACATCATCAGTGCTAGAAGGAAGTGAGATTTACTCTCTGTTTATATACTAGGGGCTTGCTTGGTAGTGTAGGTGGGAGCATTCTTGGTAGTTCTTTGATTTAGGCTATTGTTGACTGTTTCCTTGTTTGTATTGGTAGTTCCTTGATTGGGGTATTCCTTATTGCTTTATTGTTGGGCTGGTATTAATCATAGTTAAGGTCTGCTTATCTGGGTATTGATTGCTGATGAGATGGTGTTTTGTCTTTTGGTTTCCTTTTTGGCCTTTTGGTTATCTCTTTTGAATGGTGTGCATGTGTTGGTTATCTCTATGTGCCTGTTGATGGCTGATTTAATTGAGTGCCAAACTTCCAGGAATTCTCTGACATTTTTGGACTTGACCTGGATGCTCACTTTCCCAGTTGGTGAAGTCTGTCCATCTGTTGTGCAACTGAGGAGATTTCATCATGTCAGACTGCTAGTTGGTGTTCTTTGTCCTACACAGTGGCTGTTATAGTCCTTACACTGTATGTTGTAGATTTTTGTTTTTAGAAGGCTTGGGGATGGCATGATAACTGCCTTCCAGTACTTGAAGGGCTATCATAGAGGAGAGGAGATTGACTTATTCTCCAGAGCAACAGAGAGAAGGACAAGAAGAAGTGCATGGAAGGTTGACAGAGATTCAACTTAGAAGGAAGGAGAAATTTCCTGACAGTGAGAACAATTCATTCTAAAGTTGTGGTGTTCCATCACTGGAGGGTTTGAAAAATAGATTGCACAACCATTTGACTGGAATGGTGTAAGGTCTTGTCATTTGAGCGGAGAGGTTGAACTACTAAAAGACCTCTAAGGTCCCTTCCAGACCTGGGATTCCTTATTCTAAAATCTTCTTTTTCCAAAATGGTCACTTTGGGTCTGTCATAGAGGGGGATTAAAATGCTCTGATCTGACTTTGTCCATGATGTTATGTCAATTTCCTGTCCATTAATTTGACCGCACGTTTGTCCCTTCCTCACACCAGCCTCCTTTTCCTGCCATAGATTATCACTCTCCTCCTATGATGTCTATCTTTTTCTCGAGAAGATTTTCCTCAACTCTTTGGGATCTGCTGGTGCATGTTTTCCTCTTTCCAGCATCATTTATTTCCCATTGCCTGGATCACTGCTCAGCCATGGCATTTCCACATAAAAAATGATCTCGATGTGCTTCTGGCTTCAGTAGATATTTGTCCTTGTAGTGCCTGTTTGCCACACCTACACACCACTCCCAAACCCACTCATAAATAAATAAGAGTGGGTTTGAGAATCAGAAAGAACCAGCATTGTACCCAGAAGGAGCAAACCCTCACAATTCTCCCGACAGCATACAAAGACTGAGCTGTAAGTAACCTCCATCCGAAAGCAGGTTACGTCAGGGGGGACCCACCGATTGATAGAGGGGACACGTCTGGCTGGTCCATAGCATTTAATAATGAGATGCTAACCACAGGTTTCTTTTTTTTAAAGGCAGCTAAACCAGTGTCAGTCAAGGTACTACAGGTGGGGCATTAACTTGCTCAGGTTCTCATGAAGTTCTCCTCATGTGTGGCTTTTTATGTTTCTGCAATTTACCAAAAGGCCAATGAAAGGAAAAACTGTTCCTCGGGGACCTCTAGATTTCCTTTTCATTATCTAAAAACAGAAAGATGGAAGGACAGAGTGGAGTCCATCCAGGCCACCATTCTATGTCCCACAGAGGTCAACCCAGGAATCTTTAGGCAATTCAGTAGCAAGAAGAGGGTGGCAATATTGGACAGTTAAGGATGCTACTGTAATTTATTGATATACAAATGAAGGTGAATCTATGTGTTCCAGGGTAATGTTGCGGGAACTAATTTGGGTCAGTCATCAGGACCAGAGGTTTTGCCTTCTGAGTTTTCGGATTTGTGCTGGAGCCCATCTTCTGGGAACTTCTTTCTAGCAGAGTGTGGGCTTTGGGTTGTTCTGTTTGTGGTATTTATATGGTGCATTTGTATGTGGCTTGTTAGATGTTGATTGGAGTATTGATGGCTGGCTATTAAGTCATTAGCTGAAGTTTGTGCTGCCAAGCCCTTGCCTCCCAAGTATTTATGCAAGTGGTGGTAAATCAGCTCTTTTATTGACTGAGGAGGGGGCCATTTCCTAGGCTTCAATTACTTCCCTGGTTGTTTTCCCTTCCAGATGGGGTTCGCTTCTTTTTGTGTGCCGTTTTTGGGCTTCTTGGTGGCCTCTTTCTTCATACAAGGTAGGTCTTTGTTGATGCAAACAAACACTGAGGAAGGGCACAGAAGAGCCACAAAGATAGTATGAGGTCTGGAGGCTAAAGTGTATGAGGCTAAGGGAACTAGATATGTCTAGTCTAGCAAAGAGAAGGACTAGGAGTGACATGATAGCAGCCTTCCAGTACTTTAAGGGCTGTTAGAGATAAGAGGAAGTTGATTTATTCTACAAAGCATAGAAAGGCAGGAGAAGAACCAATGGGCAGAAACTCATAAAAAGTTTCTTGACGGTGGGAACAATTAATGAATGAATAGTTTGCATCCTGGAGTTGTGGATGCTCCAACACTGGAGGTTTTCAGAAATAATTTACTTTACTTTACTGTCATTGCACCTTGTACCATGAAATTAAATGCCATCTTCAGTGTACATTATAACTATAAAAATAAAACAAAAACACACAGCCTTCACATTCTATACAATTGAATTGAAAACCCCCGATACTGCATTAATATTGCGCTATATAGTAGAATTCAATAGAGTTACTGCTCTGAGATAGAAGCTGTTTTTTCAGCCTCTTTGTCCTTGTTTTTATTATCCTGTACCATCTGCCAGATAGTAATAGTTCAAAAAAAGGGTGCCCAGGATGAGACAGATCTTTAAGAATGTTTTGAATTTTCTTAAGGCAGCGGGAGCTATAAAGCTCTTCCAAGGAGAGGAGAGGGCAACCAATGATCCTCTGGGCAATGACGTTAACCCTCTGGAGTGCTGTCCTATCTGCCACTGTGCAATTGGCAAACCATAGACAGGTGCAGTAAGTTAAAACACTCTCTATGGTGCAACGATAGAAGGTCACCAGCAGTTTTCCATTCAGTTGTTGTTACCTGAGAAGTCTCAGGTACTATAATCTCTGCTGGGCCCTTTTGCCCAGTGCTGCAATGTGAGCGCCCCAGATCAGGTCCTCTTTTATGATAACACCTGTAGACAGGACAACCATTTGATTGGGATGGTATAAAGTGTCCTGCTTTGAACACAAGATTGAACTAGAAAACCTCCGAGGTCCATTCCAGCCCTAGGATTCTCTGATGGACAACTGAGAAAATGGATGTAGTTCCAGCCATACAAATTGGGGAGAAAATGCCCAGTCATGGTAGGAAAATATAAAGTTTTCCATCACAGAACGGAATGTAAGCTAAACTCTCTCTTCAGATCTTCAAGTATTAAGATGACCAAGGTCAGGAAAAGCTCTAGAGGCAATGTTATTCACCCTGGACAAATTGTGGGGTTCACAGGAACGGGAGTCAGAGACAGAATGTGGGCCCAACCATGCAATCAAACCATGTTCCTGCGGATATATGTTGTGGCATTATGTGGGTTCTAGGAACCCCAAATTAACCAAAGGGTTTGGGCACCAACATTCAGCTAAGCACAAAAAACATTTTCACACCATTCAAGAGAGACAATCCGAAAGACAAAAAGGAGACAAAAAGCCCCAAATACCCCCTTCCCAACCATCAACCACAGATAAACCAAGATTAATAGCAGACCAACAATGAATTAGTAAACAATGGGTCAAGGAATTTGTGAAACCGAAGAGCAGAAAATCCACCCAACTATCCATTGGTATTTAAGCGAAGGGTGTCCTGAGACCCTTCCCAGTGCATTGGTCCAGATATCGGTCCTTGTTGAGTTACTCTTTTGTTTTCTTCTTTTGACTGTTACTTGAGGGGAGGCTGCCCTCACCTGTCTTCCCAGCCTCCATCCACATCCTGGCTTCCCTCCAGCTGGGCACCGTCCTGCCCTTATTTCTAGGGTGTCTCTTTTCTTCCTCTTTTTCAAGTCCCTTCTCCTCCCCCTTTTTTCAGTTTGAATCTATGGGTTCAGGGTGGGTGACCCCCATCTCCTCCTCTTTGACAACGCTTTCTCTTTCCACCAACAGGTCTGGAAGCAATATCTTGCCCCCTGAACTGGTTCCTTTATGAGCAGCATTGCTATGGATTTTTTGAGAACAAATTGAGCTGGAACGATGCAGAGGTAAGAGGAGCCCCATCCACCTCCATGTTTGGATGTCTGGTTCCAGCTCAGCCTATTGGATTGCTTTCTGAGCATAATGCTTCCCTGTGGGAAGGGAGGGAAGGAGGGAGGATGGATGGAAGGAAGGGAAGGAGAGAGGGAGGAGTGAGCAGAGGTGTCCAAAGATTATGGTTAAAAAAAAGGCAATTTGATGGCCACAACAATGCGATCGTGGTTGAAATGAGGGGTTCTTGGTGCTCTCTGAGCTTGGTTATTTTCCTGCATCACTCAAACTAGGTAATATCATCGGCACCAAGCTCCGAGACCATCAAGGATCCCTCATATAGTTAAACCTCAGTATAGAAAAGCATAGCTTAGGGTTGTCTAATGGTAGGACTGAGGAGCAATGAAAGTAACATGATAGGGGCACGGCAAAGAAAGGATGTTGCCAGACGAAGCTTCTACTGTGAGGGAAACAAATTCTTGGAGGAATTTTGTTTCAAAACAGAAACAAAGAAGGAATGTGCTAATTGAGGCAACCTTGAAGTCCTCAGTTCTGGTACGGTTTATCTTTGCCAGCATAACTGATATATATCCACAAGTCTTAAAGTGGCCAGGTTTGAGGACCCCTGGTCTAAAGAATAGGGTCAACATCTAAAGCAGGAAGCCCTAACCTGTGTCTGCTTGGTGTCTCCCAGACAGAATGCAGTTCCCATGGCAAACATGCCCACCTTGCCTCCATCCTCAGCGAACGGGAAATGGACTCCGTATCTTCTGCTTTACTCACTAATTACGGAGAGGGATATAGAACCTGGATTGGAATGTACAAACTCAGGGGCGGGAAGGTGAGTAGATGGTTGGGAGAAAGGGCAGGGAATGGTATATCCGAAGACAATGAAAAGCTTGGGGGGAGGAAGGGGGGAAGTGACAAGAATAAGCCAATTTGTCAATGGATTTACATCACAGCACAATTCCACCAGGATTTAACAACAGCATGATAGTAATCCTAGTATGTGGGGGATTCCTTGGAGAGCCTTCAAAACATTGTTTTGGATTTCAGTGCAACTTTGGGATCGTAAGAAGTTGACATGGCTATGTTACACACACTGTCTAGATTGAGCCCAGAATGGATAAAGGGACAAATCCCAATTCTCTCTAAATGACATGTTTCTTCAGAACTGAGCAATAATGTCTTTTTGGTACTCTCGTAAGGCTGGCTAGGAACCACGTAGAATAAGAAGGAAACATAAGCTGATTGCTCAAGCGTAGATAAACAGAGAAATTACAAAAATATATGTATCATTTCCCCTCATCAATGAGTATAATCATTTTTAACAAACTGTCACGGTTCCAAACTCCCTCATAGTCTTTGCACACCCAGGGCACCTGTCTCCCAATTCACACAGTTCAACATAGGAACTTTCATCACCTGTGTTTGGATGCTGATCAACAGTTATGACTGGAAAGGCCCTTAAGTGAAGTGGGATCTTTTGGAGGTGTTTCCAGACTTCTGTGGCTTTCTCTTCTCTACAAATTTCCATGTTTCTCCCTTTCCAGGAGACCTCTTAAGACATTTTGACTGGGATCTAGTTGGAAGTTGGAAACATGCACCTTTCTAGTGATGATTAAAGTATAATAATCATGCTTCTAGCCCTGAACTAACTTGATCCAAGATCTATCTAAGTGTCATGGAGGGCTCATGTCTCGCAGAAAATGGAAATGGAAATATATTGGTCCATTGAAGAGCCAAAAGACAGCTTTGAATCTGTCCTTTATTACCTACTGTACCAAGCTCCAAAAACCAATGACTACCATACTTAGTTAATAGAAGAACACAGTTGGAAGAGATCTTGGAGGTCTTCTAGTCTGAACCCCTGTTCAACCATGAGACCCTATACCATTTTAGTCAATTGATTATCTAATCTCTTAAAAACCTCCAGTGATGGAGCACCCAGAACTTTGTAGGCAATCCGTTCTACTACTTAATTGTTCTCACTGTTAGGAAGTTTCTCCTTAATTCCAGGTTGCTTCTTTCTTTGATTAGTTTCCATCCGGTGCTTCTTGTCCTGCCTTCAGGAGCTTTGGAGAATAGGTTGGCCCCATCTTCTTTGTGGCAGCCCCTCAAATACTGCTGTCATGTCACCCCTAGTCCTTCTTTTTTCTAGACTGACCATACCCAATTCCTGCAACCATTTTTCATATATTTTTTATCTCCATGCCTTTAATCATCTCTTTGCACTTTTTCCAAAGTCTCAACATCTGTTTTGTAATGTGGTGACCCAAACTGAATGAGGGTTCCAGATGAGGTCTGACTAAAGGATGGTCCATCTCACAGTTACTGTTTTTGTATCAGATTTCGCCTAATTTATACTTGTACCTTTGAGGTTCTTTTGCCTAGGTGTGAATCCTTGCTTTTCTCCACATTAAAATTCATTTTGTTGGACAGGAACCATTGTTCAAGCCTGTCAAGATCTTTTTCGATCTTGAGCTTGTCTTCTGGGGTGTTGGCTATTCCTGCCAACTTAGCATCATCTGCAAAATTGATGAGTTCTCCTATTCCCTCATCTAAATCATTTATGAAAATATCGAAAAGTACCGAGCGTAAAATGGAATCACTGCTTTCTTCCCTCCTTGTGGATATGGTACTATTAAAGTCTACTCATTGAGTAACGTTTGTCAGCCAGATACAAATCCATCTGGTGGTGATGCTGTCATCCCACATTTTTCTAGTTTACCAAGAAGTAGGTTGTGGTCTACTTTGTCAAATGCCTTACTGAACTCTAAGTATACTATGTCCAGAGCATTTTGCTGCTCTACTAATTTTGTCACTTTGTCAAAGAATAAAATAAGATTGATTTGGCATGACCTGTTTTTAACAAACCCATGCTGGTTTCTAGTTGTAACTTTATTTGTTTCTTAATGTTTGGAGATCTGTTTTCTTCTTATTTTTTCCAGTGTCTTCCCAGGTATTGATGCTAGGCTGATTGATCTGTAATTTCTTGGATCTGTTTTTTTCATTTCTCAAAGATGGGAACCACATCAGCTCTTTTTCAATCTACTGGTAGTTTCCCGGTGCTCCAGAATTTTTGAAAGATTTGGTACAATGGTTCTGAGATAACCATAAATCAGCAGCTTCAGAACTCTGGGATATAATCCATCCGGTCCCGGTGTTTTATATTCATGAAGATCAGACAGGTGTTCTCTTACTATTTCCTTGTTTTTTTTAAATTTTTTATTTCTTGTCTGTCTTTTATGGCTATGTTTTTGGTAGGTTGGGCTATAGATGCAAGGAATGAGTTAAGTAGCTCTGTTTTCTCTCTACTGCCTGTTACTTCCTTGCTTTCTCTTTGGTGAACCGACCGTTATGTATATGTTGAAAGAAACTTTTTTCATTATCTTTGACTTTTGTTGCAAGTCTTTGTTTATTTTGAGTCTTTGTTTCTCGGATTTATCTTTGCAGATTCAGGCTATCTGCTGATATTCTGCCTTAGTTATGTGTCCCTCTTTACATTTTTTGTACCTGTATTTTTTGTCTTTCAGTTTATTGGAGAGATATTTGTGTAACCATGCAGGTTTCTTCTTGGATTTGTTTTTCAGTGGTGTTGTGCTGGACTGGACTTATATTTTTCAGTTTCCCTGAAACTCTGTATGCATGTAATCACTTGAGCCTGAATTTATTCTCTCATGTTTTAGAACAGAATGTAGAATGTAGAACCCTAGGGATGGAAGGGATCTCAGGTCTTCTAGTTCAACCTCCTCCTCAAAGTAGAAGCCCTATACCACACCAGTCTATTGGTTGTTCAGTCTATTTTTGAAAGCCTCCAGTAATGGAGTACACACAACTTCTGGAGGCAAGCCGTTCTACTGATTCATTGTTCTGTCAGAAAATTTCACAATAGTGTGGTTCACTTTTTGAAAATCTTCCACTCATTACTTCTTGTCCTACCTACAGGTGCTTTGAAGAATAGTCACCTCTGTTCTGTGGCAACCCCTCAAATATTGGAAGACTGCTATCACATCACCCCTAATTCTTCTCTTTGTTAGATAGACATACTCAGTTCCTGCTAGTGGTCATCATGTTTCAGCCTCCTGCCCTCTAAACTTCTTCTTCTCTGTACTCTTTCCAGAGTCTCAACATTTTTTTTGTATCATGGTGGCCAGAACTGGATTCTAAGTATTCTAAGTGTGGCCTCACTAGTGCAGTGTTAAGTAATGCTATCACCTTTTCTGATCTTGAGCCTAGCTTGGTGGGTCCTTTTGGGTAGCTGAAGTGCACTGCTGGCTTATACTTAAGCTATTGTCCCCTAGGACAACTTGATTCCTCTTACATTTGACCCTTCGGCTGTTGAGAAGTACATTTGAGAAGAAATATCCTCATTTCTGCAAGATTCAGAAAAACACTTAGGGAGATGACACTGCTTTCTCTCCCTACAGGTACGAATGAGATGGGTAGACGCATCGGTGGCGGATTACATTCCTTGGGCGGCAAATCAACCTTCCAACTGCCAAGGGAAGCAGAATTGTGTCGAGTTATATGCTACCGGTAAGGAGATTTTTTGTTCCAGTATATCAGACTTCTCAAGCATGTGTTCTCCAGATGTGTGAAAAAGCAAAACCTTCCAATCCTCCACAGCCAATATGCATTCATACAACCCATGGGCTTTATTTCTGAATGAATGCTATTTAGTAATTTATGTAAACTCAGAGATCATTTCTATCACTAATGACTCTAAAGAGTGTATTCAACCATCCAGTAGAGCAGAGGTGGGGAATGATGGCTCCTTTATGAGTGGTGGACTTCAACTCCCAGAATTCCTGAGGCAGGGCCATCATTCTCCACCCCTGCAGTAGAAGGCAATCATGTTAGAAGGTGGTAGCCAAAGCAAACACCTTTGCCATCATCTCCATCATATATAGGAAGATCACTATCTTCCATGCTGCTAGGGGGAACCACTTATCAAATAGTCCCAAAGGTGTTCCCTCCTCCCCCCGCCCCTCCCCCCCCAAAAGGCAACTGCTCTTCCTTGGTTTTCTGTTTGATACCATTTCCCTTCTCGTCCAAGAAGCTTCTTTAGTTCGTCATGGAATTCCAGTTGCACTTGGAAAAAGCACAACTTTGGGACAACCATGATCAGGATGATTGGGAATCTCCATAGACATTCACCTATCAAGTCAATTACTGCAGACTTTCTGAAAAACTTGGTGGCTTTTTGGAATTCCAACAGAATTCCGAATTGGCCAAAACGTGGAACAAAAGTTTACTGTCAAAGTGGGTTTGGACAGCATGTTAATCCACAGCCCCATAGACATGCACAAACTCTAATAAAACACCTAACTGAGCTTTGCATATTCTTCAAATTGTAGCTGCTGGCATTCCAACTGACCCAGGTAGACATGGGTTAGTTTTGTTAGCTTAGACCTGGATTAATTTTTTCCCATGCCTTACAAAGATGCACAAACTTTATTTAGTCAGAGGGTCAGTTTATTGCACAAATCCTGTTAAGACCGTAATTGACTGAGCAAAAAAACCTCAGCCAGCCATAATGGGATGCAGAGAGAGGTTTTTCCTACTTTTAACATCTTGCCTACTTTTGCTTTACCCCACCCTTCCAAGTCCTGACCCTGGAGAATTCAATACTCCCGACAGCATCACGACTGAAGTGATGACGTTGTTTTTTAGGTGTGAGAAGGGAAACTCATAAAACCTGTATTGAGAGGCCTTGAAAGAAGCTGAACCCAGTTAAGCTCAATGAAGAGACATTCCAAGATCATCAGAATGGGATATATTCATTTTGCCCTTGGTGTCATGCCACCTATTGGCCTTCCTCACTCCTTTCTCTGAAGATCTCAACAACACTCGTGTCATGGCTGCCCTTTTGCTAAGCCACACGTTGCAAGCTGACAGCCTGACATCAGTAACTGAGGGGGCAGGAATAGAAACCAAGCAGTACCATCCAGTGAGAAGCATCAGCTCTCTCAAGGTTGCTAAGCAAATCTGGCTTCCCCATTACCTTTTCTTGTCAGGAGGTCACAAAAAGGGATCACATGACGTCAGGACACTGCAAGAGTCATAAACATATGCCAGTAGTCAAATGTCCAAATTTTGATAACTTGATCATAAGAGTACTGCAACAGTCATGTCAAAACCAGTCATAAATCAATGTTTTTCCAGTGCTGTTGTAACTTTGAAAGGTCACTAAATGAATGGTTGTAAGTTGAGGACTATCTGTAAACTATAATGGCAAAGGTATATGTTTAAATATTCCTATCCAAAAAAGTTAATCCTTTTGTGACAAAATAGTGTCTTCTTAGATAAAAATTATAAGATTGTTACAAAAATTGCAACAAAAGTCTAATCATTATTTGATTTCTTCTAGACTATAAAGTATGGAATGACCAGTTTTGTGATATGAAACTGTCCTATCTGTGCAAGATGGCTGTGTACTGAATACAACTGGAAGTACCTTGAAGGTTGGAAGCTACTACAACATCAGCCTGCTGACCCACAGAACAAGCCTGTGCATCAGGCTTTCTTTTCCACGTGGTGTCACTAATCAATAAACTCTAATCCGAGGGCAGATGATGCTTCTGAATTTTTCTCTTGTGTATTTTCATTCACTGAGAGGACTCCCGGTGCTCATTGTTCCCCCCCTCCCTCCCAAATCAACCAAGTCCAAAATTAACCAATCTAGACAGCACCGATGATGTTCCCTACTTGGGTGGATATGGAAGATATATGGCACTCCGACATAAAAACATATCTGAAACTACCAACAGTCCATTAGAACCATGCAGCAACACCATGGCACACAAGTCAATTAAAGTTCTCTAAAATATCTTAAATAAACCAAAAGACTCAGAAAGGGGGGGGGGGAAATCAGGAGTCATTTGCAACATACAGAATAAGGACTATAACAGCTGCTATCTAGGACAGACAGGAGAAAACTAGCACAGCACATTGATGAATGCCAACTAGCAGTCAGAAGATCCAGTGAAAACTTCATCTCATAACACATTGACAGTAACAACCACAATTTTAGCTGGGAAACTATAAGCATGCTAGACCAAGCTAAATCCAAAAATGCAAAATAATTCCATAAATCCTGGCACTTAGACAATTCAGCCATCCACCATGCACATAAACACATTTACACACAGTTCAAAGGAGACAAAAAGACCAGAACACATCCTCTCCAGCAGCCAATAACTAGATAAGAAGGGATTAACACAAGACAAAGAATCAAGTGGGAAAACAGCACCCTTAATCAAGGTATTACCAAGGAAAAAATCATACCATCAATATTGGCAGGGCAAGCTATTGTATAGGGAGCAACTCCCTTTTAGAACTGATGATGTTCCCTAGATGGGTTATGAAATATCTCCAAGAAAACGATCAAGCTCAGAGCACCAAGAAACCCACAGTTCAACCCTGAGCTACAAATATTTTTTTACTATCTGAGCTTGGTTGTGAGGTCCTTGGTACTCTCTAATCTGAATTGTTTGCTTGCAGAGACTTCATTATTTGGGCATTCTCCATGTGAGCTTGTGTTGATGTCAGTAATCTAATGGCCCTCAGTGTTGATCTGTCTCAGAAGTGTCATAAAAATACCCCAACTAGCAATAAATCGTACTTTAAGATTCAGAGGTTTATTCATGAGCAATTTGGAACATGAACAGCCAACATAGCAATGCAATTCCATAACAAAATTTGCATTATTAAACCATTGCAATGGGTCCCAATGTCGCCTAGCAGGTCCTACAAGGACTACTATCGGGCAAAGGACACCATTCTCATCTCAAGCCACATTTCTTATACCATTTTTTTTACTGACATATGCATTCCATAGTTTCACTTCCTTGTTCTTTCTTACTTTCTTACTGACCGCCACTGTCTACAAACACCAGTGTACATCTCAAACCTCCATCCTCTACTTTCAGTTCCCTATTTCTCACAGTTTCAATGTTCTGATTCCAAATGTATCTCAAAACCAGGTACTTTGCAGAAAATGCAGCACACAAATCAGCACATTAGAAATATGTCTGGTACATTTTGCAATTATTTTAGTTTAAAACTTTGGTTCAGTGAGGCCTGCAAGTCAACTCCTAGACCTTATTACCTGCAACTTTCCAATGGATATATTTCTTTTATCACAGAAGGAAGGAGGGACCTTGTAAAGAACTTAGCCTCTTATTTTTTATGACAAAACACACTACAAGAGACTTTACAACTTGCTCCAATGAAGTCCGATTATGAGAAATAATGCCACAGGATCCAATATGTGCCAAAAGAAGAGCGTAAAAAGGAGATTCTGGCTGATGGTTTCCACTTCAGCACAACGCTGGGCCACTTAGCTTCTGCCTTCTTATCTTACTGAACAGAAGATTCTGATCTGAGGAATCTTCTTTGGCTCCAGGCTGGGAAGTTCCCATCTATCTCTGGGACTTCTTTTTCTTCCTTGATGATTGCACACTGTACCCCAGAAATAGAAGTGAAAAATTCCCTTTTAATTGACCCATACGTTTATCTGCCAATTTATTCCCAGATATTTCTCAGACAACAGAATAACAGAGTTGGAGGAGACCTTGGAGATCTTCTAATCCAACCTCCTGTTCAAACAGGAGACCCTATAGCCGTGATGGCAAACCTATGGCACAGGTGCCACGCGGAGCCATATCGGTGGGCACGCGAGCTCAGCTCCGACACGCATGCATGCGCCAGTCAGCTGATTTTTGGGCCTTCTGGGCCCTCCAGAAGTCAGGAAACACTGTTTCTGGCCTCCAGAGAGCCTGGGGGGGGGGGCGGGGAGAAAGGCTCTGGAGCCTGGGGAGAGCAAAAAACGGGCCTACTGTGCCATCCCATGCCAAAAGCGGGGGGAGCACAGGGAGGCGGGGCGCATAGAATTATGGATGTGGGCATGCGTGCATGTGACCCCACCACGCTCCCCCCACTTTTGGCACGCGATGGCAAAAAGGTTAGCCATCACTGCCCTATACCATTCCAGACAAATTACTGTCAGTCTTTTCTAGTATACACCTTTGACAATGTCAATCTTTCTTCCTTTTTGTATTAACCCAAGTTGTTAAACATGCCTTGGCCTGAACCTCTAAGTATGAACAATCTCTAACTCCATTTGTTGAGAAAGGTATAGTTCAACAGAGGTCAAGTAAATTACAATAATGCAAAGACAGAACTGGGATTCATGTACCAAAATCACTAAGTTTTACTTCCCTTCCCTTGTTTGTCTCTTGCTGCTCACCAATCAACTCCTTGCAAGATGTTTCTATAACAGCCAGTCTGAGCCCAGGTAGCAGTGATGGGTTCTAACCAGCTTTACCACCGGTTTGCATCACGCACGTGCTTTGCACACAATCGCCACGCACATGCTCTCTTTGCTCACACATGGGCCAATCTTGCGCTTCACGCAAGCGCATTCAGTAAAAAAACAGCTGAGCCATGGCAATCCACTCTGCCGCACCTTACAGCTGAGCTAAAAACAAAAGAAACGGGGGCGGGCCCAAATGACGTTCGGAGCGAACTGGTTTGCTCTCCTATCAAGATTTCCACTAACAGCTCTCCCAAACACGGGAGAACCGGTAGCAACCCACCACTCCCAGGTAGGTATGCGCTTCCTCCTTCTTCCAGCTATGTGACCTTGGTGCATGTCTCAAGGTGGCTTCTACTTTTGGTTTCCCCCCAAATATCCCCCTTCCTTCATCTCCCCTCCCCACAGTTCATGGCAGACTGCCAACACATTAACAGGGTTCATGTAGAGGGGATTTTTGGGCTTGCTACAAAGCGTGCTTGTTTGGAAAAGAGATCGGTGGTAACCCAAATTAAGTCTTCCTGAAGCTTTCCAGTAGCTCAACAATGAAATCTATGGAAATTTCTTTCCAGGGTGCTGAGGGACCTCCTGCATTAATTCTTGCTGCTTGCCCACTATCCCTTTTGCAGCACAGATAGGGCAACTAGCTACATAGCATTCTATGGCCACCAAAACTGATGTCTGATAAGATGTAGGGTTTTAACAAAGCCAAAATGCTCTCTAGTTTTAGAGACATGGTTCCTTTGTGAGACCAAGAGTTTTTAGCTGGCTGGCACATAGAGTTTACTGTCCACGCATGCTAATCCATCGTGCATGAACACGTTTCCTTATTTTTAAAGAACTATTCATCTTGGAGCAGGGCTGCTTTTATTCCTAGGGCTATGTCCTCAGCCACACTGGGTTGCATTTTGTGTTGGGCTCTGATTGTAACTGGTACTGCTATTTGAGTGGAGCAGAGGATGGCATCTACTTGGCACTATTATCCTGGGGCAGTCTGGACAAAGCATCTCCTAGAAAGTAGAGACAGCTTTTGGGTGGTCTTCAGTTCTTCCAAGTTTTTATAGTCAGTCCAGACCTTGAAAAGTTCCTTGCTCCCTTCCAAGAAGTGTTGCCATTGAGTAATGCCCAACTTACTGCACAGGCCTCTTTTCCCCAAACCATCCATCTATGTTCCACCTCAGACAGGTTTATTTTAGAAGTGTAAGCACAAGTGTCCCTGGGGGATCCTTCTGGAGGACTGTTCCAATTGCTACCTTGCTTACATCTGCCTGAATGACGAAGGGCTTATCGGGGTCTGGATGTCTCAGAAGTGGCTAAGCAGTGAATAGTCTCTTGAGCTTCTCAAAAGCTGCCTGGGATTCAATGGACTATTTGAGGGGGGTTGCAGGCCCGCTCTCCCCATGGACCATTTGAGAGGGATTAGGCCTTCTCTCCCTTTTAGTTTTTAACAAGTTGGCTAACCGCAAAGCAATCTGGGTGAAAACATGAATAAATTGACTATAGAAGTTCATGAAACCCAGGAAGCTCAGCAGCTGCTTTCGGGTGCACGGTGTCTCCCATTCACATGTTTTCTGGATCCATCTCCACCCCATGGAAGATCTGGTAGCCTAAGTAATCCAATTTCAGTTTGTGAAACTCGCATTTGGAAAGTTTCACATACACTTGTACTGCTATTATCTTTTGCAGAACAGTCTCTACTAGCTTAATGTGCTCATCTGTGGTTTCAGTATAAATTCTCATCTAAGTAGACAGGACTCCCTTGAATAAATTTTCATGCAGGACTCCATTAATTAGTTCATGAATATGGCAGGTGCCCCCTGCATGCTGAAAGGAAGAATCTGGTACTGAAAGCACCCTAATGGGCAGTTGAAGGAGTTTCCCAATCTTTCCAGTTTTAATCCGCACCCAGTAATATGTCTCTCTCAAGTCCAGCTTAATAAAGATTTTGCCTTTGGCTAGGTGGGCCAGCACGTCCTTCATTAGGGGCAACGGATACATGTTCTCCATGCAAATACTGTTTAGGCCTCTGTAATCTATGCATAGCCTTTGGGATCCATTCTTATCAATGAATTCTCTGAGTGAATCTAGCTCTTTGGGAGTCATAGTGTATAACTTAAGCTTGGAAAACTTAGATCCGAGTAGAATTTTGATCATGCAATCTGTGAGACGATGTGAAGTCCCACTCACTCATACAAAAATACATACACGCACCCCTGGGTGTAAGGAATCTTTATTAAGGCTTCTGAGCCTGAATTGGTATTCCCCAGCAATTCCCTGTGCCAGCTCAACCCACAGACTACTCAAATGAAGCCAACATTAGTCCTCAAGGCAAAGGTGAGTCCACTCCACTAGGCAAAGGCAAATCGATAAGACAAAGGCAAATCCACAGGGCAAAGGCAAGGCTACAAGGTAAGGCAGAGCAAGGCCATAGTTGAAGAGACACAATCTGAAGTTCAAGGCAAGAACACACAGCAAGGAAACAGACACGTTGTTCCCAGAATCATTTCACTCCCCTTGCTGACCTAAATAACTGCTTCATAGTACATCCCATCAAGAGGGGCGAGGCTACCTCCACGCAAGTAGCCGGGCTGACCTTCTTTGTACCCGCTTCCTCTCAGTCCTACCTGCTCTCAGATCTGGAGGAGGAGGTAGGTCTTCTTCATCACCACTGACCAACTGCAGCTGTGTGCCCTCTCCACTTGCCGCATCTGGGCTTCCCAGCTACGGCTGAGCCTCTCTCGTCTCTAGCTGAGCTGTCTGTTCATCTGGTTGCTCCCCTGTGCTCAGCCCCTCAACTCCTGGCTTGTCGCTTTCGGCTGCTAGCTAATTCTCCTTTGAACTAGTATCTGGAGAGGCGTCTGGGGGAGTCATCACAGAGGGTGAGGAGGGAATTGATCTAATTCTTGCTCACTGAGCACTTCCTTACAGTGGCAGAATTCTTTTGGGATGGGAGGTCCCTCCCCATCTCCTGCTGGACAGGATCATTCACCAGTATCCACTCCTTTTCCGTCTCAAAATCTAAGTTTACTGGCTGAAAGGGAATTCTCCTACCAATGAAAAGATACGGCTTGTGCTAACTCCTCAGGGAAGAGTGGATCTTGAAAAGAAGTGGTTTTTCTGCTTCGCCAGAAAAGGGGTGTACAGGTAATCCCCCTGGTACAAACTTTCATTTGGCAAATTTTCACAAGAACAAATTTATTCACAAAGGGTCCTTATGTTAGAAATTCAAATCTGCGACAAAAGAGGCCTCTGTAGCCATGTGATTTGGATTCAGTCACTGCTGCAGTGGTGTCCATTTTTAACTCTGTGACTTGCCTGTGCCGTTTGGGGTTATGACATGCAACTTCCTGAAGCCGGCAGTCTTTTTGTCCCTAGTCACATGGCCAAACAAGATCCAGTGTTTTTTGCAGCTGGCAGTTTCTTTTTGGGTTTTTTTGATGCTACGTGGGATTGAGGACCAATGCTTTAATTGAGTGCTAGAATTGCTTTTGTTAAAGTCTTTTAAAATATTCTTTTTTGTTATTCTATAGTACTGCATTGTTTGTTTGTAAGCACTTTGAGAACTGCTCTGCTTTTTAAGTACTATACTTTGCAAATTATTGTATTTGTAAGTACAGTACATTGCAAAGATAAGGTTTGTTTGCATTTGCCTTGAAACTGCTTGTAGAAATGCTAGCCAGCATCTACACAAAGCATTCTATAATGTTGTGTTTCCTTGCATTTATTTTGGAGATTAGTGTATATTACTGTAGTTTGTAGGTTGCCACCAGCAGTCAGTACTCCATCACTGGAAGCTTTTAAGAAGAGATTGGATAGGCATTTATCAGAAATGCTTTCTAGTGAGAGCAGTGGGTTAGATCAGATGACCTCATGGTCCCTTCCATCTCTGTTACTCTTGCAAGCCGAGAGTTCTGTAAATCCCTTCCTATCTCCCTCTGGGTGCCTGCCTGGAAACTCTTAAGTTAATTAGAGGCATGTGCGTTTTTTTTAAAAAGCATCTGCAATCAGAGAGTTCTGTAAATTACTATGCCAGCCTTCTCTGGGTACCTGTCTGAAGAAGCTTGAGCTGACTAGTAGGAAGTGCTTTTTTTTAAAAAAAGCAACTGCAGATGGAGACCTTCGCGACTGTTCTTGGACGCAATTTAGTTCCTCAGCCGAAGGCTGCACCAGAAACAGCTGATAGGCCGCCAGTGGAAAAGCCTCTCAGTTCAGTTAACTATGATAATGATCAATTAATGAATTGGAGGAAATAGTATAGGATGGGCTTATAAGGCAATGGATATACCCACAGTCTCCTAATTCTGATTTCCACCCCAAGCAGGCTACTTTCAACTTCACCCTCACCGCCACTAATTTTGAGTAACGATTCATCACTGGATCATCGTTGCTACTGCCACCATGCTCTTTGACTGACTCCTGGGTTTTCACTGGGACATCCTCTTCCTCACTGGAGGGCAAAGAGAACCATTTGGTTTTGTCCCCTTCATTGGCTGTAGTCTTGGGTTTTGCCATCACTTTTCCTCTTTTTGGTGGGGCTTTCTTGGTTGCTGGCTTTGGATGTGGGTTCGAACAGTCGACTGCTCAGTGACCCTCTTTCCCACAATGGAAACAGCCCCCCAGGGTTTTGTTTGAGGTTGGATCCCACTTTGTTCACCTTCAGGAATCCCTTCTTTTCTGGTGCTTCTCTCTGCAACCTCACAGAGAAGGGCAAGGTCGATCTCCACCTTTCAAGCCAGGATGTACCATTTCCACAGGATTCTGGGTGAGTTAAAATGTCCAGGTTGAGGCTTTGTTGAAAATATTCCAGTAGCATGTCTTGTGGCCAGTCCAGGAAGTTGCTAGCCAAACCTGGGAATTCTTGGATGTAGGTTGTGATCACCCTTCTCCCTTCTCAGATAGTCCTGATCCTTCTTTTTGCTCTCTGGTCTACCCATGGGTCTTGGAATCAGCATATTAGAATGATCGTGAAGTGGTTAGAATCATACAGCTCCTCAGCGTCAGGGCTACTATATTGAGAAAATAGCTAATATATAGAACAATAATAAAAACAATAAGTAACATAAAATAATAAAAAATAAAAAGATTAAAATTTCAAAACCCTCTGTTAACAAACTGTCACTGTAATCAACTCATAGGAAGTTTACCACAGCTTCTTATCTATCCCAAATGCTCTCATTGTTTATATAGCTGATCTTGGTGTCATTTTTGCTGTTCTTCTTGCTGCTGTTTTATTAAAAACAGCCCTGAGTTTGCGGCTTGTGTGTTCTGCTTGCAAGCACTATTAATTAATTAATTAATTAATTAATTAATTAATTTTATTGAATTTCTATACCGCCCTTCTCCTGAAGGACTCAGGGCAGTGCACAGCCACATTAAAATAACCTAGTATACAAAATTTAAAAGACAGTTAAAACAATTAAATAATTTGGCTATAGGTCAATCCTAGAGGAGATCAACCCTGACTGCTCTTTATGTTCTATCAATGGTTGGATAAAAGCAGTGGAAACTAGAAGATGAAAGATTAATAATAATAATAATAATAATAATAATATATATATATATATATATATATATATATATATATATATATGGAAAGAAATATATAAAAATATTATATAAAATACAATAAGAAATTGTATATATATAAACAAACATTAGTATTAATATGAGTTATTATTATCATTATTTTTATTAGCAGTATTATCATTATTGCATATTATAAGTAAATGATGTAAGAATTTTATCATAAATAAGCAATTAGTAGTATTTTAATTATGGTTGTTGTTATTATTACTTTCAGTATTCATTTATTCATACTTTGTATGAATAAATGGGTCCAGACAATACACTGCTCATTAAGCATTTGTCTATTTTAAAGAATTAAAAAAATTAAAATCAGTGTACATGAGGAGAATAAAATACATTCTTCAAGCATTACAAGGGTACAAATAAGCAATCAGGAAACAATCAATATCAATATAAAACGTAAGGATGCAAGCAACGAAGTTACAGTCATGCACTTTTTAATCTTAACCCCTTTTAAAACTGCTTACCTGCAGGCAGAAGAGGAGACAAGCAGAGAGAGAAAACTCTCCCTCCTCTGAGATAAAAAGACTCGTGCCAGAAAATGGAGGGCGTGGGGTCTTGGCCGGCTTTTTAGCTGTCCGTTTCATTGCCTGCAGAGCCCAGCTAGGACTTAAAGGCTAGAATGTAGACTGCCCTCTACAGGCAGTGAAAAGGACAGCTAAAAAGCCTGCCAAGACCCCACGTCCTCCATTTTCTGCACAACTCTATTTATTTGTCTGTCTGTCTATCTGTCTGTCTTTACCTCAGGGGGGAGAGAACTTTTTCTCTCCTTGCTGTCAGGTTTTGAGGTTGTCTCAAATAAATTGCATTTCAAACAAAGTCTTTGATGAAAAAACTCTCATTTATTAAGCACGACATTCTAGCTCCGACTCATCGTAGCCAACACTGACTTCTGACCCAAAAACCCTCCCTTTCCTTCCCCTACTCCTCTGCACTCATTGGCCATCTTCCAAGTCACTCTTTCCCTAATCTACTGCTCCAGCTCAAAGGAATTTCCCCCCTCCCATCCCGTCCCCTAGGAGATATTATCTCCAGGGAAAATAAATAGGTGAAAAGTCAAAACGTCCCTTTCCAGATGCCTCCGCTTCTCCTTCTTATGTCAGCACTAGAGTAAATGCAGCTTGAAGTGCTGACACTTGCTGGCTTCATCAAACAAAATTTATGAATTCAAACCCACAAAATAAAGAAAATCAAAACGTGACAGGGACGATAGGCAAGGAATGTATTTGTTCATTCATTCATTTCACTAATTAATTCATAATCTTTGACAAGTAAAATTAATTATGGCAATTAATTAATTTTACTTGTCAAAAATTACGAATTCAAACCCACAAAATAAGAAAATCAAAATGTGAAAGGGACAATAGGCAAGGAATTTTAAAAAGCAATTTAAAAAAAATTACAGTCTGTACTGAAATCAGCCCATTAAGTCTTCCATGTGTTGCTGACTTTAGTTTTGTCTTATTTAATTCCAGCCAGAAAATTGGTGGCTGATGCCCTCCTGGAGGAGACAACATTTCTTCTCTTAATGAAATTTCTGAAGGAAAAAATAGGGATGGAGCCCATCAAATCTTTGGCTTCTTCTTTCCAAAGGAATTTTTCCAAGGATCAGGAAACAGGCAGGACTCTTGGAGAGTCATGAAAGGGAGCACAGAAAAATAACTAAGATGATTAGGGGACTGGAGGCTGAATTGGGCATAGTTAGTCTAGTAACCAGCAGAACGGCTTGTCTCCAAAAGTTGTGGGTGCTCGACAACCAGTGATTAAAAGTGCCCTTCAAAGTGAGACGAAAGCATTTGAGCAGTAGAGATGCTGAAGACATGAAGTTCATTCAGATGAAATTAATTTCTTTAGGAAATTCATACCACAGTACAAAAGATTGGATGCTTCCTTCTGCCGGCTGAATCATGGAGTTATTTCTTCCTGAAATAAAACTACTGAACAAGACAAGTCATAGATACAGTGCCTGATATTCTTGGTCAATTGATCAGCAATGAACTGAGGAGATATTGCTGTGATTTGGGACAATCTGTCCTAACCAGATGCTCTTAATGTGCATTGGGACTGCAGCCCCATATTTCCCATCCTTTCTCCCTGCAGCTAGGAATGCTGGGAGTCCCCATCGCAATGTTTTGGGATGACACAGGTTCAAAGGCTGATGCAGTATCATAAAGATGATTGAGACTTGGGACTTGGGAGGCAGAGAATAGATTGGGGCAGGGCCAGTCAGAATTTTTACTATTGGTTCTCCGAACTACCCAAAATTTCTGCTACCGGTTCTCCAGAACTAGCCAGAACCTGCTGAAATCCACCTCTGGTCTGCACTTGAAAGTGGGGTTGGACTAGAAGACCTCCAGTGTCCCTTCCAGTTCTAGGATTCTTTGTTTCAAAGTCTCCTTTTTCCAAATTGGTCACTTTGGGTCTGTCATAGAGGGGGTTTAAAATGCTCTAATCTGGCTTTCTCCATGATGTTATATCAACCTCCTGTCCATTAACTTGTCTGCACAAAGTTTGTCCCTTCCTCACACCAGCCTTCTTTTCCTACCATAGACTAACACACTCCTCCTAGATGTCTATCTTGCTCTCAAGAAGATTTTTCTCAGCGCTTTGGGATCTGCTGGTGCATGTTTTTCTCTTTTCAGCATGTATTTCCCATTGCCTGGATCACTGCTCAGCCATGGCATTTCCACATAAAAAATGATCTGGATGTGCTTCTGGCTTCAGTAGATATTTGTCCTTGTAATGCCTGTTTGCCACACATACACCCTACTCCCAAACCCACTCATAAATAAATAGTTCAGAAAGAACCAGCATTGTACCCAGAAGGAGCAAAAGCTCACAATTCTCCTGACAGCATACAAAGACTGACCTGTAAGTAACCTCCATCTGAAAGCAGCCTCCGGGATACGTCAGGGGGAACCCACCGATTGATAGAGGGGACACGTCTGGCTTGTCCATAGCATTTAATAACGAGATGCTAACCACAGGTTTCTTTTTTTAAAGGCAGCTAAACCAGTGTCAGTCAAGGTACTACAGGTGGGGGATTGACTTGTTCAGGTTCTCATGAAGTTCTCATGTGTGGATTGTTATGTTTCTGCAATTTACCAAAAGGCCAATGAAAGGACAAACTGTTTCTCAGGGACCTCTAGATTTCTTTTTCATTATCTAAAAACAGAAAGATGGAAGGACAGAGTGGAGTCCATCCAGGCCACCATTCTATGTCCCACAGAGGTCAAACCAGGAATCTTTAGGCAATTCAGTAGCAAGAAGAGGATGGCAAGCTGTTGGACAGTAGAGGATGCTACTGTAATTTATTGATATACAAATGAAGTTGAATCTATGTGTTCCAGGATAATGTTGCGGGAACTAATTTGGGTCAGTCACTAGGACCAGAGGTTTTGCCTTCTGAGCTTTCGGACTTGTGCTGGAGCCCATCTTCAGGGAACTTCTCTCTAGCAGAGTGTGGGCTTTGGGTTGTTCTGTTTGTGGTATTTATGGGTGTATATTGTGTGTGGCTTGTTAGATGTTGATTGGGGTATTGATGGCTGGCTATTAAATCATTAGCTGATAGAGCTAGCCTATTAGGTCTGGAATTGTTCGAGCCGCTAGTGTTCAGCGGCAAATTAGGCAAGTACACGGGTTCTCCAATATCATTTAATCTAGACCCCCAAATTGCCCCATCCGGATTAAACCCAGAAGGATCCCATTTGCTCTAAGGCCCAAAATAGATGAACAACTAGACAAGCTAGTTGCCCAAGGAGTATTAGAGCCTACAGACCATGCAAAGTGGGAGACACCCATCGTCATCCCCGTTAAGGCAGATGGGTCGGTACACATCTGTGGCGACTATAAAAGTACAATAAACAAGGCATTACAACAGAGTGCTTATCCAGTGCCAGTGGTGCAACATTTGCTCCACTCCTTGGGCTGAGGAAAAATTTTTGCAAAGCTTGACCTGGCACAAGCATATCAACAGCTTCCTGTAGACAATGCCACAGCCAAGGCCCAAACAATCGTGACACACAGGGGTGCCTTTAAGTGCAAGCGATTACAGTTTGGAGTCAGCGTAGCCCAAGGGCTGTTCCAAAGCCTGATGGAACGCCTATTACAAGGGATTGAAGGAGTTGTCCCATATTTCGACGATGTGCTCATCTCGGCAGTAAATTTAGACCAGCTACAGCAGTGTTTTAGAGAAGTGCTATCCAGATTCCAAAAAGTGGGGTTAAAAGTAAAAAGGAACAAATGCAACTTGGCAGAGAAACAAATAGAATTCCTGGGATACTTAATAGATGAATCAGGAATATGACCCACTCCGGGGAAACCGAGGGCCATTAAAGAAGCACCTACACCAAAAAACCAAACGAAGCTGCAAGCTTTCCTCGGGTTACTGAACTTCTATAATATTTTCCTACTGCAGAAAGCTACAACTGCTGAACCGCTCCACTGGCTACTGGACAAAACAACGGAATGGAGGTGGGTGAAACAAGAAAAAACGGCATTAGAAGAAATAAAAAAAACTTAACATCAGACAGAGTATTGGTGTAATACAGCGGAACATTGCCAATCAGGCTGACTTGCAACGCGTCACCATATGGCATTGGCGCTATACTGAGCCACTGCATGTGAAACAGAAGAGACACCCCCATCGCATTCTATTCCCAAACATTGTCCAAGCCAGAAAGGAATTACAGCCAATTAGATAAGGAAGCGTTGGCTGCAGTAGCCGGAATAAAGAGATTCCATGAGTATTTCTACAGCCGGAGATTCGAACTCATCACCGACCATAAACCATTACTTGGCATCATCGCCGGAAACAAACCCACACCTCCTATACTATCGCCAAGAATGCTTCGCTGGATAGAGTTCCTAACAGCCTACGATTACCAGCTGAAGTGTAAGTTTAGGAAGACAATCGACCATGCTGACGCACTCAGCAGATGCCCACTTCCGGAAATAGCAGAAGACCCAGCTCCAGCATCAACCACACTACTGATTGAAACGATGGAAAGTGTGCAGATCTCCGTTGCAGACATTGCGAGAGCCACAGCAAAAGACAAAACTCTGGCGCACGTTTTGAACTGGATCTGGAAGGGATGGCTGGAAGCGAACATGGACACCGAATTCCAATCATTCAAATCAAGACAGATCGAGCTGTCGGGATTAAAAGGATGCATATTGTGGGGAGACAGAGTCAAAATTCCTGGGGTGTTAAGGCAGGATACTTTAAACATGTTACATGAGGGGCACCCAGAAATAGTGAAAATGAAAGCATTGACAAGAAGCTATGTGTGGTGGCCCAGAATGGATAAGGAGATAGATGGATGGATAAAGTGGCAACATGCACATCCTGCCAAGAATCATGACAGGCACCACACACTGCACCCACATGATTGGGAGAACCCAGGAACACCCTGGTCAAGAATACATATAGACTTTGCGGGGCCATGCCAGGGCAACATGTTCCTAATAATAGTGGATGCATTCTCCAAATGGCTGGAGGTGTATCTAATGCCATCAACAACCACAGAAGCCATCATCCGAGTTTTACGAAGACTGTGTGCAACACATGGGCTGCCTGACTTGCTAGTGTTTAGGTTTTTTAGGTTTTTTTAGGTTTTTAGGTTTTATTTGATTTATATACTGCCCTACTCCCGAAGGACTCAGGGCAGTGAACAGCCACAAGATAAAACACATAAATACAAAATTTAAAAGCAGAATAAAATTGAATTAAAACAATTTGGCCCAAGACAGATTTAAAATACCCCAGTAATTAAGAACAGATTAAAATTTACATTTTAAAAAGGATAAAAAGGGAAAAGGTTAGGCCAGCCCAGCCTGATGGAATAGAAAGGTCTTGAGAGTGCAGCGGAAGGTTCGCAGATCCGGGATCCTCCGTATCTCCGGGGGGAGCTCATTCCAGATAGTAGATGCCCCCACAGAGAAGGCTCTCCCCCTGGGGGCCGCCAATCAACATCGTTTGGCCGACGGCACCCAGAGGAGCCCTTTTCTGTGAGAGCGTACCAGCCGGTGGGAGGCCGTTGGTGGCAGCAGGCAGTCCCATAGGTAACCAGGTCTTAAGCCATGGAGCACTCTAAAGGTGGTGACCAAAACCTTGAAGCACACCCGGAAGGCTAGTGCAGCTCGCGCAGGAGAGGTGTTACGTGGGAGCACCATGTCACTCCCATAATCACCTGTGCGGCCGCACTCTGCGCCAGTTGGAGCCTTCGGGTGCTCCTCAAGGGGAGCCCCATGTAGAGAGCGTTACAGTAGTCCAGGTAGGAAGTGACGAGGGCATGAGTGACCGTACATAAAGAGTCCCAATCCAGAAAAGGATGAAACTGGCGAATCAGGCAAACCTGATGAAAAATCCTCCCGGTCACGGCCGTCACATGCTCTTCTAAAGACAGCCATGAATCCAGGAGGATGCCCAAGTTGTGAACCCTCTCCGTGGGGGCAACTGACTATATTGGGACGTCGGAAACTACAGTTACATGGTCTTGGATGGATTGAGCCTGAGCCTGTTTCTCCCCATCCAGATCCGCATGGCCTCCAGGTACCGGGACATCACTTCAAGGGCATCATTGGGGTGGTCTGGGGTAGAAATGTACAGCTGAGTGTCGTCAGAGTACTGGTTGTACTTCACCCCGAAACCACGGATGTTCTCGCCCAGTGGCTTTACATAAATGTTGAACAAAAGGGGCGAGACCCTTTTGTGGCACCCCACATATGAGGCACCTTGAGGTTGACCTCTGCCTCTCTGCCAACACAGACTGCAAGTGGTCAGAGAGAAAGGAGGAGAACCACTGAAACACAGTGCCCCCCACCTTTAACTCTTCCAACCGGTGCAGCATGATATCATGGTCAATGGTATCAAAAGCTGCTGAGAGATCTAATAGGACCAGGACAGAGGAGCAACCCCTGTCCTGAGCCCTCCAGAGATCATCAACCAATGCGACCAATGCCGTTTCTGTGCTGTACCCAGGCCTGAAGCCTGACTGGAATGGATCCAGATACGCCGTTTCATCCAGGTGCTGGGGGAGGTGTCCCGCAACCTTCTCTCAACAACCTTCGCCACAAAGCAAAGGTTGGAGACCGGATGATAATTAGACAACAGGCAGCCGGACGGTTATCTGATGATGCAATAAGAGCAGCAAAATAATTACACTTTGCTGCTTTTATCACCACTAGGTAATTCTTAATATGAGATCTTACCAGTGTCCGGTCGGATTCAGAAAGGCTGACCCTCCAACTGCTCTCTAGGCATCTTTTCCGGCGCTTCATCTCCCTTAGCTCCTCAGTGAACCAAGGAGACAGATGAGATCAGCGCCGGGTCAGAGGCCGCAAAGGCACAACCCGATCCAGAGCTCCAGCGGCTACCCTATCCCAGGCGACCACTAGGTCTCCAGTCGAGGCGTGAGCCAGAGCCTCAGGGAATGGCCCAAGCTCCATCTGGAACCTGTCAGGCTCCATCAGGCGCCTGGGGCAGAACCATCTTACCGGCTCCCCCTTCCTGCTCCCCCTTCCTGCGGCGGGGTGCAGCGGTTCGAAGGTCAAGGCAAAGGAGAGCGTGATCCGACCATGACAAGGGCTCAGTGACTATATCCCCTATCTTAAGATCACTCACCCACTGTCCAGAGACAAAAGCAAGGCCAGCATGTTTCCCCCCGTGTGGGTAGGTCCATGAATTAGTTGGGTCAGGTTCATAGACATCTCACCCACGGACAGCAGGTTGAAATCCCCCATGACTATAAGTCTAGGGGTGTCAACTGCCACCGCGGCGATGACGTTGTGTAGTTCAGGCAGGGCTGCTGCCACATGGCAGGGAGCCAGGTATGTGATCAGCAAACCCATCTGTACCCCATGACCCCACTTCACAGAGAGAGATTCACAGCTGGCAATCTGAGGAACAGTGGCCTCCCTCGGTCTAAGACCTTCTTTAATAATAACCACTACCTCCCTGCCCTCCCATGACCTCGGCTGATGGAATGCGTGGAGACCTGGTGGGCACATTCCAACAAGGGGAACCCCAACCTCCTGGCCCAACCAGGTCTCCGTAATACTTGCCAGGTCCGCTCCCCCCTTCTGAACAAAATCACAAATGAGGGTTGCTTTATTTACTACAGACCTGGCATTGCACAACATCAGCCGAAGGCCCAAGCTCTGAGGATCTGTGCAATCTGGGGAACGAGTGGAGCCTTGGGGGCTGGATCGCGCCACCACTTGTAGACAGTGCGTGCGCACTCCCCTAACACGATATGGTCCCCTGCTCCCGCCGTATCTGCCCCTCCCACTCACAGTTTTGATGTTAGTGTCTGACAATGGGCCCCAGTTTACAACTAATGCATTCAAGATGTTCCTAGCCAACCAAGGAATCCGATACACATTATCCGCACCAGGAAAACCATCCACAAACGGGCTTGCTGAGAGGATGGTGAGAATGACTAAAGAGACATTGGCAAGGCTGGGGCCCGGGGACATGCAGGCCAAAATAGACAAGCTACTTACTATCCAGCACATCACACTGAGCGCATCCACACACCGAAGCCTGGCTGAATTATTAATACAGAGAAAGTTATGATCCCCATTAGATAGACTGTACCCACAGTACAGCACGGAAAAGCCAACCGACTCCACGAGCAGGATCCTGCAATTCCAAGTGGGGGACAAAATTTACGCAAAGAACTTTAGCGGTAACCCCCTATGGATACCGGGAGAAATAACCCAAGTCACAGGACCACTGTCTTACAGACTACAGACTGAGGATGGCCGACAATGGAAGCACACATCAACCAGATCAGAGGCCTAGTGACCAGGAACGAACATGGGCCACCAGAAAACGCTCATGAGCAAAGAAAGGAAAAATGCAAAGAAAGAAACCACAGGCACATACACAAGACAGCACAGGAAAAAATTCAAACCTGAGAAGAGGCAGCGGACACTTACCTGAAGTCCAGGAGGAGGAGCCGAACATCAGTTACAATCCACCATGTCGTCCAGGGGAGGAAGGAAGTAATATCCAGGAAAATAATTCCACACCAGCGAGCAAGTTCGAGAGAGTTCTGGAGGCAGAGCCAGAAGAGCCACAAAACTCGACCTTTCACTCCAAGAACGCTGGGACGACTGATCTGCGCAGGTCTAGTCATGCATCGAGACAACCCGCCTACTTACATGACTACGTAGCCTAGAGACTTCAGGATTGGTTATCCTGAACTAGAGGGGAGGGGTATTGAATATTGAATGGCAAATTTGAACAGACCAATCAGGAATGGGAGCGGGAAATTTAGAGTAACGTCAGTGGCTGAAGCCGCGGACAGCTCCTAGCTGTAAAAGGAGCTATGTGGCTAGGATTCCCCATTGCAATATACGGAGCTAATATAAGTGTTGATTCTACTGCGTGTCCTGTCCATTCTTGCGCCCATGATCTAACACATCTGGTAACAGCAGCTCCTTGATTTAGCTTGCTCTTTCTTTTCCCTTCCAGATGGGGTTCGCCTCTTTTTGTGTTCCCTTTTTGGGCGTCCTGGTGGCCTCTTTCTTCATACAAGGTAAGTCTTTGTTGATGCAAAAAAACATTGAAGCATTTCTAGAAACAGAAGAGCCACAAAGATGGTATAAGGTCTGGAGGCTAAAGTGTATGAGGCTAAGGGAACTAGATATGTATAGTCTAGCAAAGAGGAGGACTAGCAGTGACATGATAGCAGCCTTCCAATACTTTAAGGGCTGTCACAGAGAAGAGGAAGTTGACTTAGTCTCCAAAGCTAGGAGGGCAGGACAAGAACTAATGGAGATCCAGCATGGAAATAAGAAGTTTCTTGATGATGAGAACAATTAATCAATGAATAGCTTGCGTCCCGGAGTTGTGCTCCATCACTGGAGGTTTTCCATTTGATTGGGATGGTATGAAGTGTCCTGCCTTGAACACAAGATTGAACTAGAAAACCTCCGAGGTCCCTTCCAGCCTTAGGATTCTCTGATGGACAACTCAGAAAATGGATGTAATTCCAGCCATACAAATTGGGGAGAAAATGCCCAGTCATGGCAGGAAAATATAAAGATTGCCATCACAGAACGGAATGTAAGCTAAACTCTTTCCTCAGACCTTCAAGTATTAAGATGACGAAGGTCAGGAAAAGCTCTAGAGGCAATGTTATTCACCCTGGACAAATTGTGGGGTTCACAGGAACGGGAGTCAGAGACAGAATGTGGGCCCAACCATGCAATCAAACCATGTTCCTGCGGATATATGTTGTGGCATTATGTGGGTTATAGGAACCCCAAATTAACCAAAGGGTTTGGGCACCAACATTCAGCTAAGCACAAAAAACATTTTCACACCATTCAAGAGAGACAATCCGAAAGACAAAAAGGAGACAAAAAGCCCCAAATACCCCCTTCCCAGCCATCAACCACAGATAAACCAAGATTAATAGCAGACCAACAATGAATTAGTAAACAATGGGTCAAGGAATTTGTGAAACCGAAGAGCAGAAAATCCACCCAACTATCCATTGGTATTTAAGCGAAGGGTGTCCTGAGACCCTTCCCAATGCATTGGTCCAGATATCGGTCCTTGTTGAGTTACTCCTTTGTTTTCTTCTTTTGACTGTTACTTGAGGGGAGGCTGCCCTCACCTGTCTTCCCAGCCTCTCCCCGTACTTTGCACCCCATCCACATCCTGGCTTCCCTCCAGCTGGGCACCGTCCTGCCCTTATTTCTAGGGTATCTCTTTTCTTCCTCTTTTTCAAGTCCCTTCTCCTCCCCCTCTTTTCAGTTTGAATCTATGGGTTCAGTGTGGGTGATCCCCATCTCCTCCTCTTTGACGACTTCTCTTTCCACCAACAGGTCTGGAAGCATTAGCTTGCCCCCTGAACTGGTTCCTTTATGAGGAGCATTGCTACAGATTTTCTGAGAACAAATTGAGCTGGAACGATGCAGAGGTAAGAGGAGCCCCATCCATGTTTGGATGTCTGGTTCCAGCTCAGCCTAATGGCCTGAGCCATTTCTGAGCATAATGCTTCCCTGTGGGAAGGAGGGGGGGAGGGAGAGAGGGAGGGAGTGAGCATAGGTGTCCAAAGGTTATGGTCAAAAAGGTCAATATGGTGGCCACAACAATATGATCATGGTTGAAAGGAGGGGTCCTTGGTGCTCTGTGTCATGTTCAACAGTTCAGCATCCAGAAACATCAGACAACACAGTTCAGCTTGAACCATTTATCCTTGAAAGCGTGAAACCCGGCACAAAGTAACCACCCAGCAAAGAAGCAAAACAAAGTCAGTACTAACTGCAGTTTAACCCTTCCCCCTTAAGTATGTGTGTTTATCCCACCCCGTGGCGTCTCCACCCCCTGGTGTCTGCCCACATTTAGCCCAACAGAAGGTTCATGTGTGCACCCACAGCTTCCAGATGCCGATGCTCAGCTGTTTCGGCTGGTCTCCGCTTCCCAGCTGATTGCTGGCTATCCACTTCCCAGCTGACTGCAGGTCTGGGGCCATTCTCGGTAGTGCCTAGTCCAATGAAGCAGTGGCCTGGTGTTCACCCGGTGCTCAGCCATTCTGCCTCTCAGCTGATGGCTCATGTGGCGATGGCGGATCCTCCCCTCCCTAATGACAGTCCTGGGATGGTTCGCTTGCGGCTGGCCAATTTGGGGCTGATATACAGCCCCCTTCTACCATGGAGACGACATCTGGAAGGCAAAAGTTGGTTAGATGATTATTCGGCTCATGGAACTCTCTGCACATGGTTTGCACAGATTCTTAGTAGAGGAGCCCTTACATCCCTGCTCCTTACCCATGAGGCCTCTGACAGGGGATACCCTTTCCATAATACCAGATATTGTAGTGCCCCCCGTGTATATGGGAGTCTAGGATTTGTTTGACTTTGAAGTGAAGCTCCCAGCCTACCTGAACAGGGTGAGGTGCCTACCCTGAGGCCCTCCCATATACTGGAGGTTCTCCCAGGCCATAGCAAGCTATTATGGAACACCGAGGGAGCTTCAGCTCCATTGTCACTGGGTTGATGATATGCACAATAGGGAATGGGGCTTGGGGACTGCGTATCAACCCTGACACGCCGCAGCTCAGGACCGGGGAATTCGCTTACTGACCTGGCAACAGCTAGGAGTGTGTTTGGCCAATTCTAGTCTAGCCATTCAGAGCCTGCCTGCGCAGGAGCCCTATGGGATAATGAGACCCGCTGGCCATGCGGGCCTCATTTGATGGCAGCCCAGACAGGGTAGCCCTCTTTTTGGGACAAGTGATTGACCATTTCGATAAGGATGGCCATCTATATACTTTCCAGTGGGCCATGGTAATGGCAGTGGCCATTATGGAAGGCGAGGCAGCCAACTGGGTCTCTGATTTATATAGCAACCATGCTGGGGAACTAGGAGATGTAGGCCTGTTCCTCTCAGCCATGCAGGAACGGTTTGAGGATAACATACAACTGCAACAAGCTGAAGGTGAAATGTTGGTAACCAAACAATGAGGTAGGCCAGTGGCCGAATACATAAAAGAATTCCAAAGATTGTCAGGAAAGGTGAGGGACTGGCCCGGGCAGTTGATGGTACATTAATTCAAGGCTGGGCTCGACCGTGTCTTGCAGCAAGCGTTTGTAACACATGGCCTTTTCAGCAGCACCTAGCCCAACGAAGCAGTGGTCTGGAGTTCACCCAGTGCTCAGCTGTTCTGCCTCTCAGCTGATGGCTCATGTGGTGATGGTGAATCCTCCCCTCCCCGAATGGCAACCCAGGACAGCTCACTCACGGCTGGCCGTTTTGGGGCTGACATTCTGAGCTTGGCTATTTTCCTGCAGATGTTTCATTGCTCAAACTAGGTAATATCATCGGCGCCAAGCTCAGAGAACACCAAGGATCCCTCACATAGTTAAACCTCAGTATAGAAAAGCATAGCATAGAGTTGTCTGATGGTAGGTCTGAGGAGCAATGAAAGTAACATCATAGGGTCACAGCAGAGAAAGGAAGTTGCCAGATGAAGCTCCTACTGTGAGGAAAACAAATTCTTGGGAGGAATGGGAGCAGGTTTTCAAAATAGAAACAAAGAAGGAATGTGCTAATTGGGGCAACCTTGAAGTCCTCAGTTCTGGTATGGTTTATTTTTGCCAGCATAACTGATATATATCCACAAGTCTTAAAGTGGCCAGGTTTGAGGACCCCTGGTCTAAAGAATAGGGTCAGTATCTAAAGCAGGAAGCCCTAACCTGTGTCTGCTTGGTGTCTCCCAGACAGAATGCAGTTCCCATGGCAAACATGCCCACCTTGCCTCCATCCACACCGAACGAGAAATGGAAACTATATCTTCTGTTATACTCACTGGTTACGAAGAGTCATTTAAAGTCTGGATTGGAATGTTCAAACTCCCCCAAAAGAACGGAAAGGTGAGTAGAAGTTGTGTTGGCCTCAGGGAGGGAAGGGAGTGTGTGGTATCTCTGAAGACAATGAGCTGGAGGGGAGAGGGTGACAAGAATAAGCCAATTTGTCAATGGATTTACATCACAGCACAATTCCACCAGGATTTAACAACAGCATGATAGTAATCCTAGTATGTGGGGGATTCCTTGGACAGCCTTCAAAACATTCAGTTTTGGATTTCAGTGCAACTTTGGGATCGTAAGAAGTTGACGTGGCTATGTTACACACACTGTCTAGATTGAGCCCAGAATGGATAAAGGGACAAATTCCAATTCTCTCTAAATGACACGTTTCTTCAGATCTGAGCGATAATGTCCTTTTGGTACTCTCACAAGGCTGGCTAGAAACCACGTAGAATAAGAAGGAAACATAAGCTGATTGCTCAATAGTAGATAAAAGAGAAATTACAAAAATATCCGTATTGTTTCCCCTCATCAATGAGTATAAGTATTTTTAACAAACTCTGTCACAGTTCCAAACTCCCTCATAGTCTTTGCACACCCAGGGCACCTGTCTCCCAATTCACACAGTTCAACATAGAAACTTTCATCACCTGTGTTTGGATGCTGATCAAAAGCAATGACTGGAAAGAAGGCCCTTAACTGAAGTGAGACCTTTTGGAGGTGTTTCCAGACCTCTGTGGCTTTCTCTTCTCTAGAAATTTCCATTTCTACATGTCTCCCTTTCCGGGAGACCTCTTAAGACGTTTTGAGTGGGATCTAGTTGGAAGTTGGAAACATGCAACTTTCTAGTGATGATTAAAGTATGATAATCATGCTTCTAGCCCTGAACTAACTTGATCCAAGATATATCTAAGTGTCATGAAGGGCTCATGTCTTGCAGAAAATGGAAATTATTGGCCCATTGAAGAGCCAAAAGACAGCTTTGAATCTTCCCTTTATTAGTGTTGGGAGAAATATCTATCTGGTTCAGTTCCAAGCGTGGAGAAAGACATGGGAAACATGGAGGCTGATTGGAAAGAAGTTTAATGAAGCAGATCCATCAAGTACGTGGTCCTGTGGCAGCTGACCACATGGGAATTGAGAGAGAGAGAGAGAGAGAGAAAAGTATTTATACTCTCTCTTGGGCTTTGCACTTGAACTTCCTGTTTCTGTGCAAGAACATGTATTCTATTGGCTATTGTAGGGGTGACAGCTAACTTTGTAGGCTGTCTGAGTCCCAGATTTGGTTGAAGCTTGCTGGGTGATGCAATGTCCCCACTGATTGTGCCATGTGGTGAGCTCTGCTACTAGATAGGTTAATTTTATTATGTCCTGGAGGGTCATGTCTTAATCCCATCACCCTGGAGCTGGAGGTCTTTTGTCTTGTGGATAGGCTCGGCCAGTCTTTCCTGATGGGCACCAAATATCTGCTGGGGGCAGGGAACTCTTTTCTGTCTTTAAAACTTGTTTCTTCTTTTATCATCCAGGAAAAATGTAATATTCTGCCTTCTTTAATAGTTCATAAATTATTTCATTCTTCTAGGATAGGGGTGGACTTTTTCCAAAGTCTCAACATTTTTTTTTCTAATGTGGTGACCCAAACTGGATGTAGGATTCCAGATGTGGTCTGACTAAGAGATGGTCCCTGTCACAATTACAGTTTTTGATCCAGATTTCGCCTAATTTGTACTTGTACCTTTGGAGTATTTTTTGCTTAGGTGTAAATCCTTGCTTTTCTCCACATTAAAATTCATTTTGTTGGACAGGGCCCATTGTTCAAGTCTGTCAAGATCTTTTCGGATTTTGAGTTTGTCTTCTGGGATGTTGGCTATTCCTGCCAACTTAGTATCATCTGTAAAATTGATGAGTTCTCCTATTCCCTCATCTAAATCATTTATGAAAATACCGAAAAGTACCGAGCGCAAAATGGAACCACTGCTTTCTTCCCTCCGTGTGGATATGGTACTATTAAAAGACTACTCGTTGAGTAACGTTTGTCAGCCAGATACAAATCCATCTAGTGGTGATGCTGTCTATCCTAGTTTCCCGGTGCTCCAGAATTTTTGAAAAATTTGGTACAATGGTTCTGAGATAACCATAAACCAGCAGCTTCAGAACTCTGGGATATAATCCATCCGGTCCCAGTGTTTTATATTCATGAAGATCAGACAGGTGTCCTCTTACTATTTTCTTGTTTTTTTTTTTAATTTTTATTTCTAGTCTGTCTTTTATGGCTATGTTTTTGGTAGGTTGGGCTATAGATGCAAGGAATGAGTTAAGTAGCTCTGCTTTCTCTCTACTGCCTGTTACTTCCTTGCCTTCTTCTCTTTGGTGAACTGACCGTTATGTATATATTGAAAGAAACTTTTTTCATTATCTTTGACTTTTGTTGCAAGTCTTTGTTCATTTTGAGTCTTTGTTTCTTGAATTTATCTTTGCAGTTTCGGGCTATGTGCTGATATACTGCCTTAGATATATGTCTCTCTTTACATTTTTTGTACCTGTCCTTTTTGTCTTTCAGTTTATCGGAGAGATATTTGTGTAACCATGCTGCTTTCTTCTTGGATTTGTTTTTCTTTTTCAGTGGTATTGTGCTGGACTGGACTTATATTTTTCAGCTTCCCTGAAACCACCCATTACTGTCCTATCTACAGGTGCTTTGAAGAATAGATAGTCACCTCTGCTCTGTGGCAGCCCCTCAAATATTGGAAGACTGCTATCACATCACCTCTAATCCTTTTCTTCGTTAGACTAGACATACTCAGTTCCTGCAACTGGTCATCATATGTTTCAGCTTCCTATCCTCTAATCTTTGTTGCTCTTCTCTGTACTCTTTTCAGAGTCTCAACATGTTTTTTGTATCATGATGGCCAGAACTGGATTCTAAGTATTCTAAGTGTGGCCTCACTAGTGCAGTATTAAGTAATGCTATCACCTTTTCTGATCTTGAGCCTATCTTGGGCTTTTTGGGCAGCTGAAGCACACTGCTGGCATATACTTAACCTGTTGTCCCCTAGGACAACGTGATCCCTCTTACATTTGACCCTTCGGCTGTTGAGAAGTACATTTGAGAAGAAATATCCTCATTTCTGCAAGATTAAGAAAAACACTTGGGGAGATAACACCGCTGTTGCTTTCTCTCTCTACAGATACGATTCAGATGGTTAGATGCAGCCGTGGTGGATTACATTCCTTGGGCACCCTCTGAACCTTCCAACAACAAAGGGAGGTGTGTCCAGTTATCTGACAGTGGTAAGGAGAAGATTTTCTGTTCTAGTATATCAGACTTCTCAAGCATGTCTTCTCCAGATGTGTGAAAAAGCACAACCTTCCAATCCTCTAATTATGTAAGCTTAGGGACCATTTCTATCACTAATGACTCTAAAGAGTCTATGCAACCATTCAGTAGAGCAGAAATGGGGAACGACGGCTCCTTTATGAGTTGTTGACTTTTTTAAAAAATAATTTGATTGTTTTTTCTTTAACATCCATAAGTGCCTGGTGAACAGAGTATTGTCTCGGTTGATATACTTTATACATAGGTCTAATAATAATAATACTATTTATATATACTTAATCATAATGTTCCAACTTCTAACGTTTGTGTAATTATAATGTGTTCTATTATATTTCAGTATACATAATACAATTTTCCCAATTTCTACTTTCTACCTCTTTTTTCTAATACTTAATAAAATAACCACCATGTTGAAAAATATTCTGTATCTATCCATCATCTCTTGCCCTTTTTAGAATTTCACCTCTTATTAACTTTTTGGTGAGTCTTTCATGTTTCTCCCTTGGGATCTTGCAATTCCTTTCATCAGTTTTATTTAATCTAAATATTACATCTGCCACAACATCTATTTCTTGCTGCTGGATCTCTAAAGTAGCCATCCATAGCTCTTTCCTCATTTTTAGAAGATCTTTCTCTTTATTCTCTTCTATATTTTGAACTCTTAAAGGATAATTGCACTTTCTGTTCTGTTTTATGAATTATCTCATCCATATTTTTATCTGCTTGTATCATTTTTGGATTTATCTCCTCTATTCTTTCCTCAGCTCCTTCTGATTTCTCCTCTAATTTCTGAATTTTTTGTTCATTTTTTGTCATTTGCTGGGGATTTTCTAGTCTCACACCTGTATGCTGCATCAATTCCATCATCTTCCCGTGATTCCTTGTTCTTCCTGAATACATTGAAACATCAATAATATTTCTTTATGAACTGCATGTTTTCCCCTAACATTTTGTAATAATCTACCAGTAATAAACTAATCGTTGTTCAATATTCCACCCAAATTTCTTTCTTTTTTATTTTTAAAAGTTTTTTATTTATAAAACAAATTAAAAAGAGTAGACATAGCGTGACATCTCCAGTTTAAACATTTATATCAAATTTTGTCATCTAATTGATACACTTCCTTATCTCTATACATATTTACACTAATTATCACATTTCAAAGATATATATTCTTTCATTCATATAGGCTACATTGATATCTAATTCAATCGTATCTATCATAACAAATTAACATAAACACCTCTGAACATTTTACTCATCAATGATCCTTTATCCCAGCATTCCTCCTCCTTTCCAGCCAATAACTAAATCTGGAAATTTGTTCCAGATTTCATAATACTCTGATTCATTCTTATCTTTAAGTTCCAAAGTCAGTCTGTCCATTTCCGCACAAATTAATATTTTAGCTAACACTTCTTCTTCTGTGGGGGTCTCTTTCTTTTTCCATTTTTGTGCAAAAGCCAATCTTGCTACTGTTAGAATATGTAACATTAGGTAAATTGTGCTCTTGTTGTATTTGCCCTCTATAATACCCAGTAGAAAGACAGCTGGGGCCAGCTGTCAAAGAGAAAGATTGTGCAAGAAAGGTTTGACAGCCGCTTCCAACCGTGTAACGGATTTTTCGGAGTCCCAGGTTCCTCAGAGGGGGACCTGAAGTAAGAGGCATCCTGTGGAGTGGTTCTTGATGGAGGTTGGGGCAGGGAGCAGTAGGAATAGCCTCGGAGAATCCAGTTGGGGGAAGGAGACGGACGGCAATGGTGGCCATGAAGAAATGACAGCTGATACCTGGATGAAGATTAGCGATGAAGTAGCGGGACAACGGCAAGACAGACCTGGTGAAATCTGATCCTGCATCTTCCTGTGAGTGATCCGGGGTGAGAGAACTTCCAGGAAAATTTCTAAAAAAGGGAAGAGAAGAAAAAGAGCCCCAGGAAGAAGGAGGGAAGAAAGTCCTTTTCCTGTGATATAGCGGCGAAAGGCAAGTTTGGGCATAGAAAGATTTACTGCAATATGATAGACCTTATTGGCTGAGAAAGGAAAAAGATTAAGGGTGGCTCTGTTTACTTTGTTTTTAAAGACCTTATAATAAGAAACTAAAACAATGTACAACTGGAAAGTAAAAGTGCTGACAAATCGGAGGAGGTTGACATCTTGAATGTGGATTGAGTAACAGAGAGTGAGACAAGGGAGACACCTACTGGCCAAGAAGAAATTAGTCACAAACTACAGAGGAAAAAAAGATACCTTAAATAAATAAATTGGGATAAAAGAAAGAAAAAGAATTTGGCTTCAAAACTTCAGAAAGAAGAAAAGACAGTGGGTTAATATTTACCTGTCTAAGAAAACAAACTTAGTAGTCAAATAAGAAAAAACCTGAAACTGAAAAAAGCAATAGAAAAACAAGAATTTGACGGTGAGAGACTGTCTTTACAGAGTGATTTTTGGTACAGTGATTATATACATATAGAGGAGATTAACTGCAAACTAAACAGTGGAAGTCATATTAAGACTTAATTATTAGTATTATTAGTATTATTAATATTATAAGTGACTTTACAATTTATTTAACAATATATTCCTGCTATTGACTGTTGCAACAGATAGTTTGATATAAGTATTCCAAATCTATAAGCCAATTACTTTTGTTAGTAGTGTTTTATACTTAACAATATCTATTAGAGTACATATTATGTAGTTTAGTTCTAGAAAATTTGATATATTGCAACAGATAGTTTGATATAAGTATTCCAAATCTATAAGCCATTCAATTACTTTTGTTAGTAGTGTTTTATACTTAACAATATCTATTAGAGTACATATTATGTAGTTTAGTTCTAGAAAATTTGATATATTTTTTACTTAATTGGTTAATATGTACAAAACATAAACTGTGGTGTTTAGGCACAGAACAGAACAATTGAAAGTTTGGGTGTACTGGAGGGAACTATGAAGACTGCAAATAAGTGGGAGGGCTGGTTTAAAACAGTGTTCAAGATGACAAGTATTCCTAACTTGATGAGAATTGGTACAGGAAGGAAGCAGGCAGCCCAAGCCACAACAGTTGAATTGAGCACAGCAGGACAAAGGTCTATAGAAGAGATGATGCAATGAGAAAGATTGAATTCATTTAAGGACTTGCAACTAATGTTACAATCAGTGCAGGATGTAATGTTGAAAAACCATGAAGACCTGAAGAAAGAAATAGGAGAAGTGAGGAGTGACACTGGAGAACTCCAAGAGAAGATGAAATCGATGGATGGAAAATTTGAATATTTTCAATAACAAATTATGAAGAATGAACAAAAACTACAAGAGATGAAGGAGAGAATGGGAAAGGAGGAAAAGAGAGTAGATGAAATGAATGAAAGACTGATACAAGCAAATAAAGAGTTAGAAACAATGATTATCTTCCTCGAAACAGAAAAGGCAGCCCACTACCTATGCTTTCAAAACATGAGAGAAGACAAAGACAGGGATCTGCCGGAAATGATGGTGGACCTACTAGCAAGAGCCTTAGGAATTGGAAAAGAAGAGATAATTAACAAAAGGGGCAAAATTTACAGAATTCACACTAACTACATGAGAAGGCATAATTTACCCAAAGAAGTTCACATTAGATTTGTTAAGAAATCAATTTGGGACCAGATACTACACAGAACTAGAGATGACCCATTAGAATATAGAGGAAGACAACTGGTAGTACTTAAGCAGGTGCCCAGAAGGGTGAGAGATTTAAGATGACCTTATCAACACTTAACTTCTAAATCAATTTCAGGTGGTTGATGCCGGAAGGAATTATAGTGTCATGGCAAGAAAAAAGATTCAGATTGGACACGATAGATAAAGCAGAAGAGTTCTACAGGCAAAACTTTGGCAGTGAGGAAGTGTTAGAAGAAAGAGCGATAAGAGAAGATGAAACAAAAATATAAGCCATATAAATAAAAGAACCCCAAATTAGAGAGAAGGAAGGTGGAAGAGGAGAAAAAGCAAATAATAGAAAGTGTGATGAAGGTAGACTCAAAGAATTCAAAGAGGCTAGACCAACAAGGGCAACAAGATCTAGATATAGATAGAGGCCCACAGAAAGAAATAGCAATTCTATCTCTAAATGTCAATGATTTAAACTCCCCATTAAAGAGGAAAATATTTTTTAATAAACTTAACAAGATGAATTTGGACATAATTATACCACAAGAAACACATATAAAGAGCAGCATCAAGATTTATTAAATTACCCCAAGTTAAGGAATATGTTTGAATCACTAGCTCAACGGAAAAGAGGGGGGATTGTGATATATATTAAGGAGGAAATTGTGGCAAAACAAATCTACAAAGATGAGGAGGGTAGGATACTAATAATGGAAGTAATTCTGAACAAAAAAAAAGTGATTCTTGTGGGAATATACACCCCCAAATGAGGGACAAAAGCAATTTTATAAGAAGCTACACAATATTATTGGAGAAATTGAAAATGATAATATTTGTATTTTGGGCAATTTTAATGCAATAGTTGACAGAGATTTAGACCACAGAAGTGATGAAAAAAGGAAAGGAATCAGAAAAATACTACCTAACACCTTCTTTAAAATGGCGGAGAAACTGAGCATTCAAGATAGCTGGAGAGATAGAAATTTGGGAAAAAAGCAATACACATACAATTCGGGTCCACATCTATCGTGGTCTAGAATTGACATGGTTTGGTTGTCAATAGAACTAAATTTGGAAGTTGAGGAAATTATAATTGATATAAATTGTTTGGCAGACCACAATTCTATTAAAATCAAATGGAAAGGACAGAAGAAAACAAAGAGATGGATTTTAAAAAGAGCAATTCTGAATCATAAAGAATTTAAATTAAAGATGGAAGAACAAATGAACCTGTTCTTGCAGGACAACAAGAAAGAAGATACAAACAATCAGAACTTATGGGACACGGCAAAAGCCTTTATGAGAGGGATTGCAATAGCCTATATGGCCAAGGAAAACAAACAAAAAAGGCAACGATTGAAAAGTTTAGAAGAAGAACTTAGTAAGTCTGAGCTAGAACTTCAAAAGGAACCACAAAGACGAGATTTGAAACAAAATAGACGTAATTAAACATAAATTGAACATTATTGAGAAGGAAAGTCTGGCACAGCAAATAAAAAGTACTAAACAATTTTTTTTAAAAAAATGCGAACAAACAGGATTGATGGGTGACATATAGATTGAAAAAACAGTAAGACAGAAGATGGATTAGCAAATTATGTAATGATGAGGGAAAGATAATACACCAGAATGAAGGGAAAAGAAATGTGACATACGAGTTCTTGAAAAATTTGTACAAAGGGACTTCCGGTGGCGCCTTCCTCGTCGGCGGCGGGCTCCTCCATGCCCGCCGGCATCCCGCCGCGTTAGAGCCGCCTCACAGCTGGCAGGCGGCTCGAACAACCTGCTCCTCAGCGGGAGGAGCAGGCAGAGCTCCTGGGGGTGAGGCAGGGCCCCCTGAGTCGCCCCAGGATCGTTTCGTTTGTCCTGGGGAGGGCTCAGAAGGATGGCCCCCTCCATACCTCCAGAGAAGCTCCGCGACGGGACTGTCCTCCGCTAAGCAATTAGCGGAGCCAGACGCTGAAAGCAACACCACAGCGTCTATGGAATAAGAAAGAAGCAAAAGAAAAGAAAAGAAAGAAGCAAAGATGAAGCAAGTATGGATTTTTAAAACTGATTTCTTTACTGATTTTTTGGAAGAGTAACGAGAGGAGGGGGGAAGGAGAGGAAGAGAAGTGAAAGTTCCTAAGAAAGTTTTTTTTTAAAAATGGCGACTGGTCTTAATTGAAAGAATGCCAGAGCGATTGAAAACGGAAGCTTTGAAATGAATGCCTTGCTATGGGAGAGTCACTTAAAGTAAACAGAATTTTCTTTTTTTTTTTCTCTCTCTTCCCTTTTTTCTTGGATATCTTTTTTAAAGTAAAGTATGGCAAAGTGAAGTAGTATACTAAAGCCATTTAAAGTAAAATAAAGATGACTAAAGGAAGGGGGGGCTCCCCCTTGAGCCAGTTAAAGAATAAAGCTGAGATGATGCAATTGTCTGGATTGGCAGAAGGGGACTTAAAAGAACTTATAACAACTCCTTTATTGACTGTAGTTGACAAAATTAAAAACTCACAGAAGAATCTTGTGGATTTGATTGCTGGAAAGCATGACCAATTAAGTCAAACTATTGTTAAAGTAATTTCAGACCTTTCAAATGTGGTGATTGAAATGGAGGAGAAAGTAACTGAAATTAGCAGTGAAATTGGCTCCCAGATTCAAGAAATACAAGAAAGGTTTGTGAAAGTTGAGATTAGTAATCAGACTACACAGAATGATATTATCATGCTTCAAATTAAAACTATGGCCTCTGCTATCAGAGTAAGAGGTATTAAAGAAAACCAGAGAGATTTAAAAGCAACTATTGCAAAGGTTCTTGCTGAACTACTAGAGCTTGAGGATGAGATAATTCTTGGTTGTATAGAGAAAGCTTACAGAGTCAACTCACGAGTAGCCAAACAAAGGAACTTATCCAGAGATGTTGTTGTCTACTTTACTGATAAAAGGTTGAGAGATGACATCTTACAAAGGTCCTACTCTGCCAGAGTGCAAGTAGAAGGTGAACAAATTAATATTTTTAAAGAATTACCATCGAAGGTTTTAAAGAAAAGGAAAGAATTTGCTTTCTTAACTAAAGAATTGAAGAAAAGTAATATCCCATTTAGATGGGACTTACCAGCCGGTATAATTTTTAGATATCACGGAGCGAGATATTGCTTGAATACTATTGAAAAAGCGGAACATTTTTATAAAAACATTTTTAAGGGAGCTTCGAAAGACCTTAAGAATAAGAAACAAGAAAGAGAGCTTGTAAAAGGTAAACAGAAGGATGAGACTCAAAGAATGAATCAAAGAATGTTAAAAGAACAAGGAGCGCAATCTGGTTTCTTGGAGGATCTTACTATGGACTTCTCAGATGGGAAAATAAACTACATCAGTGAACCTAATCTAGGAGCACCGGACCTTGAACTGCTGGAGCAAGATTCAAGAAATACTATTATTCAAGATGATCAGCAGCAGAGGTCCAATGCTCCGCAAGAAAAGGATGGTGATATCGAACAGCAGGAACCAGATTCTAACGAGGAAATTCGAGAGTTAACTAATGAGTGTCTTAAAGTCCTTCATCAGATGCAGTTGTTATCAGAAAGCTTGGACAATTTTGGATACCGGTTATAAAATTCCTAAAGTTTATATGGATTTGGATTTATGGATTATAAAGTCTTCATCCTGACTTGGAGTTTCTTTTTTTATTCTGAATTGGATTTAACATCTTGAGCAAGTTTAACAGAGGGCTGCAATGGTAGCAGCGTTCTGTGATTATCCTATCATAGTTTTTTTTTGGAACTTATAATCTAAGAGGAAGGAATGGAAATGAAAATATCTCACAACCAGAAGGAGTGAATAATAACGGGTGGCAGGATTTGAAATAGTTGTTATAAGAACATCTGGGAATGCAGCTGCTAGGACTTTTTTTTTTCTTTTTGATTTTTTTGTTATTAAGGTTTGGTGGAGCTGCATTGGGGTTTTGTTTTTGTTTTTTTTAGAATACGTTAGTTTGAATGTTTCTACCTGGAGGAGTGAATATCTTCGTGGTTGGATGTTATCTATATAGTAGCAGTGTTTTGTGATTACCCTATCATGGTTTTTTTTGGAAATTATTATCTAAGAGGAAAGAATGGAAATGAAAACGTCTTACAACCAAGAGTGGATAACAAAGGGTGGCAGGATTTGAAACAGTTTTTACAAGAACATTTGGATGCAGTCTCAAGGATTTCTATTTCCCTTTTTTTTCTTATTCTTTTGTTAAGGCTTGGTGGAGCTGCATTGGGGGTTTTTTTTTTGCTGAAATAGAATACGTTAGCTTGAATGATTCTACCTACAGGAGTGAACATCTTCTTGGTTGGATGTTATTCATATAAAGTCACACGGGGGGTTTATATGGAATGTTTTGTTTTACTGATGGGGGCAGACAGAAGATGAAGAGTATCGCAATTGGATATAGGTGAAGAAAGAAGAATTAACTTCAATCAGGAAGAAGAGGACTGTAATTCGAGTTATGGAAAATTATAATAATATATGTATGATTATATTATATTGCATGTTTTTTCCCTGAAGGGGGGATTTTTGTGTTTTTGAATTAGGGGGAGTAGTTCGGATTAAACTAGCTGGTATTATCTAATATGAATAAGTAAGGTATAGAACTTTGGAGTGATCGAGTATGGTATAGGATTAGTAATGTTAGTAATGTTTTTTTTATTTTATTTTATTTTTTTTCCTCTTTTTGTTTCTAAATTGGCTTAAACATTATAATGGCTATTCTTTTTTGGTGCCTTCTTTTATTATAATATTGTTAATTTTAGACAGATATTCATGTTCATGGGTTTCTCTTTGCATTATTTCATTTTATTTTTTTTTCATCTTTTTTTTTTTTTTTTTTAATTCTTTTCTCTTCCTCTCAACTTAGATCAGAATAGAATTGAGTATATAATAGTATTTGTTTTTCTGGCTGTTAAAAATTTTCGTTGTTGTTTTTCTTTTTAAGAAATATGCAGCGGAAGTCAGGGGTGGGATGGGGAGGGAGGGGTTGGGGTTGGGGGGAGGTTGGAGGGGATGGGAGGGGGGGTGGGGGCAGGGGTGAAAAAAGGGGGAAAAATTTTTTTATTGTAAAACTTTTTCAATAAAAAAAAAATTTGTACAAAGAAGAGGAATATATAGGTGAAGACAAGATTTTACAATACCTTCAGAAAGCAGGACTGCCCAAAGTTTTGGAAGATTTTAAAGATTTGCTGAACAAGGACATAATACCCTTAGAACTAATGAATGATATGATGATAATGGCTGAAAGATTTAAGAAATTTTTGGAAGAATTTATTCATACTGATCAGAATGGATTTTTGCCCAAAAGCAAATAAGAAACAATCTCAGAACCATTTTAGATATCTTAGAGTATTATGAGGTCCATAATGAGAAGCAAATGGTATTAATATTTGCCAACATGCAAAAAGCATTCGATAATGTTAAATGGGAGCTTATTCTGAATCAGCTATGTCATATGGATTTTGGTGTAAATTTTATAAATATGTATAGAGCAATTTTTTTCTAAACAGGAAGCTAAAGTACTAATTAATGGTGAATTAACTAAAAACTTCCAAATTCAAAAGGCACAAGACAAGGTTGTCCACTATTGCCACTATTGTTTATACTATCACTAGAAATTTTGACCAGAATAATTCGAAAAGACAAACAAATTAAAGGGTTAGAAATCAAGAAAGAAAATTTTAAAGTACAGACTTTCTCAGATGACCTTGTCTTTATCATAGAAGAGCCCCTACAGTCTGGAGTAAGGCTAATGGAAGTACTGAGTGGAAGTAGCAGACCTAAAGATAAATAAGGATAAAACAAAAATGTTAACAAAAAAATATTACTAAATTGCGACAAAAGGAATTGGCTGAAAAAATAAACGTCCAGACAACAAAAATAATAACTAGGAAAAAATAGTATCTAGGAATCCAAATGACTGCAAGATATAGTACACTCAAAGGGGATAATTACGACAAATTAATTGAACGAATTAAAATGGATTTAGATAAATGGAAAAACTTGCAACTCTTCTTCATGGGAAGAATCATGATAATCAAGATGAATGTTCTACCCAAAATACTCTTTTTATTTCAATGTATTCCAAGGAGATTGGGCATTGGTACTTACCTGATATGCCCCTTCTCTGACAGGCAGGCACGGCAGTCAGGATGGGAGGTGACATGGGTATGAGTTGATTAGGACCGAGTCTGCAGAAGGAACGAAGCCCCGCCTCCTTGTAGCTGTCAGTTTGGAAATGAGGACGTACAGGCAGACTGGCCTGTCTAGAATGAGATAACAAACATCATTAGGAAGACACACAACCCCCGAGCCCCATTGACCAGGGATGGCCCAGAAGAGAGGGGCTGACTGCCGTGCCTGCCTGTCAGAGAAGGGACGTATCAGGTAAGTACCAATGCCCATTCTCCTAAAGGCGGGAACGGCAGTCAGGATGGGACATACCAAAGTCCGGAGTCCTATAGGGAGGGAGAAGGCCAGCCCCGAAGCTCGGAGACCTGATGAACACCCTGAAGAACCCTCCTGCCGAAGGCTGCATCCGCGGAGGCTAAATGTCCAGACGTTAGTGCCGGATAAACGGCGTAGGTGATGTCCACGTGGCAGCTCAGCAGATTTCCTCCACAGGTGCTCAAGTGGCCCAGGCAGCCGATTTAGCAGCACTTCTGGTGGAGTGGGCTGTGATGCTGCGAGGAACCAGAAGAGACTGTGACTCATAAGGCGCTGCAATGCAGGCCCTGATCCATCGTCCTAAGGTGGAGGCCGTAATCCTGGAGCCCAAGGATGACGGAAGGAAGGAAACAAATAACGAGTCCATGCGTCTGAACGATGATGTGCAAGAAATGTAGATTTTAATGGCCTGTTGGATGTCTAAAGTGTGCCAGAGTTTTTCCAAGCGATGGCGGGGTGTCAGGCAGAAATTTGTAAGTACTAATTCCTGGGATCTGTGGAATATGGAATTAACTTTTGGTAGGAAGGAAGGGTCCACTTGGAGAACGACCCTGTCTGGGTAGATGAGGTAGAGTTCCTTACTAATCGATAATGAAGCCATCTCCGAAATACGACGGGCGGAGGTGACCGCCACGAGAAAGGCCACCTTCAATGATAGAAATCGAAGAGACACTTCCTGTAAGGGCTCGAAGGGTGGTTTAGTGAGGGATGAGAGGACCTTAGGAAGATCCCACGACAGGAATCAATAAATCGTTGGAGGACGAAGATTAGTAACCCCATATAAATATTGCCGAATAAGTGGATGCCGGGAAATTGGCTCTTTTGAACCACAGAAGAGAATAGAAGAAAGAGCTGCCACCTGGCGACAGAGTGTATTAGGGGAGAGCCCGGACACAAAGCCCTCTTGAAGGAATTCTAAGATCTGTTCCACCGATACTAAGGTAGGCAACATCTTATGCTTATGACACCAAGTCAAAAAGGCCCGCCAGGTAGCCTCGTAAATCCGCGTAGTTGAGCCTCTCCTTGATGCTTGAATGATGGTAACAACACCCGCGGATAACGGAATCCCCATCAAGCGGCCCCGCTAAGCCTCCACGTGATCAAGTGGTACCATTGAGGTTCCGGGTGCTTGAGAGGGCCCTGCAAAAGAACTATCTGGTCGTCCATAATCTGCCAAGGTTGCTCCACCAAGAGGGATAGCAGGTCTGCAAACCAGGGACGATGACTCACCTGGGGGCCAGGAGGATCAGTTCTGCCCGTTCCTGGAGTAACTTTCTGATGACATTGGGAATTAGAGGAATCGGGGAAAAGGCGTACAGAAGGAAGTTGGGTGGCCACATGCAGTGGAGAGCATCCACCGCCTTTGCCCCTGGAGTGGGAAATCTGGTGAAGAACCGTGGGAGCTGGTGATTGGATCCAGAGGCAAACAGGTCTACTGCAGGCAGACCGAAGTGAGTCACTAACTCCTGGAATAGCACCAGATGAAGGCTCCACTTGGCTGGATTGATGGGAGACCTGCTGAGCGAGTCAGCTGCCTGATTCTCCGTCCCTGATATGTGTGCCGCCCTGATAGAGGACAGATTGAGTTCCGTCCAGGTGCCCAGCCTGTGAGCCTCGCGCATTAGCATCCATGATCGAGTGCCCCCGAGCCTGTTGACGTGGGCCTTGGCTGAGACATTGTCCATCAGGACGAGGATGTCCCGGGCGCGGACCTGGGGCATAAAGCGCTGCAGAGCGAGGAATATGACCCGAAGCTCCAGAACGTTGATGTGCATGTTCTTCTTGTAATCCGACCACTGACCTAGCGCCAGGTGGTGGCCGAGATGAGCGCCCCACCCTGACAGGCTGGCATCTGTTGTTAAAATCAAGCGCTGTTGCTCCCGGAATTTGCTGCCCTTGTAAATTGCCTTGGACAACCACCAGTCCAGAGACTTATGCACATGCGGAGGTAAAATGAGTCGTGTCACGGAAGGGTTCCTTTGGGACCGTTGAAAGGGCAGGAGGAACCATTGAAGATCCCTGCTGTGAAGCTGCGACCAAGGAACGATCCCAAAGGTCGACACCATTTTGCCGAGTAGACAAGACAAGGTGAGGAGAGAAGTTGAACATTGACGTTGTACCCGACCAGCTAAAGCAATGATACTAACTATGTGGTCCGGGGAGAGAAAAACCTCGTAACTGACCGTATCAACTATAGCTCCCAGATGTTGAAGTCGAGTGGCCAGTGTTAATTGGCTTTTGTTCCAATTAATGGAAAAGCCATGCTCCTGCAATGCCCGCAGAGTAAAATTTAAATAATGATTATTTTATTGATAATGATTCCCATTATAATAAAAACAAAGAAATTGGCGGTGTTCCGGGAGGATAGAGACATGAAGGTAAGCTTCTGTTAAGTCGAAGGATGACAACAGGTCCCCTTCCCAGATAGAAAATAAAATAGTCTGAAGGGATTGCATTTTGAACCGGCGATATTGGGGAATTGCTCTGATGGAATCCGGTTGCCTCTCTGATAAATTAGTCGAGCCGAGGGCGAGAGGAAGGATCGCTAGCCGTCCAGCGTCAAAGTGATCGAAAAAAAAGGCGCGGAATGAGCGTCGCGCCTCTCAGCTTGCTGGGCAAAGCCCGATTTGCAGCAAAGCCAGGCGAAGATGGAGACATTCGCCGGCGAGCGCAGCAGAGCAGGCTTGTGCGTGCTAACAGGTCTGCTAGCCAGCAGCCCAACCACTTGGCGGTCTTCAGCCAATATTGGGAAAGAATAATATTGGGAAAAATATTATCATGCAGCAACTCTTGTATGGGTGAGTGATTGGATACATCTAAAAAATAGGAGGTTGCTAACACTGGAAGTCCATGATATGCAGATTGGGTGACACACTATTCTCTGGGAAGAGAAATACAAGGTTCACAAGTACTTCCAGAAGCACTGTATCAGATGGGCACTCGTGGATGTTGGGATCAAAATTAAGCAATGTACTTATATGGAAGTTCTGAATTGGATATCGACATTGGAGATGTTCACATACTCAAATTTTATCAAGTTAGGAAGAGTTATTACATATGAAGATTTGTTAAATGAAAGAGGAGACTTGAAATCCAGGAAAAATTTAAATGAGGAAGGAATTGTACTCGAATGGTGGGCATATCTCCAAGTATAATCAAAATATATGAAGGATAAAAAAGACTGGGGCATAAAAACAGAGTTAACAGAATTAGATAAAATTTTATTAAGAACAGAGAAGGCAATAAGGAAAATACATCATTTACTGGAACAAGATATGTTAGAACAACAAGTAAAAGAAACTATGATAATTTGGAGCAAATATTTTGGCTATAGCATCTATCTAGACAAGTGGTAGGATCTTTGGGAAAGAAACAAAAATTGTCTTAGCTACTACATACAAAGAAAATTTATATAAGATATTCTATAGGTGGCATCTCCCACCCACAAGATTAGCAAAAAAATAAGCAAAAGACATTTGTTGTTGTGTTGGAAGTGTGAGGCAATTCCGGGGACCTTTTATCACATGTGGTGGGAATGCCCAAAAGCCACAAAATTTTGGCACCAGATAAGACAATGGATAGAAGAGATACTAACACAAAATATAGAAGCAACAGCCGAATTTCAATATTCCAATTGTCCAAGTTTCCAAATTTTTAAGTCTTATATATTTATATACTGTGAAATAGTTTTAGTAATCCAGATTGGCCCACCAAATTTCCCAAATGCCCTAAATCCACATAGTCAGGTATTCAATTTCAAAGTAATTTCTTGTTGATTTAGTCCACCTTGCCTTAGAAACCTTCCAAAAGCTCATTAATACTCCTAAGCAGCCAAAACGCCAGTCGATATGAAACCAAAATATAAAGGCCATCCAGGTGTTGTTTGCCTTTCACTATTTTCATTCTTCTCCTCTTTGTTTTTCTTGTGTTATCAATTATTCCTCATTTGCCAAGGATGTTTTCCACCATATATTAATTTAATATCTTCTTTCACCAGTAGGTGGCACCACCACTCTAGGTTCCAGCATTAAACACAACAAAAATAAAACAGCTGACATAAACCAAAAAATAAAAATAAAAATAAAGAATCAGGAAAAAATAAAGAAAATCAAAATTCCTCTTTCTTAGTAGTTTCTTCCAGTAAACAACAGCTATTCCATTACCTTTCCATGGCAATGCCAAATGGTCCAAAGGACTTCAACTCCCAGAATTCCTGAGGCAGGGCCATCATTCTCCACCCCTGCAGTAGAAGGCAATCATGTTAGAAGGTGGTAGCCAAAGCAAACACCTTTGCCATCATCTCCATCATATATAGGAAGATCACTATCTTCCATGCTGCTAGGGGGAACCACTTATCAAATAGTCCCAAAGGTGTTAAGACCGTAATTGACTGAGCAAAAAAACCTCAACCAGCCATAATGGGATGCAGAGAGAGGTTTTTCCTACTTTTAACATCTTGCCTACTTTTGCTTTACCCCACCCTTCCAAGTCCTGACCCTGGAAAATTCAATACTCCCGACAGCATCACGACTGAAGTGATGACGTTGTTTTTTAGTGTGAGAAGGGAAACTCATAAAACCTGTATTGAGAGGCCTTGAAAGAAGCTGAACCCAGTTAAGCTCAATGAAGAGACATTCCAAGATCATCAGAATGGGATATATTCATTTTGCCCTTGGTGTCATGCCACCTATTGCCCTTCCTCACTCCTTTCTCTGAAGATCTCAACAACACTCGTGTCATGGCTGCCCTTTTGCTAAGCCACACGTTGCAAGCTGACAGCCTGACATCAGTAACTGAGGGGGCAGGAATAGAAACCAAGCAGTACCATCCAGTGAGAAGCATCAGCTCTCTCAAGGTTGCTAAGCAAATCTGGCTTCCCCATTACCTTTTCTTGTCAGAAGGTCACAAAAAGGGATCACATGACGTCAGGACACTGCAAGGGTCATAAACATATGCCAATAGCCAAAAGTCCAAATTTTGATAACTTGATCATAAGAGTACTGCAACAGTCAAACCCAGTCATAAACCATTTTTTCAGTGCTGTTGAAACTTTGAATGGTCACTAAATGAATGGTTGTAAGTTGAGGACTACCTGTAAATTATAATGGCAAAGGTATATGTTTAAACGTTCGTATCCAAAAAAGTTAATCCTTTGTGACAAAATACTGTTTTCTTAGGTACAAATTATAAGATTGTTACAATAAAAATGCAACAAAAGTCTAATCAATTATTTGATTTCTTCTAGACTATAAATACTGGAGTCTCCAGTTTTGTGAGACGAAACAGCCCTATCTGTGCAAGATGGCCATGTACTGAATATAGCTGGAAGCACCTTGAAGGTTGGAAGCCAGAATTTCCCTGGCTACTACAACATCAGCCTGCTGACCCACAGAACAAGCCTGTGCATCAGGCTTTCTTTTCCACGTGGTGTCACTAATCAATAAACTCTAATCCAAGGGCAGATGATGCTTCTGAATTTTTCTCTTGTGTGTTTTCTCTTGTGTGAGTTCACAAGGACTCCCGGTGCTCATTGCCAAAAAACGGAACGAAATCCAAAATGAACCAATCGAGGCAGCACCGATGATGTTCCCTATGGGAGATATATGGCACTCCAACATCAAAAACGTATCTGAAACCACCAACAGACCATTAGAACCATGTGGCACACAAACCAATTAGAGCTTCCTGAAATATCTTAAATAACCCGAAAGACTCAGAAGGAAAGGGGTCTCTGCAGGCAGGCGTGGGCGAGGGAGGTTTTGTCCGATTTAAGCAGACTATAATGGGAGACGGGATGAATCCTCCTAAGGTTCTTTGGTAATTTAAGCTCAACAGTTATTGGATTTGTAATACTTACGATGGGGAAAGGACCCACAGATTTAGAGCCAAGCTTTTTCAGAGGTTTCCTAGAATGCAGATATTTGTAGAGAAATAAACTTCATGAAACTCCTTTTTGGGTCTGTTTTTATCAGCATATTTTTCATAAGTTTCTCTAGCCCCGTCCAATACCTGACAGAACAATGGCCAAGTAGCTTGCAATTGATTTATCTATCCTGTTAGGGAAAGGCACAGGTGCCTCTTGTGGTAGTTCCGACATGGCTACAAAGTCTCTACTAGTTGCAAAGCCAGTGCTGCTATGTACTACATTGTTATAAACTACTTCTACAAATGGGAATAGCTCTGTCCAATTGTCTTGCTGGTAACTGATAAAACATCAAAGGTATTATTCCAATATACCGTTGGTAAGTTCACAGGCACCAATCGTCTGAGGACGGTACAAGGAACATAGACCTTGGGTGGTGCCTAATGACTTCAAAAATTCCTGCCAAAAATGAGAAGTGACCTGCATTCCATTATCGGTTATGATCCTCTTGGGAGCCCCATGTAGATGATAAACGTATTGGACAGTTTTGGCAGGGTTCATGCAGAGGGGATCTTTGGGCCTACTACAAAGTGTACTTGTTTGGAAACGAGATTGGTGGTAACCCAAATTACAGTTTTCCCAGAGCTTTCCGGTAGCTCAACAATGACATCTATGGAAATTTTTTCCCAGGGTGCTGAGGGACCTCCTGCAATAATTCTTGCTGCTTGCCAACTATCCCCTTTGCAGCACAGGTAGGGAAACACCGCTTCCAGGCACCAGGACATCACCTCAAGGGCATCACTGGGTTGGTTTGGGGTGGATATAAAAAGCTGGGTATCATCAGCATACTGATGATGCCTCATTCCAAAACCCTGGATGATCTCACCCAGCGGCTTCATAAGGATGTTGAACAAAAGAGGAGAGAGGATTGACCCCTAGGGCACCCCACAAGTGAGGTGCCTCGGGGCCAACCTCTGACCCCCAGCCAACACCACCTGCAAACGTTCCAAGAGGTAGAAGGAGAACCACCGTAAAACAGTGCCTCCCACTCCCAACCCCTCAAGGCATCGCAGCAAGATACCATGGTTGATGGTATCAAAAGCCACCGAGAGATCTAATAGTACCAGGACAGAGGAGTAACCTCTGTCTTGGGCCCTCCAGAGATCATCCACCAGCGTGACCAATGCTGTCTCCATACTGTACCCGGGCCTGAAACCTGATTGGTACGGATCCAGGTACTCCGCTTCATCTAGGGCCAATGGAAGTTGACGGCCACCTTGCTCTCAACAACCTTCCCTCACCCAAGGTTGCATTAATCACTGCCTGGATCCAGCCTCATGTAACCTCCCGAGCCGAATAAATGAGCCAGAAGGGACACGGGTCCAATACACACGTGGCAGCACCCATGATCCTGTCCACTTTTTCCGGAGTAATAGGGTCAAACTCCTCCCAAATAACATGACCAGTAGCCTCCCCCCCCCATCCGACCCTGCCCAGTCAGAGTCCACACTGGCCCGGATCTGAGCAATCTTGTCCAGCAGATGTTGACTAAACTCCTCGGCCCGGCTCCGCAGAGGGTCATCCCCTGCTCTCCGATTCAAGAGGGAGCGGGACACCCTAAACAGGGTGGCCGGATGATTATCCACAGATGCGATGAGGGCAGAGAAGTAAGAACGCTTTGCTGCCTCTATCACAAGATAAAACCTCGTAAAAGATCTTAAATATGCACAGCTGGAATTGGAACGACTGGATCTCCAACAGCTCTCTAGGCCTATCCTCCAGCGCTTCAACTCCCGGAGCTCCTCAGTAAACCAAGGGGCCAACCGGGATCTGCACTGGGTCAGAGGCCACAAAAGCATGACACGGCCAAGAGCCCCAGCAGCCGCCATTTCCCAGGCCTCCACCGGGGCCTCAACCAGGGTGTAGGAAAGGGAGGCAGGCATCATCCCAAGCTCCATCTGAAACCTATCAGGGTCCATCAGGCGCCTGGGGCGGAACCAGTTGGTTGGTCCTGCGTTCCAGTGGCGAGGAGTGGCATAATGGAAGCCCAACCAGAGGAGATAATGATCAGTCCATGAAAAGGGATGAATGACTGGTATTCCCCCACCGAACTCATCATGCCACTGTCCCAAGATAAAAACTAGATCGGGTGCGTGTCCCCCCGCCCCCATGAGTCGGGCCCTGAATTATCTGAGTCAGGTCCATGGCCGCCATGGAGGCCATGAACTCCTGGGCCACCCCCGACGCCCCACCCAGGGAAGGCAGATTAAAGTCCCCCAGAACAATAAGTCTGGGAAACTCAACCACAAACCTTGATATGACATCAAGCAGCCCAGGCAGGGCCGTGGATACGCAGCTAGGAGAAAGGTATGGAATCAGCAGGCCCAACTGCCCTCGAGGGCCCGATCTCATGAGGAGGGACTCGCACCCATCTATCTGGGGGACAGTGACCTCCCGCGGACACAGGGCCTCCCTAATAACAACTGCCACTCCCCCGCCCCTACCCTGGGCCCACGGCTGGTGTAGCATCCGGAAATCTGGCGGGCAAAATTCAGTCAGAGGGACACCTCCCTCTGAGCCCAACCAGGTCTCTGTAATGCAAGCCAGGTCCGCATTTTTCTCCTCGATCAATTCAGATGAGGGGAGCTTTGTTAACCACAGACCTGGCATTAAAATAAACCAGCTTGAGCCCAGGAGCCTGTTCTCCCAAACCCTCAGGGAAGCGGATGGAACCAAGAGGGTCGGAGCACACCACTGCTTGGAGACAGCGGGGGCGTGCTCCCAGATTCCAATAAGGCCCTCTGTTCATCCACCTGCCACCATTTCTAATCACCCTGGGGATCAAAGCCCCCACCCCCTCCCTCGGAGCACCGGGGGACCCCAACCCCACTCCAACCCTGCTCTAATGGCCTGGACTGCAATTGACCCAGTGGAGCCCTCCCAGCAACCAACTGGATATCACAACCCACCCCACTCCCCTAAAAAAATCTAATTAGAAAAGAATACAATAAACACCTTTTACAACCCATAATAGACTTAGAGATCTTATTTGCGCTATGCCACCTCTCGGGATCCCAGGACCCATCATTAAGGAAGTTCCTAGCTAGTCCAGTAGGCCATATCCAGGAATGGGGGGCATTCCTCAGGGCATGTACTTCCATGCTTGCATAAATTCGTACAGCCATCACCAACCATGGAGATGGGTGCAACAACGGCAAATAAGGATAACAGTTTAAGGTCCAGATATACAGCCCAGTAGTCAGGAATATCCACTCCCGGGTGTCCTCTCACAGCAACCGACATAAGGGAGCGACATAAGTTGGTAATTACCGCCTCCCTCTCACCATGGCAGAGTTCCTATGTTCGCTGGGCAATCACCTGAGGCGAGAACCCGCAGTTGTTGCTGCCCTCTCACTGCAGCACGGCCAAGTTCAGCTAGAAAGGTCCATAGCCGCCCTCTCATGGCAGCAGGAATCATCACCCCAGGGAGCTGGACCGTTCCAGAGAGAAAGAGAAGAAGTCCGGGACATCCGATTCCAACACGCTGGACACAAAGACGGCCGCCAACTACGATGGTCACCACGATGGGAAGAACCTCATACCCAGTTGAAAAAAATAGGGAGCAGATGTTCCGGTCCAAAGCTATTGCTGGTCTGGTATTCCCATACTTAAGCTCTTGATTTAAAAGCTGCTTCTCCTTTAAATGCTCCCCCTTTTTTCTAAAACTAGCTATAGTTTCCTGGTAGTAGATTTAAAATTCTGTTGCTCCTTTAAATGCTCCCTTTTGCTAAAGATTAGTTGTAAGTTCCTAGTAATGTTTCAGGCTCTGTTCTGCATAGAACAACCAAGCAAAATAAAGTATGGTCACCCATTCACAATGCTCAGAATGATTGTAAATCAGGTCATAAGTCACATTACAATGCTGTTTTAATTTCAAACGGTCATTGAACGAATGGTTGTAAGTCGAAACCTGCCTGTGTCTCATGCAGAGATCAAGGGGACCTTCTGAAAGGGAATTCTATGGCATGATGTATAGTTTGTCAGACATTTGCACGGTCATTTTGAACTTGAACTTCCTTTGGAACTTGAAGGAAGCCAACGTTAACTGGGAATGAGCCTTTTGGATCACTTGCATTTGTCCTTTCAGCATCCGAAATATAAGTCTCCCGGTTGTCCTTCCAGTTTTGGTGGGCATGTTCTTGGTCATTCCTTGATTGGGCTTTGTTTCTTCTTTGATGGTTTGTTCTCCTTCATTGGGGTATTGTTAACAGCTCAATTCAAGCAGTGCATTTTATGAGGTCATCTTGCAAATGATGTGTAAAGTTGTGAATATGGAAGGAGGATGGAGGATGACTTTGTGCCCATAGACATCCTCCAGCCCATCCCTGAGTCTCCCTTCCAGCCACTGTCACTAACATGTGGAAGGCCGGCTTTGCTCTTCTGCACCTCCCCTATCAGAGGCTCATCCAAAAAGGTCTTCTCTTGGATTCTTTCAGACCGACTACCAGCAGTACAGCCAGCATGCTCACCCGGCCTCCATCGTCTCCAAGATGAAACAGGAGATGATTGCCAGTCACATCTCCACCAACTATATCACCAGTAAAGGTGTCTGGATTGGCCTTTGATTCCTGCATGGTAACTAACCAGTCCAGTTGTTTCTTTATTTTTCCATGCTCTGTTTCCATGGCTTGCCTTTTGAGGTCCCTAGGAGAGGGCTAGGAAATACCTGGGAGAATTACACACCTGAATTCTCTGCCACATTGGTACTTCCATGTAATGTTTTTCTTTCACTCTCTCCCACACTGTTAATAAACCATTTTGTACATAATGTCTTTGGAAGTATCTATGTATCCTGTTTTTCCCATACCATAAAAAAGTGTGCCAATCTAGTTGCAAATCATGTTGCTCCAAAGTCAATAGTCTTGTATTTCTCAATAAGATCCATTCTTTAATTTACATTAGCACTGCCGCTTGGTAATACAGTTCCAAATTTGGAAGACCAAACGCACCTCTAATTCTAGAATCTTGTAACAGTTTTTAATTAATTCTTGCTCTTTTCCCTTGCCATGTATATTTCCACATTGTCCTATTCAAATTCTCAAAGTACTTTTTCTCAATCTCTATTGGTACTGTTTGGAAGAGAAATGCGATACTTAGTAATTCTATATGTTTATCTTAATTAATGCTATCCTTCCCATTAATGATAATTTCAAATTTCTCCAAGACTTTTTCAATTTGATTTCTCAATTTATAGTAGTTATCTTCTTTGATGGTTACACATCTTGAAGTTAGCTGAATGCCCAAATATTTCACTTTCTTCACTATTTGAATGTTTAGTTTCTCCATTTCCTTTTTTTCCCTATCATATTTTTAACTAAAAAAACACGTCTATCCTGGCAGATATTGTTCCTGCCCTCATTAGTAAATAATTATGCCCACAACACAGAATAAGGTAAGTAATCCCCAAATGTGATTTTCATACAATTATCTTTCATTCTAAATAAGTATATCTCTCTTCATATTAACACAGGCCCTCATTTTATCTCAATTCTTTTATTCAACCACCGATACCAACTGTCCCAACTTTGAAAAAAATCAGAATCTTCTTTTTCTTTCAACATATACGTCATTTTATCCGCCTCAGTGCACTCTAATACTTTGTTTATAATTTGGGCACTAGCTGGTATCTCTTTTCCTTTCTACTGTTGGGCGAACACTATTCTAACTGCGACTAAAATATGTAGAGTGAGATACCATTTTTTCTTGCTCCGCCTCTCTGGGCAAATACCTAGTAAATATATCTCAGGTTTCCATTGGAGGTCCACATTAGTAATTTCCTTAATCCAGTTCTTAATCCTTCTCCAATACTTCTTTGCCATTATACAAGTCCACCCTTGGTGGAAATACGTACCTCTGGTTTCCCCACATTTCCAACGTAACTCTGATGCACCCGGAAACATTTTAGCAATTCTTGCTGGTGGGAGGTGCCATCAATACAACATTTTATAAAATGCCATAGTCATTTTAATATCCCCCCCCCACATTTGTTTTTTATTGTTTTTATTTTATGGCCACCGCTTTTTTACCGCTGTTGCTGGAAGTGGGGAGGCAGTCTTATATCGGCTCCCTCCCCTTTTCACTTTTGCTGTTCTTCTTCAGTTATAACTTTTAAAAACCAGGGAGTAAAGTAAAAATAGGAATCTTGTTTTCAAGATAATAAATTCAATCTCACCCAGATGATCCACCTCGCTTTCTTCTTCTCTCTTTCTGTGTGGCCACCCCAGCTTTGAGACAGCTCCCAATGGCTGTCTTTCCAGTCACTGGGTTGGAGGCTATTTGCCAGCACTTCAGGAAATTTGCGGATTCCCTGTTCACACCAGCCTGTGCCTCCGTTCTTCACGGTCCCTACAAGACAGCTACGATCCTCTATGGACCCCTAAAACAGCTGGAATATCGACACTTCTCTGGAGCCAAGAAGTTCACATTGTGTCACTGCGATGCTAGCCACGCCCTCTCTTGCCAAACACGAGATGCTGATGATTGGAGATTCTCACCCTCTATCAAGGTAAAAAAAATCCCTCCTCTTTTTACAGAAGAAATGTTGGAAATGGACTGATTATCATCCATTCCCTATGTATCCTAGGATGAAAACTTTCCTAGACGAAGGAAATCGAGCTGTCTGCCTCGTCAGGTGAGAATGGGACACCCATCCATAGAATGATGGGGTTGGAAGACATTGTGGAGGTCTTCTAGGAAAGGAATCCTCAGACTGTCCATCCAAATCTCCAGAAACATGATTGGTCCTCCTACTATGCAACAGGTTGGGAAGGAGTGAGAGATGTCCTCAAAGATCAAACTTCAAATGGGCTGGTCTTCAAACTGTCCTCTTCTCTAGCATCTGCCTTTCCTTCTCCTCCATCACCACCACTACTTCCACCACCATCATTTGCCATTTTCTTTTCCTTCCTCCGTTACCATTTCTCTTCCTTCTCCCTCTGCTCCATCCTTCTCTTCCTCCTCCTGCTTCCCCTTCTCCCCCTGATAGATCCCATCCTATTGCCATGCATCCATTAGAATATAAAATATTGTATGTTCCAATGTACCAAAAACTCAATCCAGGTAATACATTGTTGGTAGAATATGACCTACAGCTTGCAAAGACTGGGAACATGCTGTAATTACAAAGTACAGTGAACTCAACCAGGAAGGCCTTAAACTTATGTCAGATAAGGAGTCGTGCACTACAAGAACGGGAGAAATTGTGAAGCTCTCATAAAGTTCATGGCTTGAAAATAAATATCAGGAAAATATATCATTATCTATTAGAACAAGATATGCTAGAAAAGCAGGTAAAAGAAACAATGTTACTTTGGAGCAAATATTTCGTATTGATTTAGACAAGTGGCACGATCTTTGGGAGAGAGACATAAAAATTACCTTAGCTACTACATACAAAGAAAATTTATATAAGATGTTTTATAGGTGGCATCTCCCACCACATGATTAGCAAAAATATGCAAAAAACATTCATCGATATGCTGGAAGTGTGAGGTTGTGCCAGGGACCTTTTACCACAAGTGGTGGGAATGTCCAAAAACTGAAAAATTTTGGGAACTGATAAGACAATGGATAGAGGAGATTCTAATGCAAAATACTGAAGCAAAACCAGAATTCTTTCTGCTAGGTATTATTGAGGGCATATACAATAAGAGCACAATTTACCTAATGTTACATATTCTAACAGCAGCAAGATTAGCTTCTGTACAAAGAGACTCCCACAGAAGAAGTGTTAGCCAAAATATTATTTTGCGCAGAAATGAACAGACTGACCCTAGAACTTAAAGATAAGGATGAATCAGAGTATTATGAAATCTGGAACAAATTTTTACTATTGGCTGGAAAGGAGGAGAAATGCTGGGAAATATGACTACTGACAAGTAAAATGTTTGGAAGTTTTTTATGCTAATTTGTTATGATAGATATGACTGAATTAAATATTGAAATAACCTATATGGATGAAAGAATATACGTATTATTAACAATTAACAATGGCAACTACCTACAAGGAAAAATTCTATAAAATTTTATAGGTGGCATTTGCCACCAGCAAGACTAGCGAAGATGTTTAAAAATATGTCCACAAAATGTTGGAAATGTAATCAAATATCAGGTTCCTACTACCACATGTGGTGGACTTGTCCAAAAGCAAAAAAATTCTGGATGAGAATATATACATGATTAGAGAAAATGATAAAACAACACACAGATTTAAAACCAGAAATATTTTTGTTAGGAATATTACCAGAAAATTATAACAAAGGGACTACATATTTAATAATACATGTTTCAATGGCAGCGAGAATTGTATTTGCACTATATTGGAAAAATGGAGACATACCTACAGATGAAAGTATAATTAGAAAAATATTAGACTATGCACAGATGGATAGATTAACATTAAATATAAAGGATAAGGAAGAAACAGAATACTTTTCAACATAGGATATATTCTATCAATGGTTGTATAAAAGCAGGGGTGAAATCCAGCAGGTTCTGACAGGTTCTGGAGAACCAGTAGCAGATTTTGAGTAGTTTGGAGAACTGGCAAATATCACCTCTGGCTGGCCCCAGTAGTGGGGAGGGAATAGGGTTTTTGCACCAAGCCACGCCCACAGAACCAGTTGTAAAAAAAAACTGGATTTCACCACTGGATAAAAGCAGTGAGAACTAGAAGATGAAAGATTAATAATATACATAAGAAAAAAAATTTCTTTTCTCAATTCTTTTCTCAATTCCTGGCAAATAGAAGGGAAAGAAATGGAGGTAGTGACAGACTTTACTTTCCTGGGCTCCAAGATCACTGCAGATGGGGATTGCAGCCAAGAAATTAAAAGACGCTTGCTCCTGGGGAGGAAAGCTATGGGAAATCTAGACAGCATACTAAAAAGCAGAGAGATCACCCTGCCAATGAAAATGTGCATGGTCAAGGTTTTGCTTTTCCCAGTTGCAAGATATGGCTGTGAAAGTTGGACCATAAGGAAGGCTGAGCGCCGAAGAATTGAGGCCTTTGAACTCTGGTGCTGGAGAAGAATCCTGCGGGTCCCTTGGACTGTAAGGTGATCCAGTCGGTCAGTCCTAGAGGAGGTCAACCCTGACTGCTCTTTATGTTCTATCAATGGTTGGATAAAAACGGTGGAAACTAGAAGATGAAATAATAATAATAATAATAATAATAATAATAATAATAATAATAATAATAATAATATATGTATGTATGGAAAGAAATATATAAAAATATTATATAAAATACAATAAGAAATTGTATATATATAAACAAACAGTATTAATATGAATTATTATCATTATTTTTATTAGCAGTATTATTATTGCATATTATAAGTAAATGATGTAAGAATTTTATCATAAATAAGCAACTATTAGTATTTTAATTATGGTTGTTGTTGTTGTTATTATTACTTTCAGTATTCATTTATTCATACTTTGTATGAATAAATGGGTCCAGACAATACACTGCTCATTAAGCATTTGTCTATTTTAAAGAATTAAAAAAATTAAAATCAGTGTACATGAGGAGAATAAAATACATTCTTCAAGAATTACAAGGGTACAAATAAGCAATCAGGAAACAATCAATATCAATATAAAACGTAAGGATGCAAGCAACGAAGTTACAGTCATGCACTTTTTAATCTTAACCCCTTTTAAAACTGCTTACCTGCAGGCGGAAGAGGAGACAAGCAGAGAGAGAAAACTCTCCCTCCTCTGAGGTAAAAAGACTCATGCCAGAAAATGGAGGGCGTGGGGTCTTGGCCGGCTTTTTAGCTGTCCGTTTCATTGCCTGCAGAGCCCAGCTAGGACTTAAAGGCTAGAATGTAGACTGCCCTCTACAGGCAGTGAAAAGGACAGCTAAAAAGCCTGCCAAGACCCCACGTCCTCCATTTTCTGCACAACTCTTATCTCTCTATATCTCTCTAGTATAAGATAACAGACATAAGTATAAAGATGATTATGAATACAGGGTAACTTAGGGTAAGAGATGAGGGACTCTTAGCCCTGACTAGGTATTTTTTTACCTCAGGGGGGGGAGAGAATTTTTTCTCTCCTTGCTGGCTTCGTCAAACAAAATTTACGAATTCAAACCCACAAAATAAAAGAAAATCAAAACATGACAGGGATGATAGGCAAGGAATTTATTTGTTCATTCATTTCACTAATTAATTCATAATTTTTGACAAGTAAAATTAATTATGGCAATTAATTAATAATTAATTTTACTTGTCAAAAATTTACGAATTCGAACCCACAAAATAAAGAAAATCAAAATGTGACAGGGACAACAGATAAGGAATCTTTTTGTTCATTCATTCATTTCACTAATTAATTCATAATTTTTGACAAGTAAAATTACTTACGGTAATTAATTAATTAATTTTACTTGTCCAAAATTACGAATTCAAACCCCCAAAATAAGAAAATCAAAATGTGAAAGGGACAGTTGGAAGAAATAGCCTTCTGGGTTCTGCTCCAAGTAGGGAAAAAGACACTGGAGACATGGAGACTGCTTGGAAAGATGGTTTAATGGTGGACGGGATCACATGGCTTGAGTTCCTGAACAGAAAAGGGGTAGATACAGTAAATCCTCCGGTTTTTATGCTCTCTCTGGCTTTGCATTTCCTGGAGCCCCGAAACAGTATCCTGATTGGTTGTCAGATTCCCAGGGGTTGGGGCTCTTAGCTAGCCTTGCTGGCTGATGGTCACATGTGCTTCCCAGGTCACATGTGGTGAGTTTCTGCTGCTATTGTGTAGAGGGCTAATCCTATCTTTGTTGGATCTTTGGCAATTCCTACTATGGCTCTGCCTAAAGGAGGTAGATCTTTGTTATGTAGAATAGACTGGCCCAAGCCTTCATGGCCCATTGACAAAGGGTGGGGGCAGGAAGATGGGAGCTGCTTCAAAACATGCTTAGCCATTTCTCATCCAGGGAAATATAATATTCTGCCTTTTTTTTAATATTTCCTAAAAATATTTCATTCGTCTAGGAAAGGGGTGGGTGCTAACTTCCTACAGGACAATAGGCAAGGAATTTTAAAAAGCAATTTTAAAAAAGTATCACAGTCTGTACTGAAATCAGCCCATTAAGTCTTCCATGTGTTGCTGACTTTAGTTTTGTCTTATTTAATTCCAGCCAGAAAATTGGTGGCTGATGCCCTCCTGGAGGAGACAACATTTCCTCCCTTAACGAAACTTCTGAAGGAGAAAATAGGAATGGAGCCCATCAAATCTTTGGCTTCTTCTTTCCAAAGGAACTTTTCCAAGGATCAGGAAACAGGCAGGACTCTTGGAGAGTCGTGAAAGGGAGCACAGAAGAGTAACAAAGATGGTTAGGGGATTGGAGGCTGAATTGGGCATGGCTAGTCTAGTAACCAGCGGAACGGCTTGCCTCCAGAAGTTGTGGGTGCTCGACAACCAGTGATTAAAAGTGCCCTTCAAAGCGAAACGAAAGCATTTGAGCAGTAGAGATGCTGAAGACATGAAGTTCATTCAGATGAAACTAATTTCTTTAGGAAATTCATACCATAGTACAAAAGATTGGAGGCTTCCTTCTGCCGGCTGAATCATGGAGTTATTTCTTCCTGAAATAAAACTACTGAAGAAGACAATTCATAGATATAATGGCTGATATTCTTGGTCAATTGATCAGCAATGAACTGAAGAGGAGATATTGCTGTGATTTGGGACAATCTGTCCTAGCCAGATGCTCTTAATGTGCATTAGGACTGCAGCCCCATATTTCCCATCCTTTCTCCCTGCAGCTAGGAATGCTGGGAGTCCCCATCCCAATGTCTTGGGATGACACAGATTCGAAGGCTGATGTTGTATCATAAAGATGATTGAGACTTGGGACTTGGGAGGCAGAGAATAGATGGGGGCGGGGCCAGTCAGAATTTTTACTACTGGTTCTCCGAACTACCCAAAATTCCCGCTACCGGTTTTCCAGAACTAGCCAGAACTTGCTGAAACCCACCTCTGGCCTGCACTTGAAAGTGGGGTTGGACTAGAAGACTTCCAGTGTCCCTTCCAGTTCTAGGATTCTTTGTTTCAAAGTCTCCTTTTTCCAAAATGGTCACTTTGGGTCTGTCATAGAGGGGGTTTAAAATGCTCTGATCTGGCTTTCTCCATGATGTTATATCAACCTCCTGTCCATTAACTTGTCTGCACAAAGTTTGTCCCTTCCTCACACCAGCCTCCTTTTCCTACCATAGACTAACACACTCCTCCTAGATGTCTATCTTGTTCTCAAGAAGATTTTTCTCAGCCCTTTGGGATCTGCTGGTGCATGTTTTTCTCTTTTCAGCATGTATTTCCCATTGCCTGGATCACTGCTCAGCCATGGCATTTCCACATAAAAAATGATCTCGATGTGCTTCTGGCTTCAGTAGATATTTGTCCTTGTAATGCCTGTTTGCCACACATACACCCTACTCCCAAACCCACTCATAAATAAATGGTTCAGAAAGAACCAGCATTGTACCCAGAAGGAGCAAAATCTCACAATTCTCCCAACAGTATACAGAGACTAAGCTGTAAGTAACCTCCATCCGAAAGCAGCCTCTGGGATACGTCAGGGGGAACTCACCGATTGATAGAGGGGACACGTCTGGCTGGTCCATAGCATTTAATAACGAGATGCTAACCACAGGTTTCTTTTTTTTAAAGGCAGCTAAACCAGTGTCAGTCAAAGTATTACAGGTGGGGGATTGACTTGTTCAGGTTCTCATGAAGTTCTCATGTGTGGATTGTTATGTTTCTGCAATTTACCAAAAGGCCAATGAAAGGAAAAACTGTTCCTCGGGGACCTCTAGATTTCCTTTTCATTATCTAAAAACAGAAAGATGGAAGGACAGAGTGGAGTCCATCCAGGCCACCATTCTATGTCCCACAGAGGTCAACCCAGGAATCTTTAGGCAATTCAGTAGCAAGAAGAGGGTGGCAATATTGGACAGTTAAGGATGCTACTATAATTTATTGATATACAAATGAAGTTGAATCTATGTGTTCCAGGGTAATGTTGCGGGAACTAATTTGGGTCAGTCACCAGGACCAGAGGTTTTGCCTTCTGAGCTTTCAGACTTGTGCTGGAGCCCATCTTCAGGGAACTTCTCTCTAGCAGAGTGTGGGCTTTGGGTTGTTCTGTTTGTGGTATTTATATGGTGCATTTGTATGTGGCTTGTTAGATGTTGATTGGAGTATTGATGGCTGGCTATTAAGTCATTAGCTGAAGTTTGTGCTGCCAAGCCCTCGCCTCCCAAGTATTTGTGCAAGTGGTGGTAAATCAGCTCTTTTATTGACTGAGGAGGGGGCCGTTTCCTAGGCTTCAATTACTTCCCTGGTTGTTTTCCCTTCCAGATGGGGTTCGCCTCTTTTTGTGTGCCATTTTTGGGCTTCTTGGTGGCCTCTTTCTTCATACAAGGTAGGTCTTTGTTGATGCAAACAAACACTGAAGAAGGGCACAGAAGAGCCACAAAGATGGTATGAGGTCCCTTATGAGGCTAAGGGAACTAGATATGTATAGTCTAGCAAAGAGGAGGACTAGGAGTGACATGATAGCAGCCTTCCAGTACTTTAAGAGCTGTCACAGAGAAGAAGAAGTTGACTTAGTCTCCAAAGCATAGGAGGGCAGGACAAGAACCAATGGGTGGAAACTCATTAAAGGGAGATGTAGCATGGAAATAAGAAGTTTCTTGATGAGGAGGACAATTAATCAATGAATAGCTTGCCTCCCGGAGTTGTGCTCCATCACTGGAGATTTTCCATTTGTTTGGGATGGTATAAAGTGTCCTGCTTTGAACACAAGATTGAACTAGAAAACCTCCGAGGTCCCTTCCAGCCCTAAGATTCTCTGATGGACAACTCAGAAAATGGATGTAGTTCCAGCCATACAAATTGGGGAGAAAATGCCCAGTCATGGTAGGAAAATATAAAGTTTTCCATCACAGAACGGAATGTAAGCTAAACTCTCTCTTCAGATCTTCAAGTATTAAGATGACCAAGGTCAGGAAAAGCTCTAGAGGCAATGTTATTCACCCTGGACAAATTGTGGGGTTCACAGGAATGGTAGTCAGAGACAGAATATGGGCCCAACCATGCAATCAAACCATGTTCTTGCGGATATATGTTGTGACATTATGTGGGTTATAGGAACCCCAAATTAACCAAAGGGTTTGGGCACCAACATCACCAACATTCAGCTAAGCACAAACAACATTTTCACACCATTCAAGAGAGACAATCAGAAAGACAAAAAGGAGACAAAAAACCCCAAATACCCTCTTCCCAGCCATCAACCACAGATAAACCAAGATTAATAGCAGACCAACAATGAATTAGTAAACAATGGGTCAAGGAATTTGTGAAACCGAAGAGCAGAAAATCCACCCAACTATCCATTGGTATTTAAGCGAAGGGTGTCCTAAGACCCTTCCCAGCACATTGGTCCAGATATCGGTCCTTGTTGAGTTACTCTTTTGTTTTCTTCTTCTGACCCTGTTACTTGAGGGGAGGCTGCCCCCACCTGTCTTCCCAGCCTCCATCCACATCCTGGCTTCCCTCCAGCTGGGCACCATCCTGCCCTTATTTCTAGGGTGTCTCTTTTCTTCCTCTTTTTCAAGTCCCTTCTCCTCCCCCTCTTTTCAGTTTGAATCTATGGGTTCAGGGTGGGTGACCCCCATCTCCTCCTCTTTGACAATGCTTTCTCTTTCCACCAACAGGTCTGGAAGCAATATCTTGCCCCCTGAACTGGTTCCTTTATGAGCAGCATTGCTATGGATTTTTTGAGAGCAAACAGACCTGGTACGATGCAGAGGTAAGAGGAGTCTCTTCCACCTCCATGTTTGGATGTCTGGGTGTCAGCTCAGCCTATTGGCTTGCTTTTTGGGCATAATGCTTTCCTGTGGGAGGGGAGGGAGGGAGGGAGTGAGGAAAGGAAGAAAGAAAGGAAGGAAGGAGTGAGCAGAGGTGTCCAAAGGTTATGGTGAAAAAGGTCAATATAGTGGCCACAACAATGTGATCATGGCTGAAATGAGGGGTCCTTGGTGCTCTCTGTGTCATGTTCCATAGTTCAGCATCCAGAAACCTCAGACAACACAGTTCAGTTCGAAGCATTTATCCTTGAAAGCGTGAAACCTGGCACAATGTGACCAACCAGCAAAGCAGCAAAATAAAGTCAGTGCTAACTACAGTTTAACCCTTCCCCCTTAAGTATGTGTGTTTATTCCACTCTGTGGCATCATCACCCCCTGGTGTCTGCCCACAGTTAGCCCAACAGAAGGTTCATGTGTGCACCCACAGCTTCCAGATGCCGATGCTCAGCTGTTTCAGCTGGTCTCCGCTTCCCAGCTGACTGCAGGTCCGGGGCCATTCTCGGCAGTGCCGAGGTGGTAGGGAGCACCCAACCAGCAGTTAAATACCCCATGAAGCTGGTATGGCTCCCTGAAATGTATGATGACATAAGTGAGGTTTGTAGTGACAAGAGTGTGACAACTGACCGCCCCACAATGCTACCAATTGCGCTATCAAAATCCTACCGGGGCAGACCTATCAAAATCAAAAATGTATTCGATGACCCCCCCCCCCCAGGAACTAATGGAAGTGATAGAAAAGAATGTTGTGGTCCGCTGGTGGTCTGTGGAGCTGGCAACAGAGTTGGACAGTGAGGAGGTTGGGGAGAAACAAGGGCTGGCTAGGTGTAGGGTAGCCACTCTGGTTCTTTTAAGGGAAAAGAAGGATGGAGGGCTGTGTCTGTACGTTGATTTTAGGGGGATCAACACAGCATGTGTGGAGTATAAGTATCCCCTTCCATTAATGAAGGAGATGCTGGTCTGCTTGACGGAGGGAGGGGCTTTAAAAAGTTGGATCTTCAAGAGGCATGTTACAGAGTCCGAATCAGGCCTGATGATGAGTGGAAGACGGTGTTGAACTGCCTGCTGGGAAGTTATCAATTCAGGGCAATGCCATTCAGTCTACAAAAAGCATCCGCTGTATTCATACAACTTATCAATGAAGTTTTACAGGACCATTTATACAACGGTGTGCTCGTTTGCCTGAATGACATATTGATTTACACCAAAACTATGGAAGAACACGTCATCTTAGTATGCCAGGTCCTAAGCAAACTGTTAGCTGCTAAACTCTACATCAAATTGTCGAAATGCGAGTTCCATAAACTGTAGTTAGACTATTTGGAATTCCACATTTCTCCAACGGGTGTAGAGATGGACCCCGCAAAAGTAAATGCTGTTTTGGACTGGCAAGCCCCAAGGACGCGAAAACAACTACAAAACTTCTTGGGGTTTGTGAAAGCCACTGGGTGAGATCATTCATGGTTTCGGGGTGTGGTATCATCAGTACGCTGATGATACCCAACTTTACATCTCTACTCCAGACCAACCCAGGGATGCCATGATGTCTAAGTGCCTGGAAGCGGTACGGGTCTGGATGGGTAGGAACAGGCTCAGGCTCAACCCTCCAAGACAGAGTGGCTGTGGATACCGGTGTCCCTTGATCTAGCTCCTCCATCACTATTGATGGGAGGGGAGTGTCCTGCTCCCTCGGAAAGGATTTGTAATCTTGGCATCCTCCTTGATTCATGGCTGCCTTTAGTGGACCATCTAATGGCCATGACTAGGGGGGCATTTGCACAGGTTTGCCTGGTGCGCCAGTTATGCCCTTTTCTAGACAGGGACGCCCTCCATACGGTCACTCATGCTCTCATTATCTCTCGATTGGATTACTGCAATGCCCTCTACATGGGGCACTGCAGTAATCCAACATGGGGCTACATGGGGCTGCCCTTGGGGTGCACCCAGAGGCGCCAACTGGTCCAGAATGTGGCCGTGCGAGTTGTAGCAAGTACCACTACTCCCATATAACACCACTATTGCGCGAGCTGCACTGGTTGCCGGTGGTCCTCCAGATCCGCTTCAACGTGCTGGTACTCACCTATAAAGCCCTTCATGGCATAGGCCCGGGGTATTTGCAGTATCACCTCCTACCGGCCTCCCACTGCCCAGTGTACTGACATAGAGCTGCCCTCCTCCGGGTGCCCTCAGCCAGACAGTGTCGGCTGGCGGTCCCCACGATGAGGGTGCTCTCTGTGGTTGCACCAACCCTCTAGAATGGGTTGCCCACCAGGCTCTGGATGGCCCCCAACCTCTGCACCTTCCGTGCCGACCTAAAGACATGGCTCTTTCAGCAACTTCCCTGATATGCCATGGATTTTGACTTGGGGGTTTGGGGATTTTAAATTGGTTTTTAATATTATTTAATTTTATCTATTATCGGGTTGTTTCATTGTTGTGAGTCGCCCTGAGTCCTACGGGAGAAGGGTGGCATATAAATCTGACAAATGAATAAATGAATAAATAAACTTTTACTGACAGTTCATCCCGTCCTTGCTAGTGTGGCTCTTCTATTAACAGATCTTTTGAGAACCAAACAATTAGTCCAAAAGCTGCACCCAGATCACCCAGTACAGTGGACATTGGCTTGTCAGCAACCTGAAAATGTTGTTTGCAAGAGAGCCGATTCCACTAAGCTATTTGTGGTGCAGGCAGATGCCAGCGATGTAGCAGTGGCAGCGGTTCTCTTGCAAGCAAACGAGGAGGGAAATCTGCAACCAAGTGCATATACTTCCCATAAGTTGAATGAGACTGAATGAAAATGGGCTGTATTGGAGAAGGAGGCCTTTGTGGTTCGGTGGCCGTTGCTGAGGTGGAGACATCTTTTGGAGAGGGGTAGCTTACCATTCAAGGCAGAACGGACCATAAAAATCTGGAGGCTCTCCAAACCCCATGTAAGCTCTCACCTAAACAGGTCAGATGGGCATTATATTTCAGATGTTTTTAACTTTCAGTTGAAATATATCCCTGGTGGGAGAAAATTCCTGGCTGATGCCTTATCCTGTATGCCACAATATGCCAGCAACCATGAGGAGGTAGTGCAGACCATAATTCCAGCTTCACTGCCTGAGGATAGTCGAATACAACAGGTGGGGGTCACCACTCAGTCAAAACCCCATACAACCGAGATAACCAAAGACATTCAGAAAGCCCTTGTGATGGATGAGTGGTTCCAGGCCAATCCAAAAACCCTCAGTTGCAGGGCTGGGTTAGCCTGGAAAGGAACCAAGGTCTATGTACCCAAAAGTCTCCAGATGGCGATGCTGCAACAGTGTCATGATGTCTGAGTGGCCGGCCATTTTGGTTTTCTCATTTGGTACATTTGACCAAATGTTCTGGTGGCCCAGACTCAAGAAGGACGTCAAAGAATATGTGTGCAGTTGTGTGACCTGTGCCACGATGCAGCCAGGCAAACCTGCTGGACTCCTAAAACCTCTGGTGTCTCCTCTTAGGCTGTGGGAGGAGATAGCCATGGATTTCATTGTCGGTTTACCGGCCAGTCAGGGAAACATGGTGATCTGGACGGTCATTGACCTTTTCTCAAAACAGGCCCATTTTGTGACTTGTTCAAGGTTGCCTTCAGCCAGGAAATTGGCTAAGCTTTTCATCGCACATATTTATTGGTTACCCGGGGTACCACAGAGGATTGGGTCTGACCTGGGGGTTGAATTTACTGCCAAGTTTTGGCGTAAATTCCTAGCTCAGCGTTCCACCCAGCTACCAATGGAGCAGCTGAAAGGACCAATGCCATGGTGGAGCAATACATCCGGTGCTATGTTAAAAACCAGCAAATAGACTGGGCGGACTTGCTCCCCTTCGCCGAAGTGGTGTATAACAATGCCATCCATAGTAGTACCAGATTCACCTCTTTCCAGGTAACTACCAGTACTGAGTTCATATCTATACCTGAATGCCCCCAACAAAAGCCAGAGGGACTAAGGCTACAGGAATGGGTATCATGTATGTAACGTGTGTGGGGAAAGTCAGGGAGGCCATGTGGAAAGCAAGGGGAAAATACAAATCCCAAGCCAACAAAAAGAGACTATCACAAACCCCCTTTCATGTCGGCCAAAAAGTAAACCTATCCACCAAGTACCTGAATCTGAAAGTGCCCTGCAAAAAACTCACACCCAAATACATCAGACTGTTTCCAATAGTAAAAATCATAAACCCCGTCGCTGTTAGGTTACAGCTCCCGCCTTTCTTGGGGAGGAGTTCCACAGTATCCTGCTATGTCCACTCAGGACATCCACGTTATGGGGAATCCCTCCTCTTCCCCCTCCCCTTGTTGACGTGGGGGAGAAAACGTCATTATGAGGTGGAAGAAATCCTCATTTATCAATTGCATGAAAACTGCCGGAGCCCCTTGCAATCAGAAGGGTATTACTCCGAACTGATAACTACCCAATGGGCAATTAAATGCGGTCTTCCGCTTGTCCCCTTCCCTGATCTGTATCCGATAATATGCCTCCCTATGATCCAGCTTGGTAAAGATACATCCCTCAGCCAAACAAGCTAGCATGTCTTTCTTAGGGGGGAGGGGGTACATGTTCTAAAAAGACACCCCATTAATCTCATGGAAGTCTATGCGCAGTTGCAAACATCCCCCCCCCCCGCCCTGGTCTTTTTCTCTAAGCAGTAGGGGTGCTGCAATTCAGGACCTAGCTGGCTAAGTTCCTTTGGCTAAGTTCTTCTTTATATATTGCCTTTGTTCTTCTATTTTCTTCAGCATCATAGAATATATTTTTGACTTTGGCAATTTAGCCCCAGACTGTATCTAACCCATCCCTGAGGACCCTCCCTTAGCTTGTGGAGTAGGGGCATGTCAGTTGGCTGTCCCCTGGCCTAATTGGCTGCAGGAAAAACACAGGATAGGTGGCTTGGTGGGTGCAGGCTTCTCTGGTTGTAACACCCAGAGCGCAAGGCCGGTGCAAGGGCATTCTTCGTCAGTCAGTCTGGGAACTTTTGTGGTCTCAGCAGCACCTTCTCCTTTGATCTGCACTCCCGTAACTCGGCATCCAACTCAGTAGCTGCTGAGTACCAGGCGCCCAGTCAAGGAGGCAAGCCCCAATAGGCGCAGGCCTGCTGCAACATGTGGTCAAGGCCGGTCTTAAAGTAGTGCACTAGTAAGCGCTCTGGTCAGCCCCACACCTTACCAGATATCCATTGGAAGTCGCGGAGGTATTCCGTACCAGCCTGCCCCTTTGCTGTAATGCCAATAGCTCCCCTTTCACTCTCAGAGATCTAGTATGATCCTCAAATCACTCACACAGTGCAGCCAGGAACAGGCCTGCTTCACCCAATTTCTGGGCATGTTCTCTGTAGAGGTCGGCCACCCAATCGGTAGCCTCACCCTCCAACACTGCCGTCACTGCCATAATTATGGTCCATTGGGACGTGTAGGGGTGAGTGTATCAGTCCAGGTGGCTTATAACCTGGTTTAAGAAGAGGGCGACCTTATCTGAACTTCCATCAAACATTGCTCTCAGAGCTGATGTCTCCCACGGTGGCAGGGGCTCCTTCTAGGACCCCACAGGCCAACTGCAGTTAGTCCCTCTCCCCAATCCGCTGCGGGACGGGTGGCAGACTGGCCAGCCTAGGGGGTATCCATTGATGCCCACTGTCCCCCATTTTTGTTTTTTGTTTTTTAATTAGTTTTATATGCCGTCCTCCTCCGGAGCCTCAGGGCGGCTTACAATGCGATAAGCAATAGCCTTCATACTTTTGTATATTTTATACAAAGTCAGCTTATTGCCCCCACAAACTGGGCCCTCAATTTACCCATCTTAGAAAGGATGGAAGGCTGAGTCTACCTTGAGCCTGGTGAGATTCGAACTTGCAATAATTGTATACAGCTGAATGTTAATAACAGGCTTTTAGTCTGTTGAGCTATCCAGGCTCTATGTTGCCTCATCTTGTGAGTGGCTAGGGTGTATGCTGTAACCGGTGAAGAAAGGACCTGGCAGTGATCCCCTTAGGGTTTGGTCCTTTCTGGTCCACCCATTTCCACCATCGAGTTGAAAGTTTGGACTGGTCAAGCAGAACCGAGCAGACGGAACTGCCAGCTGTTGGGTTGATTGCAGGTGGGTCTCCCCAGTAAGGAACCCCTAAGCTCCCGGGTCCAAACATTGCCAGGCCGCGAAGTCACAGAAACTGGCCTCCCCAAGCCTTCCCCTCATCAGTAGGTTGGCTGCTCAGTGAGGTGGAGTAGCTCCACTCCCCTTCATTGTCCCTATCAATCAGGCACTGCTCTCTCCACCTCGTCAAATGGCTGCCAGAGAAGTTAGGTATAGGCAGTTGGGGCCTTGAGTCTGCATCTGCCAAGGAGCTTTTCCACCACTCCACTGCAGGGCCCTCTCCCTGACCAACATCCTTCACTACGTCCTCCTGGACAGTTGGTAGTGGTTGTGAGCCCTGACGCTATTTGGGGTGCACATCCGAGTGAGTAGCCCTATCTTGTGAGGAAGGGGCTTTCAGGACGGATGGTTACTCCACCACTACAGCATCTGCCCCAGTCACTGTTCTCTCAGCCATCCCCTGGAGAGGGACAGGGAGACGGAGAGGGAGGGAGGGGGAGAGAGAGCTGACTTACTGTCACTCTCGACTGGCCATTTCGGGGCTGACACTCTGAGCTTGGCTATTTTCCTGCAAATATTCATCACTCAAATTAGGTAATATCATCAGCGCCAAGCTCAGAGAACACCAAGGATCCCTCACATAGTTAAACCTCAGTATAGAAAAGCATTGCTTAGGGTTGTCTAATGGTAGGTCTGAGGAGCAATGAAAGTAACATCATAGGGGCACAGCAGAGAAAGGATGTTGCCAGATGAAGCTCCTACTGTGAGGAAAACAAATTCTTGGGAGGAATGGGAACAGGTTTTCAAAATAGAAACAAAGAAGGAATGTGCTAATTGGGGTAACCTTGAAGTCCTCAGTTCTGGTACGGTTTATCTTTGCCAGCATAACTGATATATATCCACAGTTCTTAAAGTGGCCAGGTTTGAAGACCCCTGGTCTAAAGGACAGGGTCAACATCTAAAGCAGGAAGCCCTAACCTGTGTCTGCTTGGTGTCTCCCAGACAGAATGCAGGTCCTTCGGCAAATATGCCCACCTTGCCTCCATCCTCAGCAAACGGGAAATGGATACCATCTCTTCTGCTTTACTCACTGGTTATGAAAAGTTATTTAAAATCTGGATTGGATTGTACAGAATCCAAAGCGGGAAGGTGTGTATAAATTGTATTGGCCTCAGGGACGGAAGGGAGCGAGTGGTATCTCTGAAGACAATGAAAAGCTCTGGGGGGTGGGGGAGTGAGGAGGTGACAAGAATAAGCCAATCTGTCAATGGATTTACATCACGACACAATTCCACAGTGACTTAACAACAGCATGATAGTAATCCTAGTATGTGGGGTGGGGGTTTCCTTGGAGAGCCTTCAAAACATTCAGTTTTGGATCTCAGTGCAACTTTGGGATCGTAAGAAGTTGACCTTGGCTATGTTACACACTAGATTGAGCCTGGAATGGACAAAGGGACAGATCCCAATTCTCTCTAAATGACACTGCTCCGAAAGAGCAATCAGCTTGTGTTTCCTTACTTATTCTGCGTGGTTCCTAGCAGCCTTGTGAGTACCAAAAGGACACTGTTGCTCAGGGCTCCATAGCTGGGGCAGAAGACATGTTTATTCAGATCTGAGCCATAGTGTCCCTTTGGTTACTGCTAGAAGGGTTGGCTGCTAACTTTCTTCATTACTTACCAAGCTCCAAAACCCAATGGCTACCATACTTAACAGAATAACACCCTTGGGACCTTGGAGGTCTTCTAGTCTAAACCCCTGTTCAAGAAGGAGACCCTATACCGTTTTAGTCAAATGATTGTCCAGTCTCTTCTTGAAAACCTCCAGTGTCAGAGCACCAACTTTGTAGGCAATCTGTTCCACTACTTAATTGTCCTCACTGATAGGAAGTTTCTCCTTAATTCCAGGTTGTTTCTCTCTTGATTAGTTTCCATCCATTGTTTCTTGTCCTGCCTTCAGGTGCTTTGGAGAAGAGGTTGGCCCCATCTTCTTTGTGGCAGCCCCTCAAATAATGGTATCATGTCATCCCTATTCCTCCTTTTCTTTAGGCTGATCATACCCAATTCCTGAAAGCTTCATATATTTTCATTTCCAGGCCTTTAATCATCTTAGCTGCTCTTCTTTGCACTTTGGAGACTTTTCCAAAGTCTCGACATTTTTTTTCTAATGTGGATGTGGTTTTTTCTAATGTAGGATTCCAGGTGTGGTCTGACTAAAGGATGGTCCCTGTCACAACTACTGTTTTTGAGCCAGATTTTGCCTAATTTGTACTTGTACCTTTGGAGTAATTTTTGCCTAGGTGTGAATCCTTGCTTTTCTCCACATTAAAATTCATTTTGTTGGACAGGGCCCATTGTTCAAGTCTGTCAAGATCTTTTTGACAGACTTGAACAATGTCTGTCAAATGACAGACTTTTCATTTAAATCATTTATGAAAATACTGAAAAGTACTGAGCGTAAAATGGAGCCACTGCTTTCTTCCCTCCATGTGGATATGGTACCATTAAAGACTACTCATTGAGTAACGTTTGTCAGCCAGATACAAATCCATCTGGTGGTGATGCTGTCTATCCCACATTTTTCTAGCTTACCAAGAAGTAGGTTGTGGTCTACTTTGTCAAATGCCTTACTGAACTCTAAGTATACTATGTCCAGAACATTTTGCTGCTCTACTAATTTAGTCACTTTGTCAAAGAATAAAATAAGATTGATTTGGCATGAACTGTTTTTAACAAACTCATGCTGGTTTCTAGTTGTAATTTTATTTGTTTCTTAATGTTTGGAGATCCGTTTTCTTCTTATTTTTTCCAGTGTCTTCCCAGGTATTGATGCTAGGCTGATTGATCTGTAATTTCTTGGATCTGTTTTTTTCATTTCTCGAAGATGGGAACCACAGCAGCTCTTTTTCAATCCACTGGTAGTTTCCTGGTGCTCCAGAATTTTTGAAAGATTTGGTACAATGGTTCTGAGATAACCATAAACCAGCAGCTTCAGAACTCTGGGATATAATCCATCCGGTCCCGGTGTTTTATATTCATGAAGATCAGACAGGTGTCCTCTTACTATTTTCTTGTTTTTTTTTTAATTTTTATTTCTAGTCTGTCTTTTATGGCTATGTTTTTGGTAGGTTGGGCTATAGATGCAAGGAATGAGTTAAGTAGCTCTGTTTTCTCTCTACTGCCTGTTACTTCCTTGCCTTTGGTGAACTGACTGTTATGTATATGTTGAAAGAAACCTTTTTCATTATCTTTGACTTTTGTTGCAAGTCTGTTTGAGTCTTTGTTTCTCGGATTTATCTTTGCAGATTCGGACTATCTGATGATATTCTGCCTTAGTTATGTATCCCTCTTTACATTTTTTGTACCTGTACTTTTTGTCTTTCAGTTTATTGGAGAGATATTTGTGTAACCATGCAGGTTTCTTCTTGGATTTGTTTTTCAGTGATGTTGTGCTGGACTGGACTTATATTTTTCAGTTTCCCTGAAACTCTGTATGCATGTTATCACTTGAGCCTGAATTTATTCTCTCATGTTTTAGAACAGAATGTAGAATGTAGAACTCTAGGGATGGAAGGGATCTCAGGTCTTCTAGTCCAACCTCCTCCTCAAAGTAGAAGCCCTATACCACCCCAGTCAATTGGTTGTTCAGTCTATTTCTGAAAGCCTCCAGTAATGGAGTACACACAACTTCTGGAGGCAAGCCGTTCTACTGATTCATTGTTCTGTCAGAAAATTTCACAATAGTGTGGTTCCCTTTTTGAAAATCTTCCACTCATTACTTCTTGTCCTACCTACAGGTGCTTTGAAGAATAGTCACCTCTGTTCTGTGGCAACCCCTCAAATATTGGAAGACTGCTATCACATCACCCCTAATTCTTCTCTTTGTTAGATAGACATACTCAGTTCCTGCTAGTGGTCATCATGTTTCAGCCTCCTGCCCTCTAAACGTCTTCTCTGTACTCTTTCCAGAGTCTCAACATTTTTTTTGTATCATGGTGGCCAGAACTGGATTCTAAGTATTCTAAGTGTGGCCTCACTAGTGCAGTATTAAGTAATGCTATCACCTTTTCTGATCTTGAGCCTATCTTGGTGTTTTTTGGCAGTTGAAGCACACTGCTGGCATATACTTAACCTGTTGTCCCCTAGGACAACGTGATTCCTCTTACATTTGACCCTTCGGCTGATATTTGAGAAGAAATATCATTTTTGCAAGATTAAGAAAAACACTTGGGGAGATAACACCGCTGTTGCTTTCTCTCTCTACAGATACGATTCAGATGGTTAGATGCAGCCGTGGTGGAGTACGTTCCTTGGGCATCCTCTGAACCTTCCAGCTACAAAGGGAATTGTGTCCAGATACATGGCAATGGTAAGGAGAAGATTTTTTGTTCTGAGGTATCAGACTTCTCAAGCAGGTCTTCTCCAGATGTGTGAAAAAGCAGAACCTTCCAATCCTCCACAGCCAATATGCATGAAGTCAGAGGCTGCATTCACACAACCCATGGGCTTCGTTTCTGAATGAATCCTATTTAGTAATTTATGTAAGCTTAGGGACCATTTCTATCATTAATAACTCTAAAGAGTGTATGCAACCATCCAGTAGAGCAGAAATGGGGAACGACGGCTCCTTTATGAGTTGTTGACTTTTTAAAAAAATAATTTTATTGATAGTTTTTTCTTTAACATCCATAAGGCCCTGATGAACAGAATATTGTCTGGATCAATATACTTTATACATATGTATAATAGTAGTAGTAGTAGTAGTAGTAGTAGTAGTAGTAGTAGTAGTAGTAGTAATAATAATAATAATAATAATAATAATAATAATAATAATAATAAAAACCTTAACAGTTCCTATGTCCTTGGTTAGGACTCGAGCTGCTGAGCTATTAATCAGCCTCAAAGGCTGTGAATCTCACTACAGATTAACCAATAATAATAATAATGATAATAATAATAATAATAATATTTAAATAGCCTCCCACTGACCAACATGCTCCCACAGAAAGGGGCTCCTCAGGGTTCCGTCAGCTAAGCAATGTAGGCTGGTGACCCCCAGGGGGAAAGCCTTCTCTGTGGGGGCACCCACCCTCTTGAATGAACTACCCCTGGGATATGTACGATTCCCGACCTCCATACCTTCCACAGAGCCCTAAAGACCCTGCTATTTCAACAGGCTGGCCTGGCTGAATAAGAACTTGGATGGGATATTTTTAAATTGGGGGTTTTAATAGACAAGGCCATTTGTTTAATTCTTTTAACTGGTTTTAATTTTTGTATGATTTTGTGTTTTATTGTGGCTGTGCACCGCCCTGAGTCCTTCGGGAGAAGGGCAGTATACAAATCTAATAAACTAAACTAAACTAAACTAAATATACATAATCATGTTCCAACTTCTAACATTTGTGAAATTATGTGTTCTATTATTATATTTCAGTATACATAATACAATTTTCCCAATTTCTACTTTCTACTTCTTTTTTCTAACACTTAATAAAATAACCACAATGTTGAAAAATATTCTACATCTATCCATCATCTCTTACCCTTTTTAGAATTTCACCTTTATTAACTTTTTGGTGAGTCCTTCATGTTTCTCCCTTGGGATTCTGAATTGGCCAAAACGTGGAACAAAAGTTTACTGCCAAAGTGGGTTTGGACAGCATGTTAATCCACAGCCCCATAGACATGCACAAACTCTAATAAAACACCTAACTGAGCTTTGCATATTCTTCAAATTGTAGCTGCTGGCATTCCAACTGACCCAGGTAGACATGGGTTAGTTTTGTTAGCTTAGACCTGGATTAATTTTTTCCCATGCCTTACAAAGATGCACAAACTTTACTTAGCCTGAGGGTCAGTTTATTGCATAAATTCAGTTAAGACCTTAATTGACTGAGCAAAAAAACCTCAAAGCAAACACCTTTGCCATCATCTCCATCATATATAGGAAGATCACTATCTTCCATGCTGCTAGGGGGAACCACTTATCAAATAGTCCCAAAGGTGTTAAGACCATAATTGACTGAGCAAAAAACCTCAGCCAGCCATAATGGGATGCAGAGAGAGGTTTTTCCTACCTTTAACATCTTGCCTACTTTTGCTTTACCCGACCCTTCCAAGTCCTGACCCTGGAGAATTCAATACTCCTGACAGCATCACGACTGAAGTGATGATGTTGTTTTTTAGGTGTGAGAAGGGAAACTCATAAAACCTGTATTGAGAGGCCTTGAAAGAAGCTGAACCCAGTTAAGCTCAATGAAGAGACATTCCAAGATCATCAGAATGGGATATATTCATTTTGCCCTTGGTGTCATGCCACCTATTGGCCTTCCTCACTCCTTTCTCTGAAGATCTCAACAACACTCGTGTCATGGCTGCCCTTTTGCTAAGCCACACGTTGCAAGCTGACAGCCTGACATCAGTAACTGAGGGGGCAGGAATAGAAACCAAGCAGTACCATCCAGTGAGAAGCATCAGCTCTCTCAAGGTTGCTAAGCAAATCTGGCTTCCCCATTACCTTTTCTTGTCAGAAGGTCACAAAAAGGGATCACATGACGTCAGGACACTGCAAGAGTCATAAACATATGCCAATAGCCAAAAGTCCAAATTTTGATAACTTGATCATAAGAGTACTGCAACAGTCAAACCCAGTCATAAACCATTTTTCAGTGCTGTTGTAATTTTGAATGGTCACTAAATGAATGGTTGTAAGTTGAGGACTACCTGTAAATTAATGGCAAAGGTATATGTTTAAACCTTCCTATCCAAAAAAGTTAATCCTTTGTGACAAAGTATTGTTTTCTTAGGTACAAATTATATGTTTGTTACAAAAAAAAGGCAACAAAAGTCTAATCAATTATTTGATTTTTTCTAGAATATAAACATTGGAGTCTCCAGTTCTGTTGTGCCAAACAGCCCTATCTGTGCAAGATGGCCTTGTACTGAATATAGCTGGAAGCACCTTGAAGGTTGGAAGCCAGAATTTCCCTGGCTACTACAACATCAGCCTGCTGACCCACAGAACAAGCCTGTGCATCAGGCTTTCTTTTCCACGTGGTGTCACTAATCAATAAACTCTAATCCAAGGGCAGATGATGCTTCTGAATTTTTCTCTTGTGTGTTTTCTCTTGTGTGAGTTCACAAGGACTCCCGGTGCTCATTGCCAAAAAACGGAACCAAATCCAAAATGAACCAATCGAGGCAGCACCGATGATGTTCCCTATGGGAGATATATGGCACTCCAACATCAAAAACATATCTGAAACCACCAACAGACCATTAGAACCATGTGGCACACAAACCAATTAGAGCTTCCTGAAATATCTTAAATAACCCGAAAGACTCAGAAGGAAAGGGGTCTCTGCAGGCAGGCGTGGGCGAGGGAGGTTTTGTCCGATTTAAGCAGACTATAATGGGAGACGGGATGAATCCTCCTAAGGTTCTTTGGTAATTTAAGCTCAACAGTTATTGGATTTGTAATACTTACGATGGGGAAAGGACCCACAGATTTAGAGCCAAGCTTTTTCAGAGGTTTCCTAGAATGCAGATATTTGTAGAGAAATAAACTTCATGAAACTCCTTTTTGGGTCTGTTTTTATCAGCATATTTTTCATAAGTTTCTCTAGCCCTGTCCAATACCTGACAGAACAATGGCCAAGTAGCTTGCAATTGATTTATCTATCCTGTTAGGGAAAGGCACAGGTGCCTCTTGTGGTAGTTCCGATATGGCTACAAAGTCTCTACTAGTTGCAAAGCCAGTGCTGCTATGTACTACATTGTTATAAACTACTTCTACAAATGGGAATAGCTCTGTCCAATTGTCTTGCTGGTAACTGATAAAACATCAAAGGTATTATTCCAATACACCGTTGGTAAGTTCACAGGCATCAATAGTCTGAGGACGGTACAAGGAACATAGACCTTGGGTGGTGCCTAATGACTTCAAAAATTCCTGCCAAAAATGAGAAGTTGAGTAGTTCGGAGAACCGGCAAATATTATCTCTGGCTGGCCCCAGAGTGGGGTGGGAATGGAGATTTTGCAATATCCTTCTCCTGGAGTGGGGAGGGAATGGAGATTTTGCAGTATCTTTCCCCTGCCATGCCCACCAAGCCCCACCCACAGAACCGGTAGTAAAAAAAAAATGCTAGCTGGCATCTACACAAAACATCTCCCTCTGGATGCCTCTTTGGAAACTCTTAAATTAATTAGTGGTATGTGGGGTTTTTTTTTAAAAAAGCAACTGAAATCAGAGAGTTCTGTAAATTACTGTGCCAGCCCTCTCAAGAAGCTTGAGCTGACTAGTAGGAAGTGTTTTTTTTTAAAAAAAGCAACTGCAGACGGAGAGCTTTGTGACCCTGCTTGGAAGCAATTTAGTTCCTTAGCGGAAGGCTGCATCAGAAACAGCTGATAGGCGGCCAGTGGGAAAGCCTCTCAGTTCAGTTAATGATTCAATTAATGAATTGGAGGAAATAGTAAGTCAGATCTTTGTTCATTTAACGACCCACTTGATTCAATTAATGAATTTGATTTTAAAAATTTGTAAATTTGACTCCAATTCATTTTTGACTTCAATAGGTTTGTACCTCGAAAACTACCTGTACTTGCAAAATTCTACTTCCACTGCCACTTTCTGGATGGGTTGTGGTTGAGGGAATCTCAGTCTATTGCCGGATTCCCTTTTTCTAGTCATGCAAAGGCCAGAATTAAAGCCTTGTCCATTATTTCATGAAACTTATGGTTTCCACACGGGCTCCAATTTTCATCTCCACGATCCTGTTACAAATCCAGCAGGGCCTCCCCACCACCCTACACACTAATGAGTCATCTAATTGTTGGAATGCTACTAGTGATTTGACTTTACAGAATTGCATTCCAAGGCTAGAGATGGCTTTATAAGGCAACAGATATACTCACGGTGGGGCTTTCTTGGTCGTTGGCCTCGGAAGTGGGTTCAAGCAGTTGACTGCTCAGTGATTCTCTTTACCACAACAGAAACAGCCTCCCTGGGCTTTGTTTGAGGTTGGATCCCCCTTTGTTCACCTTCAGGAATCCCTTCTTTTCTGGTGCTTCTCTCTGCAACCTCACAGAGAAGGGCAAGGTCGATCTCCACCTTTCAAGCCAGGATGTACCATTTCCACAGGATTCTGGGTGAGTTAAAATGTCCAGGCTGAGGCCTTGTTGAAAATATTCCAGTAGCATGTCTTGTGGCCAATCCGGGAAGTTGCTAGCCAAACCTGGGAATTCTTGGATGTAGGTTGTGATCACCCTTCTCCCTTCTCAGATAGTCCTGATCCTTCTTTTTGCTCTCTGGTCTACCCATGGGTCTTGGAATCAGCATATTAGAATGATCGTGAAGTGGTTAGAATCATACAGCTCCTCAGCGTCAGGGCTACTATATTGAGAAAATAGCTGATATATAGAACAATAATAAAAACAATAAGTAACATAAAATAATAAAAAATAAAAAGATTAAAATTTCAAAACCCTCTGTTAACAAACTGTCACTGTAATCAACTCATAGGAAGTTTACCACAGCTTCTTATCTATCCCAAATGCTCTCATTGTTTCTATAGCTGATCTTGGTGTGGTTTTTGCTGGTCTTCTTGCTGCTGTTTTATTAAAAGCAGCCCTGAGTTTGCGGCTTGTGTGTTCTGCTTGCAAGCACCATTAATGCCCCCCCCCCCACTGCTTCAGAAAAGCTATAAATCCCACAGGAGAATTAGTGAGCTGCAGAAGATCAAGATCAGGCAAGCAGAAACTATGTTCAAGTAGGTTTATTTTGCATTCTGCACTCTCTATTGTTGCACTGGATAGGAGTCCAATTTCCGATAGCAGTCTCATCCAGCAGGACAGAGGTGAAAAGGAGCATCACCAACCGCTGGAATTAGGTGGATGCTGAATTTAATTTTCCATAGCATTACAGAAGTAAGGCAATTCTCTTTTTGTCCTTCTCCCTTTCAACGCTGCTCCAAAGGGAACATCACCTTTAAAGCCCTACAGGGCTTGGGAATACTGGATTATGTGATGGATTCCTGGGTAACAGGATGGATTATTGGGTTACTTGGAATTCTGTATCCAATTTTGGTTGCCACAATATAAAAAGGTGTTGAGACTCTGGAAAGAGGCAGAGAAAAGTAACCAAGATGATTAGAGGACTGGAGGCTAAAATATATGAAGAACAGTTGCAGGGATTGCGTATGCCTAACAAAGAGAAGGATTAGGGGTGATGTAACAGTATTCCAATATTTGAGTGGCTGCCAAAAAGAAAAAGGGATCAACCTATTTCCCAAAATCCAGAAGGCAGGACAAGAAGGAGTGGGTGGAAACCGATCAAGGAGAGAAGCAACCTAGAACTAAGGAGAAATTTCCTGATAGTGAGAACAAATAATTAGTGGAACGACAGAAATTATGGGTGCTCCAACACTAGAGGATTTTAAGAAGTGCTTGGACAAACATTTGTCCAGAATGGTGCAGGGTCTCTTTATTTTCTAATCCAATCTCTTTAGATTGGATTAGAAGACCTTCAAAGGCCCCTCCATATGTTATTCAGTTTTCCAAAAAAATCCTATTTGATGCAACAGTTTGGGTAGAGGTATAGATGACATCAGCCCAAGATTGTGAGTTGGCAGGGACCTGGAGACAAGCCTTTTCTGCCGTGGACTCTCCTTTCCAGAATATTCCTCCCTTGGGAATTAAAATGTTGACCTTTTAGGGAAAGGTTTTAAAAACCTGGCTGTTCTTAAACAGCCTAGAGCACCAAATGTGTTAAGGGCTTTACTGTTATTTATGTATATTATTTATTTATTTATAAATAAATAATATACATAAATACATAAATAAGTACATAAATAAATTTATTTATTTATTTATGTACTGTATATTTATTCCTGGATGTATTTATTATTTTTAATTGTTCTGGGTTTTTTTAAAAAAATTGATTTATATGCCGCCCTTCTCCGGAGACTCAGGGCGGCTTACAATGCGTTAAGCAATAGCCTTCATACCTTTGTATATTTATACAAAGTCAGCTTATTGCCCCCACAAACTGGGTCCTCAATTGACCTACCTTAGAAAGGATGGAAGGCTGAGTCAACCTTGAGCCTGGTGAGATTTGAATTTACAGTAATTGCAGACAGTTGGTGTTAATCACAATGCTTTTAGTCTGCTGAGCTACCAGGCCCTACCAGGATTTTATTTGAGAATTGTAATTTGCCTTGAGTCACTGAGCTGTAGAAACCAAATGGGTAAATAAGAAGGCAACTGTGTTCTCAAAAACGTTTGCTAAGGAAATAGCAGGGACTGGTCCAGGCATTAGTCAGGAGAAAGGCTGCCCAAAAGACACACAATAAGGGTCTTAATGGCTTAACCTTCAAAACGTGCCTGCTCTTACATTCTCTCTCTCTCTCTCTCTCTCTCTCTCTCTCTCTCTCTCTCTCCCCCACCCCTTTCCTTCTGACTTTCAAGATCCTTCAACCACTCGGTTTTGATCTTCTTGGTTGCCAACTTCATTATATCAGGTGAGTTCAGCCCTCATTCCCTTGAGCAAAACATAGCTGGAAAACAGAATGGGACAACTCGCTGCAGCCAACTTGCCATGGCTGCAGGACACTTCAACAAATGCAACAATCAAATTAATTTCAATGGAACCATGGCCCATAATAATAAAACAAAGACAATACAGCAATACAATCATCGCGATGAAAACGTGGTCAGCAATAATCAAAGTAACTGAATGAAATATTGATAAAGCATTGAATTGTCCTCTGGCAATTTGGCCATGGCGAGTTGGCCGGGACGAATTGTCCTAAACCTGCTGGAAAAGGTTAAAAGGACTGATCATGGCAGCACACAAAGAAGCACTAGACACCAGATCCACATACTGAAAATATAATTGGGAGCTGGTTGCTAATCCTGACTGTGGCTGTGCGAATGTCCAACAAACAGGGGTCTCCCATCACATCCTTGTGGCCACCATCTTGACCATATCCGTCCTCTTCCTTCTTTCCATGTTGCCTGAGAAAAATCTTCATTGCTGCAAAATCTGATCATGGCTCAGCACTAGAGAGGAAAAAGGGAGGCAGGGTAGAGCCTTTGCATCTGGTCTCCTGGAATTTCCTGCTTCTGGGTTTCTCCCCAACAAAATTGAAGCCCATCTTGTTCTTAATTTTCCTCCGCTACAGCCAGGGGAAAATAGTGAAATTTGGAAATGGTTGTCCATCCATCTTCTAGAGCAGGGCTGACAAACTCACAGCCCACGGGACGGATGTGTCACAAGCTGGCCATGCCCACCCACAGTTTACTGAAGGGGAAAGGTGCAATACGTCACATGATACTGCCGTGACAACGCGAGTTTGACATCCCTGTTCTAGAGGGTTCCAGACTGGGAGATGATTTTGTTGACTGGAAACTCATCAATGAGAGACCCAACTTAGAACTAAGGAGAAATTCCTTGATAGTGAGAACAATTAACCAGTGGAATGACTTACCTCCAGAAGTTGTGGGTTCTCTAACATTGGCACTTTTAAAGAAGAGATTGGACAATCATGTGTCTGAAACTGTGTAGGGTTTCCTGCTTGAGCAGGGGTTGGACTAGAAGACCTCCAAGATCCCTTCCACCCTGTTATTCTGACTGATAGACAGTCCACAAAGAGCTGGTTCTTTGTCTTCTTCAAGTTCTCTAGCAGAAACCTTCTTCACTTGCCAGGAAATGTTTTATGCTCTGCAATCCCAACCCCTTTCCCCAGAGCTTCCTCTCCAGGAGCATCATAGGCTTCTAGGGAAATCATTTCAAGCACTTTGATGCTTCTGACCTTCCCTGATCATGCTCTCCTCTCTCTCTTGAACAGGCATAGAAGGGATAGGCTGCCCCTTAGGTTGGTTCAGGTTCCAAAACAAATGCTATGGGTTCCATTCTGTACCTGAATCATGGAAAGATGCTGAGGTAAGAAGAAACTACCTTTTGAACTTGAAGGAAGCCAACGTTAACTGGGAATGAGCCTTTTGGATCATTTGCATTTGTCCTTTCAGCATCCGAAATATAAGTCTCCGGGTTGTCCTGCCAGTGTTGGTGGGCATGTTCTTGGTCATTCCTTGATTGGGCTTTGTTTCTTCTTTGATGGTTTGTTCTCCTTCATTGGGGTATTGTTAACAGCTCGATTCAAGCGGTGCATTTTATGAGGTCATCTTGCAAATGATGTGTAAAGTTGTGAATATGGAAGCCTGTCTTTGTGCCCATAGACATCCTCCAGCCCATCCCTGAGTCTCCCTTCCAGCCACTGTCACTAACACGTGGAAGGTCGGCTTTGCTCTTTTGCACCTCCCCTATCAGAGGCTCATCCAAAAAGGTCTTCTCTTGGATCCTTTCAGACCAACTGCCAGCAGTACAGCCAGAACGCTCACCTGGCCTCCATCGTCTCCAAGATGGAACAGGAGATGATTGCCAGTCACATCTTCACCAACTATATCACCAGTAAAGGTGTCTGGATTGGCCTCTATGATTCCTGCATGGTAACTAACCAGTCCAGTTGTTTCTTTATTTTTCCATGCACTGTTTCCATGGCTTGCCTCTTGAGGTCCCTAGAAGAGGGCTCGGAAATACCTGGGAGAATTACACACCCAAACTCTCTCTTGCTGTGAGATGATGACCTACGAATAGAATAGAATAGGTTTAGGTTTAGGTTTTATTGCATTTATATACCGCCCTTCTCCCGATTGGGACTCAGGGCGCTTTACAGCCATATTAAAACAATCACATATAAAAATTAAAACTAATAAAATAATTAAACTATTTGGCCATAAAATTTAAAACCCCTACTAAGAACTCTTTTAAAAATTTAACACAGATTTAAGTCAAACCGGCTTGATGAAACAGCAGAGTCTTCAGGGCTCTTCGGAAGGCACGGAGGTCAGGAATCTTTCTTATATCTGGGGGTAGTTCATTCCATAGGGCTGGAATTCCCACAGAGAATGCTTTCCCCCTGGGGGCCGCCTGCCGGCATTGTTTGGCCGACGGCACCCTGAGGAGGCCCTCTCTGTGAGACCGTATTGGGCGGTGGGAGATATTCATTGGCAGAAGGTGGTCCTGTAAATATCCCAGTCCTACGCCATGGAGCGCTTTGAAGATGGTGACTAGCACCTTGAAACGCACCCGGAAGACCATGGGGAGCCAGTGCAGCTCACGCAAGAGGGGAGTTACCCGGGAGCGACAAGTCGCTCCCATAACCACTCACACGGCCGCATTCTGGACCAGTTGGAGCCTCCGGGTGCTCCTCAAGGGGAGCCCCATGTAGAGAGCATTACAGTAGTCCAAACTGGAAGTGACGAGAGCGTGAGTGACTGTGCGTAGGGCGTCCCGATCCAGAAAGGGACGCAACTGGGCAATCAGGCGAACCTGATAGATTTTTTTTTATTGGCCTAGTGTGATTGGACACACAAGGAATTTGTCTTGGTGCATATGCTCTCAGTGTACATAAAAGAAAAGATACATTCATCAAGAATCATAAGGTACAACACTTATTGATAGTCATAGGGTACAAATAAGCAATTAGGAAACAATCAATATCAATATAAATCGTAAGGATACAAGCAACAAAGTTACAATCATACAATCATACAGTCATAAGTGGAAGGAAATGGGTGATGGAAAGGATGAGAAGATTAATAGTAGTGCAGACTTAGTAAATAGTTTGACAGTGTTGAGGGAATTATTTCTTTAGCAGAGTGATGGCATTGGGGAAAAATTGTCGTTGTGTCTAGTTGTTCTGGTGTGCAGTGCTCTATAGCGTTGTTTTGAGGATAAGAGTTGAAACAGTTTATGTCCAGGATGTGAGGGGTCTGTAAATATTTTCAAAGCCCTCTTTTTGACTCATGCAGTATACAGGTCCTCAATGGAGGGCAGGTTGGTAGCCATAGTTTTTTGTGCAGTTCTAATTATCCTCTGAAGTCTCTGTCTGTCTTGTTGAGTTGCACAACCAAACCAGACAGTTATAGAGGTGACCTATGGATTTAGGGTAATTGACAGCCTCCCTTCCTTGAAGGATGTGGGTCCTATCATTCGCTTCCTCTGACATTTCCCATTGGGAACGGAGGTGTTTAGGGAAGGAGGAAAGAACAGATGGGACCGGGATATATGACTCAACATATGACTGTATCAGACTGCCCATTATGGTCATATGTCATAAAGCAGCAGTCACCAACCCAAGGTCCATGGAAAATTTTGGTAGTCCGCAGAAAAAATATTTCCATGTTTTATATTGCACTAAATACTATTTATCTTTTTAAAAAATTCATACTAATGGTCCACGGGATTTAAAATTATGACTTTAGTGGTCCCTGAGGTCTGAAAGGTTGGCAGCCCCTGTCATAAAGGTCATAAAATGGGTTGGTAACATAACTGCCCAATTTTATGGCCATTTTCTATCAGACGTCAATGAGCCAATGGTTTACTAAGGCTGTAGTTTTGCCAGAAAATGAAAGTATGTGCTGGGTTTCAGCAAAACTTCGTAAAACTGGGTTGAGAGACCCCGTGACCCTGCAAATGGTCATAACTGTGTCTAGGTTGCCAAGCACCCAGAATTTGGTCATATGACGGAGGAGGCTACCCATCCGTTGGAACTTTGAAACCAGGTCATAAGTCCCCTTTTTCAGGAAGGTCTTTACTTTGAACGGTTGCTAAGCAAGCTGTCATGGGTTAAGGACAACCTGTATTACCATTTGATGGGAGGCTTCCTAGTTGCGAGAAAATTGGATTATTATGCGTTAGAACCAATTTTTTGCTTTGTTCTTGTTGTTGCTTTTAGTGTATTCACAATTGGTCAAGTTTTATAATTTTAACATGACTTTAGATGTTTTTTCACTTTGGACTGATAGCTGTCCAGCCTTGGTTGAAAGACGGGCAGCTGTGTAAATGTTTTAAATAAATAAGTAAATGAATAAATAAGACTACATACATACTGTACATACATACATACATACATACATACATACATAAGTCTGTCATATGTACTTCTATAACTGTCTGGTTTGGTACAGCAACCAAACAGAACAGGGACAGACTTCGACGGATAGTTAGGACTGCAGAAAAAACAATTGCAGCCAGCCTTCCATTGAGGATCAGTATATTGTGCAGATCAGGAGGAGGGCTGAGAAAATACCTATAGACCCCTCACATCCTGGACATAAACTGTTTTAACTCCTGCCCTTGGGACGCTGCTACAGGACACTGCATGCCAAAACAACTATACACAGGGATAGTTCCCGCCCGTGCCATCACTCTGCTGAACTCCTAACACTCACAGTACTGTCTCACGTCTAAGTATATTTACCCATGTAGTCTATCTATAGTAGTAGTATTATCCTTCTTATCTTAACTACCCCTTCTTATTGGTACTATTATGATTATTATTATTACTCTGTTGCTTTGCATGTACATTGAGAGCTTCTGCATTGGAGGCAATGCCCTTGGGTGTTCAATCACACTTGGCCAAATAAAGGATTTGATTTGATTCAATTCAATTCTCGCCCAAGCTTGGAAGTCTGTCAGCAAGAGCCTGTTGGAGTTCACATCACCCTGTTTTGCTCTCTGCAGAGGGGTCCCTGAACATGAAATGATTCCTAGTGATTCTCTGGGCCAAGTGGTAGGTCTGGTTGACCAGGTTTACTCCATCTTGGCTTCTCCGAGCACAGCAGGGTCAATACGCACTGTGGCCAAACATGAGATGCCAATGATTTGAGGGCAATTAGCCATGCGGACACTCTCAATCTCTATGAGGTAAAAAAAAAATCCCTCCTCTTTTTACAGAAAAACTGCTGGAAATGGGCTGATTACTCATCCATTCCCTATGTATCCTGGGATGAAACCTTTCCTAGACCAAGGGACTACCTGAGTTGCACCCAGCTGTCTGCCTCGTCAGGTGAGAATGGGACACCCTTCCATAGAATGATGGGATTGGAAGACATTGTGGAGGTCTTCTAGAAAGGAGTCCTCAGACTGTCCACCCAAATCCTCAGAAACATGGTTGGTCCTTCTAATATGCAACAGGTTGGGAAGGAGTGAGAGATGTCCTCTAGACCAAACTTCAAATGGGCTGGTCTTCAAATAGTCCTCTTCTCTACCATCTCCGTTTCCTTCTTCTCCTTCTCCTCCCTTTCCTTCTCTTTCTCCTCACCACTTCCCTTTCCTCCTCCTCCATCACTACCACTGCCACCACCACCACCACTATCATTTGTCATTTCTTTTTCCTTCCTCCATCACCATTTCTCCCCCTCTGCCCTCTCCTCCGTTCTTCTCTTCCCCCTCCTGCTTCCCCTTCTCCCCCTCTTCCTCTGATAGACCCCATCCCATTACCATGCATCCCTTAGAATATAGAATATCTCATGTTCCAATGTACTTCCAAAAAACAGATCCAAGTAATATTGTTGGTAGAATATGACCTATTGCTTGCAAAGACTGGGAACATGCTGTAATTACAAGTACAGTGAACTCAACCAGGAAGACCTTAAACTGAAGTCTGGAGTCAGTGATGAAAGCCCAAAGATAGCATGTCAGATAAGGAGTTGTGCACTACAAGAACGGGAGAAACTGTGAAGCCCTCAAAAAGTTCATGGCTTGGGTTATCCTGCTCGGAATGCTTAAAATGTGGAGGGGGAGGGGATTATGGGCTATGCTTCTTCTATGCAAAAGTAAAGGTGGCGAAAGAGACACATGCCCAACCTCCTTTCACTTTTCTCTTTCAGGATTTAAAAAATGGAAGAATCGAAATTGTTCAAAAAAAGCACAGTTCCTTTGCATGTTGAGGAGTTAGTGAGAGCAGGTTTTCATTAGGGATGCCATGGCTCTTGGAATTAAGTTGAGAAATGTCTACAAGAGAGACTCCTTGTTTCCCAATCCTTGAAGACCATCAGCTCTAAGACTACATAGTCAATCCCATCAGGTTAAGGGTCCGATATTTTCCTGAGAAAAGCAATAAACTATTTTGAATTTTATCTCTGTCGTTACTTTCCTTTTCCATTAGTGTTTCTCAACCGTGGCCACTTTTAAGACCCATGGAGGTCAATTCCCCATTAGCTAGCTGGGGAATTCTGGGAGTTGAAAGTGGCCAAAGGTGGGACACTCCACACTAGAGACTGCCTTCTACCGCACAGTTCCCAACGACCTGTAAGATCCCACAGAGTTGATCTCCTCCAGGTCCCGTCAGCTAAACAATGTTGGCTGCGGGGGAGGGCCTTCTCTGTGGCTGCCCCGGCTCTCTGGAACCAATTACCTCCTGAGATCCAGACTGTCCCCACCCTATTGGCTTTCCAGAATGCGGTGAAGACCTGGCTCTTCCGGCAGGCCTGGGGCCGTTGATCTCGCTGCTGCGATCTTGCGAGATCAGTCCATGAATGGAGGATATAGGTTTTTTTAAATGTTTTTTTTAAAACAACTTTTATGGTATATTGTTCGCATTATTTTATGTTGTAAACCGCCCAGAGTCCCTAGGGAGTTGGGTAGCATAGAAATGTGACAAATAAATTAAATAAATAAATAAATAAATAGAGGAATCCACAAGGCTGCTTATATACTGCTTAAAATGTTCAACCTCCAACTTAGACGACCCCAACTTGACATAGCAAGAATCACTTAGTGTCTTATGGTCTACCTCTACTTCAGCAACAGAATGCTCTACCTGACTCTGTGGTTTCATGCCATAACTTTAACTTAAGACTGTCTACCGTCGACCTCACCACATTCCTAACCTGGAACGAGCTCCCCCCGGAGATACGGAGGATCCCGGATCTGTGCACCTTCCACCGCGCTCTTAAGACCTTTTTATTTCACCAGACGGGCCTGGCCTAACCTCTCTTCCTCTTTTAGTGTTTAAATTTTAATCTGTTTTAAATTGTGTGGGGTGTTTTAATTCTGTCTGGACCAAATCTATTTAATTTGATTTTATCTGGGTTTTTAAATTTTGTATACATGTATTTTTATTGTTGGCTGTTCACTGCCCTGAGTCCTTCGGGAGTAGGGCGGTATACAAATCTAATAAACCTAAACCTAAACCTAACCTAAACCTAAGAGGGCTGTAAGGGGCGGGCATAAGTACACCAGCATGCCTTTAATCCCTGTCCTAATGTTCCCTTTAATTGTAACCATTTCACGTATTCAATTCATGCTTATATTTATATATATTATCTAATATGTACTCAACAAAATAAATAAATAAAGATAAATAACTAAAAATAAATATTATTGCATCCGGTACCCTGCCTTAGTGGTTTCTGACAGGTAAGCTTTTTACTCCTGCCTCATTTTGACTGTGCAGCCCCCTCACCCATTCCCTCCCTCGCAGTATAGCAAGACTGCATTGCAAATCCCCTGTTATACTGGAGGGTAGAAAAGAATTGTTTTAAGGCAATGAAATGAAGACAAGAGTAAATGTTTTTCAGAATTCATATTCTTCACTCTCATGTCCATTACACCCACACCTGGGTCCTATTTCCACATATGGCCCCCGTATGATAGGGCCTCATCTGTACATACATCCCATCATCTGATATCTATCTATCTATCTATCTATCTATCTATCTATCTATCTATCTATCTATCTATCTATCTATCATCAATACTATCTCTATCAATCTATGTACCTCTAACAGTCATTTATTTATAATCTTTCTATCTATAATCAATACTCTTTATGTATCTATCTCTATCAATCATTTATTTATAATCTACCTATTTATATTTCTATTTATAATCAATACTATCTGTATTTATCTATCTACCTCTAACAATCATTTATTTATAATCTTTCTATTTATAATCAATACTATCTTTATTTACCTATCTACCTCTATCAATCATTTATTTATAATCTATTTATATTTCTATTTATAATCAATACTATCTCTATTTATCTGCCTACCTCTAACAGTCATTTATTTATAATCTTTCTATCTATAATCAATACTATCTTTATGTATCTACCTCTATCAATCATTTATTTATAATCTATCTATTTATATTTCTATTTATAATCAATACTATCTGTATTTATCTATCTACCTCTATCAATCATTCATTTATAATCTATCTATATTTCTATTTATAATCAATACTATCTTTATTTACCTATCTACCTCTATCAATCATTTATTTATAATCTATCTTTCTATTTATATTTCTATCTATTTATAATTAATACTATCTCTATTTATCTATCTACCTCTATCAATCATTTATTTATAATTATCTATCTATTTATATTTCTATTTATAATCAATACTATCTCTATTTATCTATCTACCTCTATCAATCATTTATTTATTATCTATCTATCTATCTATCTATCTATCTATCTATCTATCTATCTATCTATCTATCCATTTATTTATAATCAATACTATCTCTACCTATCATCCCTCCCTCTCGCCCTCCATTCTATTTTGACTCCTTTTTAAAATCCTGACGTGGATTCCAGGCTGAAGAGGAGAGGAACGAAGCCGGCAAAGAGAGAGAAAGAAATTCTCTCCCCCCTGAGGTAAAAAAAAATACCTAGTTAGGGCCAGAAAATGGAGGACGTGGGGTCTTGGCCGGCTTTTTAGCTGTCCGTTTCATTGCCTGTAGAGCCCAGCTAGGACTTAAAGGCTAGAATGTAGACTGCCCTCTACAGGCAGTGAAAAGGACAGCTAGGAAGCCCGCCAAGACCCCACGTCCTCCATTTTCTGGCAAAATTATTTATTTATTTATCTTTTTTTTAAAAAAATTGATTTATATGCCACGCTTCTCCGGAGACTCAGGGCGGCTTACAATGCGTTAAGCAATAGCCTTCATACTTATTTTATTTCGCGTTTATTTAGTGTATGGCTAAAGGGACTCTTAGTGTTATGTATATAGTTTTGGCGGGAGATTTAAACTACAATAAGTCACTGGTGATTGGTCAACTCCCTGGCTGGCTGGGTATTTAAGGAGAGCTGATTTGCCTGTAACTTTAGCGGAAGTCTCACTCTACACGAAAGAGCTGTTGTCACTACTGTGCTTCTGCCTCCTCAGTCGCCCAACTTAACACTTAGCCCCGACTAGGTATTTTTTTACCTCAGGGGGGAGAGAATTCTTTCTCTTTCCTTGTTGGCTTCGTCAAACAAAATTTACGAATTCAAACCCACAAAAATAAGAAAATCAAAACGTGACAGGGACGATAGACAAGGAATTTTAAAAACCAATTAAAAAAAAATCACAGTCTGTACTGAAATCAGCCCATTAAGTCTTCCATGTGTTGCTGACTTTAGTTTTTGTCTTATTTAATTCCAGTCAGAAAATTGGTGGCTGATGCCCTCCTGGGGGAGACAACATTTCCTCCCTTAACGAAACTTCTGAAGGAGAAAATAGGAATGGAGCCCATCAAATCTTTGGTTTCTTCTTTCCAAAGGAACTTTTCCAAGGATCAGGAAACAGGCAGGACTCTTGGAGAGTCGTGAAAGGGAGCACAGAAGAGTAACAAAGATGGTTAGGGGATTGGAGGCTGAATTGGGCATGGCTAGTCTAGTAACCAGCGGAACGGCGTGTCTCCAGAAGTTGTGGGTGCTCGACAACCAGTGATTAAAAGTGCCCTTCAAAGCGAGACGAAAGCATTTGAGCAGTAGAGATGCTGAAGACATGAAGTTCATTCAGTTGGAACTAATTTCTTTAGGAAATTCATACCACAGTACAAAAGATTGGAGGCTTCCTTCTGTCGGCTGAATCATGGAGTTATTTCTTCCTGAAATAAAACTACTGAACAAGACAAGTCATAGATATAATGGCTGATATTCTTGGTCAATTGATCAGCAATGAACTGAAGAGGAGATATTGTTGTGATTTGGGACAATCTGTCCTAGCCAGATACTCGTGATGTGCATTGGGACCGCAGCCCCATATTTCCCATCCTTTCTCCCTGCAGCTAGGAATTCTGGGAGTCCTCATCCCAATGCCTTGGGATGACACAGGTCCGAAGGCTGATGCGGTATCATAAAGATGATTGAGAAATGCCCAAGATTTAGCAAGGATCAAATCTTTTCTCTTTGTAGCTCTTTTTAAAGAAATCTGGTGGAAATGTGGTTGTGCCAGCCCAGGGCTGGAGGGGACACTCCTGAGCAAGGCAGGGTCTTTATACCATCTTGGCCAAATTATTATCCAACCTTTTCTTGAAAACCTCCAGTGATGGACCACCTACAACTAATGGAGGCAAGCTATGCTATTGATTACTCTTTCTCACTGCCTGGAAATCTCTCCTTACTTCTAGGTTGGATGAGAAGCAAAACATTTTCAAAGAGAGGAAAAAACCCAAGAAAGTCAAACAGCCTTTTGGAAAAAATGCTTTTAAGATACAACCCGCCGGAGCATAGAAAATAGTGCAAGATTGGAAGATGCAGAGAGACCTGGCACAGGGAATCACCAAGAGTCGAACATAATTGAATGTATAGCATCTTCAACACTTTATCACTAAATCAATTTGTGTTTGTTGAGACCTTCTGGGTATATGTTGGTTATTTCCATGTTCTTGTTGATGGCTGATTTGACTGAGTGCCAAAATTTCAGCAAATCTCTGATGAATATTGATCAAGATCGGGGTCAGAGAATGCTAGCCTGATGGAGCAGTCTCAGCTGAGTCAATGAGGGTGAGGCTGAAGGAGGTGAGCCACAGCTGCAGCAAGTTGGCCAGGAGGTTCCAGGTGAGGACTGGGAGCAGCTGTTCCCATTAGTAATGAGGAGGAGGTGGAGTCCACACTCTCCTCCGGATCCAAGAACACAAAGAGCAGAGAGGAGACAGGCACAATGTCAGCTAGACTACTCATGAAGAGGAAACCTCAACTCTCAAGAAGGGCTGCACCAGTATTGCCTACTTAACACACACACACCCATTGGGTCTGTCATAGAGGGAGTTTAAAATGCTCTGATCTGGCTTTCTCCATGATGTTATATCAACCTCCTGTCCATTAACTTGTCTGCACAAAATTTGTCCCTTCCTCACACCAGCCTCCTTTTCCTACCCTAGACTAACATACTCCTCCTAGATATCTATCTTGCTCTCAAGAAGACTTTTCTCATCCCTTTGGGATCTGCTGGTGCATGTTTTTCTCTTTTCAGCATGTATTTCCCATTGCCTGGATCACTGCTCAGCCATGGCATTTCCACATAAAAAATGATCTTGATGTGCTTCTGGCTTCAGTAGATATTTGTCCTTGTAATGCCTGTTTGCCACACTTACATACTTCTCCCAAATCCACTCATAAATAAATGGTTCAGAAAGAACCAGCATTGTACCCAGAAGGAGCAAAAGCTCACAATTCTCCTGACAGCATACAAGGACTGAGTTGTAAGTAGCCGCCATCTAGGATACGCCAATTGATAGAGGGGACACGTCTGGCTGGTCCATAGCATTTAATAACGAGATGCTAACCACAGGATTCTTTTTTTAAAGGCAGGTAAACCAGTGTCAGTCAAGATATTACAGGTGGGGGATTGACTTGTTCAGGTTCTCATGAAGTTCTCCTCATGTGTGGATTGTTATGTTTCTGCAATTTACCAAAAGGCCAATGAAAGAAAAAACTGTTCCTCGGGGACCTCTAGATTTCTTTTTCATTATCTAAAAACAGAAAGATGGAAGGACAGAGGACAGGCCACCATTCTATGTCCCACAGAGGTCAACCCAGGAGTCTTTAGGCAATTCAGTAGCAAAATGAGGATGGCAAGCTGTTGGATAGTTGAGGATGCTACTGTAATTTATTGATATACAAATGAAGGTGAATCTATGTGTTCCAGAAAAATGTTGCGGGAACTAATTTGGGTCAGTCACCAGGACCAGAGGTTTTGTCTTCTGAGCTTTCAGACTTGTGCTGGAGCCCATCTTCAGGGAACTTCTCTCTAGCAGAGTGTGGGCTTTGGGTTGTTCTGTTTGTGGTATTTATATGATGCATATTGTATGTGGCTTGCTAGATGTTGATTGGGGTATTGATGGCTGGCTATTAAGTCGTTAGCTGATTTGACCAACTGATGGTAAATCAGCACTTGTGTTGACTGAGGAGGGGGCCATTTCCTAAGCTTCAATCACTTCCCTGGTTGTTTCTGTGCCTGCTCATCCAACAATCTTGACTCAGGAGGCGATAAACAACCAGAAAGACTAGGAGTCGATGAGATTGCTTCCTCCTCCCTGGATTTATCCAATCTTCTTCTGAAATCAACACAGCTGGAGAACATCAATACATCTGGTAACAGCAGCTCCTTGAGTTAGCTTGCTCTTTCTTTTCCCTTCCAGATGGGATTTGCCTCTTTTCATGTGCCCTTTTTGGGCTTCCTGGTGGCCTCTTTCTTCATACAAGGTAGGTCTTTGTTGATGCAAAAAAACATTGAAGCTTTTCTAGAAAGAGAAGAGCCACAAAGATGGTATGAGGTCTGGAAGCTAAATTGTATGATGAACGGCTAAGGGAACGGCTAAGGGAACTAGAAAGAGAAGGACTAGGAGTGACATGATAGTAACTTTCCAGGAGTTGAGAGGCTGTCACAGAGAAGACAAAGTTGACTTATTCTCCAAAGCATAGAAAGACAGTACAAGAACCAATGGGTGGAAATTCATTAAAGGGAGATCCAATCTGGAGATTCTTGACAGTTAGAACAATTAATCAATGAATAATTCCCCCCCCCCCCCCGGAGTTGTGGGTACTTCATCACTGGAGGTTTTCAAAAATAGATT